>JAJEJO010001438.1:7812-57771 GCA_020662805.1 Glaucomys volans
AGAGAGAGAGAGAGAGAGAGAGAGAGAGAGAGAGAGAGAGAGAGAGAGAGAGGCTGTAGCTAAAATCTAGGAGGACTGAGGTTCAGGGAGGAATCATTTGTTACTTCATGTAACCAGAATTCATAAACGACCACTGTGTCAGTCAGTGCTAGGTGGGGTGGTGTGAAGGGTCGACAGAAGGCTGGGCAGGGGCCTGGTGGTGAGGGCACAGGGGTTACTGGCCTGACTCCACCCAGGCTGGCTTTGCAGGAGGGGAAATGGACCTGGTTGAATCACCCGCCACCCCCCCTCCCTGTGACTCAGAGATGCCACGGGCCCAGCCCAGTCCTAGTGTAGCTTGGGCACTTCTGGATTCCACTCTCAGGCTTGGCCAGGCAGAACAAAGGAGGATGGCTTTGATTAGGCTGAGCCTCCTTGGAGACTCAGGACCCTTCCCCACTTGAGAGGGCCCACTGCCATAGCAGGAGCATCCCTGCACCACCCTCACTCAGGGTCCTGGTCTTGGTGCAAACATGGCTAATGAGTGAGCACCCTATCACATCAGACCCTGATGCTGATGGAGAGTAATTAGATATGTGCTTGACTTGGAAGCTAGTTTGTCACCAGATTCAGGACCATCAGGTATCTAAGTGACAGATCCCCTCAAGGCCACAGCCTGTGCCTTCCCATCACTACTCCCAGCAGTGAGCACAGAGACTAGACTGCATCAGAAAGCATGGATTTCAGTCCTGGCCCTTCCTACTCATGGCATGATTTCAAACTGGCCTCTTCCAGCCTCACAGTGTTGTTGGGAGTATCACAGGGAGATCAGAGGACGATTCCTCAGGATAACAGATGTCCCCTCCCTGAAGAAGCTCTTCTTTCCATGTACCCCTGCCCTATGCCATGCCAAACTAAGTCAACGGCACCCCAGTTCCCTGCACCTCTCCAGGTGGAGCCCCAATCATATCCCAGCCTCTGAGCTGGATCAGTATCTCTTTTCTTCAGCAGATAAAGCTTCAAGGTGACCTGCTGCTCTCTCCCCAGCCAATAGCACAGGGTATGGCAGGAAGTAAGTGGTGAAATCCTCCCTTATCCAAGGGAGATGTGTTTCAAGACCCCCAGTGGATGACTAAAACTGCAGCTGGTACTTTAACCATATGTACATCATATTTTTTCTACACATACATAAATTAGTATCTTTTCTATCTTAACTAAGCACTTAATCACACACTGCAGCTGTGATTTTTGCAGTTTGAGGTGTGACAGAAAAACTAGCATGATTTTTTTTCCCTTCACAATTTCACAGAAGATTCATTCTTACAAAAGATCTTAGTAACCTCAGCATGGGATTGTTTTCTTTCCTTAAGTTGTGAATATTCTTCTATCTTAAAGAAAACACTTATATACATTCTCTCTGTCCTATCCAAATTGCTAGCAACACTATTTCTGTGCTTTGGGATAACATTAAATAACATAAGGGTTATTTGAATACAAAGCACTGTGATAACACGGTGGATCTGATAACCCTGATAAACAAGACATCTACTAAGTGGCTAACAAGTGAGTAGCATGTACTGTGAGGAAACATTGGGCAAAGGGATGATTTACATCTGAGGCAAGTAGAAGTAGGACAATGTGAGATTTCATCATGCTACTCAGAACAGAATATAATTTAAAGCTTACAAATTGTTTATTTCTGGAATTTTCCATTTAATATTTTCAGACTGCTGTTGACAGCAGATAACAGAAAAAATCTACGTGACAGGCAAGGACTCTCCCTTATGCCTCCGTGTATGAAGTGGCAGTAGCAGTAAAACCTAACCCTAATCAACTTGAGGAAGGGCTTAGCAATAGTGCAGATCCTCAATCGATATTAGCAAACTCATTCAAGGCAGATGTTTTCCAGTTCCTCTGAAAAGCTCCTTGGGCTATCTCTTCTCCCTCTTTGCCTTCTTTTGCATACTGAGAGCCCCAAGGGCATGTTCCTTCTCCCGGCTTTGCCGTGTGGATGTCCTAGCCTCCCCCCTGACCCCACCTTGGAGGAAGCCTGGGAAGCTGAGGCCTTTCTGGGCATTGTGCCATTGTGGATTTGGGAACAAAGCCTTGTCTCATGCTCAGCTGCCAGGGTGCCCTTCCTGCCCTCCCCTGGTGGCCCTTGGATTGTTATTCTAGGAGGCTAGAGCAAATAAGGACTCTTCTTACTCCCTTCTTTGCCCCTCAAATAATCACAGGGATGCCAGAAATTCCACCATCTCACCGTTCCTGTTCAGTTGCAAATACTTTCTGGAAATAATACAAAATACTTAACTGAGGGCCACTTCACAGGGAGCCTTGGAAGGTTGTAAACAAAAAAGAACCATAGTCCTTAGTGAACATTTCTTGAAAAAATGAATCTTCAATGTCATCTGGACCCTATATGGAAGAAAAATTAGGGTCTTGAGCCAAGAGGCAGGGAGACCAGGGAAGACCTGTTGTAGTGGTCCAGGTGATGATAGTAGAGACAGAGTAGGTATCAGTTGTATTGATTTGGGATAGTAAATTGTTTAAAAATTAAAGGAGGCCACTATTTTGGACTAAGAGCTTGTGGTAGGCCCTAATACTCCAGATTAAACATCAAAATGGAATTACCCATGCTAACCCGTTCCACATCACCAAACTGACCTTAAGCAGAAATCAGAAGACAAGAAAAAACAACCAAAATTCCCCAACAGGCAGGTTTCAATTGGCATGACAATTAAGTTCCTGAGCTTTAAATCTTTTAATTCTTACAGAAAGTAACCTTAAGTAATCTGATGTTAACCACTTTTTTTTTCTAGTACTGTCTCCCTGTCCCCAACTTACAAAGAAAGTAACTTTGGCATGACCAATCAGCTTTTCTTTTCCTTTTTCTTTTTTTTTTTTGGTAGCAGGGATTGAACTCAGGGGCACTCAATCACTGAGCCACATCCCCAGCCCTTGTTTGTATTTTATTTAGAGGCAGGGTCTCGATGAGTTGCTTAAGGCCTTGCTAAATTGCTGAGGCTGGCTTTGAACTTGAAATTCTCCTGCCTCAGCCTCCTGATCCACTGGGATTACACACGTGTGCCACTGTGCCTGGTTATCAATCAGCTTTTTGTTGTTTCTGCTTTATTTGATCTTTCTCTGTTCATAAGACTAATGTCTTCCACTTCACCCATCAGAACACTTATTTTGCTTTTTGTTTGTTTGTTTTGTTGTACTGGGGACCAAACCCAGAGGTAACCTACTACTGAGCTACATCCCCAGCCCTTTTTTTGTTTTGAGACAGAGTCTCACCAAGTTGCCCAGGCTAACCTCAAACTAGTGATTCTCCTGCTTCAGTCTCCTGGGTATATAGAATGAAGTGTAGCCCTTTCCTAGAATCAAAAAACCAATTAAGAATTTTTTTTATTATTATTATTATTATTTTTTTTTGGTACTGGGGATTGAACTCAGGGGCACTCCACCACTGAACCACATCCCCAGCCCTATTTTATATTTTATTTAGAGACAGGGTCTCACTGAGTTGCTAAGGGCCTCACTAAGTTGCTGAGGCTGGCTTTGAACTCGTGATCCTCCTGCCTCAGCCTCCCCAAGTGCTGGGATTACAGGCGTGCGCCACTGCGCCCAGCTCAATTAAGATTTTTTTAAAATCAAAATCATTCCCAAGAATTATGGATTAAGGCAACAAATATGCATTATGCATTATCATTATGCATTATCTCCTAGTGCATTATCTCCTAGTTTCAATGGGTCAGGAATTTGGGAGTGGCTTAGTGAGGTGGGTTTTGGCTCAGAGTATTTTATGAAGTTGTAGTCAAAATGTTGGCCAGAGTTGCAGTCTTTCAAAAGTGTGACCAAGGTTGACGTTCTGCTTTCAAAATGGGTCATCCACCTGGCTACTAACTGGAGGCCTCAGTTCCTTGCCATGTGCGCCTCTTTCTATGGTTCTTAGCATGGGAGCTATCTTCCACCAGAGAGAATGATTCAAGAGAGCAAGGAACTAGTGTGTTTTTGGATCCAATCACAATGGTCACACTTTGTCCTCATTAGATTCCCTACTATCTTTTTTTTTTTTCTTTTTGAACCAGGGATTGAACTCAGGGGCACTCAGCCACTGAGTCACATCCCCAGCCCTATTCTATTTTATTTAGAGACAGGGTCTCACTGAGTTGCTTAGCGCCTTGACCTTGCTGAGGCTGGCTTTGACTGGCAATCCTCCTGCCTCAGCATCCCGAGGTGCTGGGCATGCGCCACCACACCCAGCTTAGATTCCCCAATATCTTATAACACAGGTCAAGCCTGTTCAATATGGGCTTGCCCACATCAACTTACATAAAGGCATAAATACTAGGAAGATGGGATCACTACAGCAATCTTTGAGGTTGGCATGTCTTGTTGAGTGAGTGACTGAGGATGTGAGGACATAGCTTGGGGCCACAAGGAATTAGTTTGGGAGCTTCCTGCTCTGGGTAGGATCTTGTTAGCCACACTACTGCATACTCTCTGACAAAGCACTGCACAATCTGGTCCACAGCAAGTTCTTAGCAAACGTTTGCTCTGTGAGAACTGCCTTCAGTCCCACAGACAGGATAAGTAATGGGATCCTCAGCTTGGTATTTGAAGCCCTGGATGCTCTGGTATCCCTAAACCCATTCCATTGCTCCAACCCCTCCGGCTCTATGGGGCCACTCCCAAAACTGCTGGAGCTTTCTAATATCAAGGCTTCCCTTCATCAGTGGCCAGGGGTCTGAGAAGGTCCCTCTGTAACAGTGATCCACTTCATGCTTTTTTTTTTCTGTTCTGCGGCTGTGACTTATTTAAAATAGACATGTTTCTTTCTCTTCCTCTTTCCCTCCCCCCTCCCTAATCTCAGGGGAAACCGGATTACCTTTCTTCCCCCATCCTAGACTGTTATGCATCCTTGAGCACACACCCACCACAGGAATGAAGTAATTCAGACTTGCGGATGGCACAAAAAGATCTCAGAAATGACTATCTCCCAAATTAATAAGTGAATTACCACTCTAGACAGAGAACAGTGGAATGTAGCCTTTGAATCACCTCTTTAAAAACCTACTGTTTTCCCCTTAGGAGCTGGGGGAAGGAAAGATAGTGATATGAGACAAACATCATTACCCTATGTACGTATATCATTACATGAATGGTGTGACTCTACATCATGTACAACCAGAGAAATGAAAAGTTGTACCCCTTTTGTGTACAATGAATCAAAATGCATTCTGCTATCAGGTATAACTAAATAGAACAAACAATAAAAAAAAAAAAACCCTACTGTTCCCCATGATGAGCAGAATCACAGCCTCTGGGACTGGAGTCCCTGTATTTCTCCTTTGTTAGCAAAGCAATAAAACTTTTTTCTTTTTCTCAAAACTGTGTCCTCATTATTGGATTGGCATTGGGGACAAGGACCTTTCAAAACATCTCCAAGTGGGCAGTGGGACCTCAACTTGGCCCTAGGCAGAACTTGACTTAGGCCACTGAAAAGAATTTCAGGATGCATCCATAGAAAGGCACAAGAAAGATTTATTAAAGGGATTACAAAGGTGCTGCAATCCTAGCAGCTCACAAGTCTAAGGTAGGAAATCTCAAGTTCAAAGCCAGCCTTAGCAACTCAGCAACTTAATGAGGCTCTAAGAACTTAGCAAGACCCTGTCTCAAAATTAAAAAAAAAAAAAAAAAAGGTGTACATACCGCAAAGAGAGAGTGCAGACACCCCTCACCCCTCAGAGGAGAAAAAAGACTAGTGATGAACCCAGGGCTGAGTTCTCTGATTATATATAGGATTTTTCTGGTAAGAAATATATAGGTTCCCAGGAAAGCTTTTTGAAAATCAAACCCCATGTCAATTATTTGATATTTGGGTTTCAGAATGTTTCTTTTTGGTTAAGCAGTCTAGCCATAAATCAGTTGTGGGCACATTATGTAGTTTTTAAAGATCTGGTGATATTTAAATTATGTTTTTGTTCTAACTGATTTGGAACAAGCATACCCTGGAGGTTTTGACATGGCAAATCATTCTCACAATTCACGGCAATTCTAAACAAGGCTTTTTAAGGGAAGCTGGAATTGTACCCCTTACTTCAGGACCCTTAGGTCACACCTAGATTAAACAGTGGGAACTCTGAATAGTCTTCTAAGCCTGCACCTCTTCTGAAGTAGGATTTGAACCCCTTTCTGCCCCACACGGGTGACTTTCTGGAAAAGCACTTTGAAAAAAATAGAGGACTATGCACAGATGAAAAAAATGCCCTGACTTGGGACAAGGAGTTCCAAAGAGTGAGTATATCATCCATGGTGAGAGCCGGCCATTATGCTAAGCGTGGAACATGCACTGGGCCTGGCACAGTGGAATTGCTGAATCTTCACAGATGAGGACACTAAAGCTCCAAGAGGCCCTAGGTCACATGGAGAGTAGGTAATAGGGTTGAGTTCTGGTTTGCAGGTCCAGCCTTTCAAGTTAGAACTCTTGAGGGCTGACATGCCCTAGAGAATGGACTATGCTACCTTTATTTAAGACTGGTGGGGGATTTAAGACCTTGTCACCTATAATAGTACCGGAGGAAAAAAAATTTTAAAAACTTTATAACAATGGAATATTTATTTGAAAACTATTCTGTATAAATATGATCTAGAAAACTATAGTAGGGTCACTGTGATGAAGGTGGATGTGGGGTTGTTTGGAGCCCCTAGGGTTCCTAGAGCACTATCTGAAGGACACTTATCCAGTAGGTTGGCACTTACTGTGAAAAGTTCGGGGGGTCCCATAATGCTTAAGGCTCTGGCTTTGGGTTTGAAGGAACAAAATAGGATTGAAGCAGACTCATTTCTGAGTTGTTCAGTCTAAGGAAGGGCAGCAGGATTCCAGGCATTGAGGCTCTAATCTCTTTGTCCAAGGTACCACTTGCCTCATTTCACCCTCTGGCCAGCAACTATGGCCTGCCGCTCATAGGGTAGAAAACTTATCTTCACCATCTAACAATTGAGTTTAATCTTTAAAGATCTGGATTACAAAGTTGAAAGTTGTGGCATCACTTTCTTTTTTCTTGCCCTTATAAAAGGCATCATCTGGTGTATTCCTCTATCAACAAAGATTGTTCAAGTTCAGATCATGATGTAGAATCAACAACAGGTCCGAACACTGACCCTCAAGCAGGAAGTTGAGGGATGATTTATAGTGGAATCATCAAACGGACCTCCTTCTCATAGATGTCAGGAATCATTCCCACTGGGGAGCTGACCATGTGTATAGTATTCTTGCCAAACAGCTGAAATTCATAGTTGATGAGTTGCTCCCAAAAGCCACTGTTGGGTCGGATGATGGGCCGGCATGACTTGGTCCATGTGTGGGCATCCAGCAGGGACATGGCATGGTACTTCATGAGGTAGGCAAGGCACAAAGTGGCTGAGCGGCTCACACCAGCTGCACAGTGTAGCAATGTACGGCCCTGCTTCATTTCCACACTGTGGATATGGTCAGCAATGGGGTCAAAGAAGTCATAGAGCTTTGAGACAGGTGCATCAGCCACAGGCACCTGTGTATATTGGATATCCTCATAGAAGGTATTTACCACCTCTACTGAGACGTTGATGACTGAAGTGATCTGGTTGCTGGACAGCAAGACCTTGTTGTTGGCAGCCACACCATTGCTGATGTACAGGCTTCTGGTGATCTGTGAGAGGCCACTGACTGAGGGTTGTCGGAACTGAACTGGGAAGGTGCACAGGGGTGCTGTCATCAAGACGGTGGGTCAGCATTTGGTGGCACATGAGGCCTGCATTTTTCTGCTAAGCTGTGTCCATGGAAAACTGCAGGGAGGGAGGGAATGTTTAGAGGGTAAGTGCCTAGCAGGTCAACCCAGGAGACTTCTGGATAGGCCTATGGGATCCCTAAGACAGTCCTCTGACCATCATGGCAGAATCACTCAGGGAACTCATTAATAATACACATACCCAGATTTTGTCCCCTCCTCAAATGCACCAAATTAGATTCTCAGGTAAAGGGCATGAATTTGTATTTTAGCTTGCTTTCAGGTAGTCTAATGCACACTGCCCTATAGGACAAAAGGCAAGTACCTGAGCCTGGCAGTAGGGCTTCCCTTGAGGGGTCCCTCATCTCTATTTGGGTTGGGCAGGTCAATTTGAATTCCTCAGCTGTGCCCTGGCTGACTCTCCATCTAGGTTCACATAAGTCCTCTTCTTCCCCTCTTCAAAATCCTCTCCTTTTTTCCCAGTCCTTCTAAGTGGGAATCACCTGCAATGTCTCCTTCCTTAGTCTTCTGACTATAGGCCAAACATGAGACCCTGAACCAATAACTTGGAACCAGAGTTCACTGTGCTGAGAGTCACTGGAGGGGAGAATAAGACCAGGGAGGTTCCTGCTCTCCTCCTCTCCAAGAACCATCTCTTTGAAGAGACAGGATGTGCCCATGTGGAACTGATGTCAAATAACAAAGTCCTACATTGCTAAGTATTCTCCTGTGCTTTGCCTCTAAAAAGAGCCTAGGGAAGGGAGTGGCTGAAAGATTCCCAGAAACTAGCATAATGGGCACCAAAGCAACCTCAGGAGCAAGAGCAGAGAAGCAGCAGAGCCTCAGGAAGACTTGCCACACTAGCACCACCATGTCTGCAGCAGGGCTATGGCATGGGCCCTGGGAGGGGCCGACTCCTGTCTTCTCCTAAGAAATCTTGGGCCCCTTACTTTCCTAGTCTTGAACCAACCTTTAAAAATCACACACCAAAGAAACCTTTGGGAGATCCAAGATGGTGGACTGGAGGGAGACTGGGCTCCTGGTCACTTGTAACTCAGGTTTCAAGCAGAGGAAAATTTGTTTCTCTGTGAGGCAGTCTTTGTTGCTCATTGATCCCCTGCTGTTCACCCCATTTGCCCACCCCATCACCCGCCTATCTGCTAGCATATTGCCTACTTTTTGACTGCAGATTGCTGACTGTTGCTTACCATCCACCATTTGCCCATTTGCCTGCCTCTTGCCTGCCTTTCACCTACCCCAAAATCACACCCTCTTAGGTCTCACTAAAAAATGGAAATTTGGATTTAGATCACACCTCTCCAGGCCAAAAGGCAGTCTTCTCCAGACACAGACAAATGATAGACCTAACTTTTGTTCCCCTGCTGCCCATAGTCAGGATAAAATAAAAGTCTCGCAGCTTGACTGTCAAGAACATTTGTGGCCTGGCTGCGTCCATCTCTCTAGCCTGCTATTAGCCTTCCCCATGTCCTGGAGGGCCTCAACTAGACTGAGTCACTGACAGTTTCTCTTGACATGTCCTCTCCAACCAGGAGCCTTTGTCTCCGCTGCTCTCTCAACCTGGAATCTCCCTTCCATATAAGCCTATCATTTATTCCATTCAGCAGGACAGTGCAAGTCTAAGGAGCCTTGCAATCTTAGACCAAGAGTCTCTTCTTTAAAGGAAAGCTCCTAGGAACATACCCCTCTGTGGGAAGCATTCTTATTGAGCAGAATCAGACTAGGTGAGTCATGGGACGCAGAGGCCTGGCTTCTAGGAACTGCCAGGAAATATGTGGCACTGCATGGGAGTGGTTCCCTGTCTCCTTCTGGAATCTTCCCCCTTAAGAGAATGGCTTCCCTAATTCCACCCTATCCTGTCCATCAGAAAAGACGCTCCTCCCGGTCCTTGCCCCCTTTATCTGTAATATTATAAATAAAAGAGAGTTGGACAAGTTGTTGTAAGAGGCCAGAGCAGATGATGCCCAGACCCATCATACCCCCTCATTTTAAAGAGTATTGGCTCTTGTGTGTTTATTGAGGAGATAAGTTTTGTGGGTAATTGAGTGATATACAGACAACACCATCCTCCGGCAGTTAACCCTTTTCTCATCCACACAGGACATGGCAGAGAGGCCTCCACACCCCTCCCCAATGCTTAAGTTCCTGCTTCAGGCCTTGGTACCCTAATGTTTTCTCCTTCTTAATACTTACTGAAGATGTGGTTTTTGCCTTGAGCTGTCTGATAATTTGATAAAAGTCTGTCTTCTCAAGACACCATGAGCCCTTTAGGAATACAATTATCTTCATGTCCACTGTATCATGAACCAGTACCAGACTCCGTCTCCATAAGTAGGTGCTTGATGAATATTGGTTGAATTAGGAAATCACTCCAATACCATGACCCCAGGAGGTTTCTGGGAAATGGATGGATGGGTCTATGGAATTCTTAAAGTGATCCTCTGAACATCACAGCAGAATCACTCAGGGAACTTGTTAATAATACAATACCCAGCCACTTCCCCAATCTACCAAGTTAAGATTCTCAGATGAGGGGCATGAATCTGCATTTCAGCCTGCTGAAATGGTTAAAAACTCAATTAATACTGAGAAGTTTTCTAGAAAGGAGTTCTCTCCCATCATTCCTCCAGAATTTCAGGGGGGCTCTGGGTGGGAATAGGGATGATTCTAGGCTTCTGAAGAGGAATGTTAAAGGATGCAGAGGGAAATTCAACCTGCCAATGCCCCCGGGTCAAATGCATTAGGCTCACCCCAGAAGGGCAGATAGGGCTGGTTTGTTGTAAAGGTCATATAAGGAGCATGGAAAGAGGCCTAAAACCCAGGTGGAAACTTAAATGCTGGACTTTCACTATCAGAAAACCCACCCCATCCCCCAAATTAACTGAGAGTCCTCCAACCAGTGCTCAGTGGGTAGAAGAACAGAGGAGAGACTACTGTTTGAGTGACAAACAAGGATACAGAAGAGATATTACTCCTGAAAGTGAGGGTAGTGCTGCGAGGAGAGTCATTTTTGTGCGCATCAAGAATTTATTAGGCACCATATTAGATGCTGGAGATACTAAAATGTATAAGACAGTCATGACCCCTTTTCTCAGAGAGTTCAAAGTCGAGTGGGGGGAGGCAGACATTAAACACATAGCAGAGCTAGGAAATGTTAAATAAAAATTGTTTTAAACTAAGCTCCTACTCTGGGGCTCAACAGATTAGATTAAAAATCAAAATGGAGTAAATTACACTAAAGCTCTACGTCACCTAACTGAAACTAAGCTGTTTATCTGACATTGGAGAAATCAGGATCAGAGTGATAATTGCCAATGTTCTCAAACAGGCCAGTTTCAACTGGCATAATAAAGTTCCCTGGGTCTTAATACTTTCGTCATAAAAGGTAACCTGAAGTAATTTGATGTTAACCAATCAGTTTTTCTACAGTTCTGTCTTCTTGTCCCCACCTTCCAAGAAAAGTAACTTTGAAATGACCAATCTGCTTTTTGCTTTTTGTTTCTGCTGTCTTCAGTGCTTTTCCATCCACAAAATCATAAATGTTTTCTGCTTGGTTCATTGGAACACTTCCATTTTGTAGAATGAAGTGTTGCCTGATTTTAGAATGGATGATAAAGCCAATTAAGACCTTAAAATTGTTGTAATTTTAGCTGGGCGTGATGACACACACCTGTAATCTCAGAGGCTCAGGAAGCTGAGGCAAAAGGATCAGGAGTTCAAAGCCAGCCTCAGCAATTTAGAGAAGCCCTGAGCAACTCATCGAGACCCTGTCTCTAAATAAAATACAAAAAAGGGCTAGGTTTGTGGCTCAGTGGTTAAGAACCCCTGGGTTCAATCCCTGGTACCTCCTCCCCAAAATTTATAATTTTGCCCTTTGACAATAGGGGTAACAGTGCCTACCTTAAAAGGATGTTGTGATCTGCAGGTGGTGACAGTCTGGAATCCCAGCAACTGGGGAGGCTGAGGCAGGAAAACTGCAAATTCAAGACCAGTCTCAGCAAGTTAGCTAGATCCTGTCTCAAAATAAAAAGGGCTGGAGGTGTGGCTCAGTGGTACAAGACCTCTGGGTTCAATTCCCACTACCACAAAAAATAAAATAAGAATTTTGTGGAAATTAAAGGAGATAATCCAGGTAGTGTTGAATACAGAGCCTGGCACCGAATGAGTGCTCTAAAAACGATGAATATTTTTTCTTGGTGTTATTAGGAAAGTTAAAAATGGGAGGCATTGTGGGAGAAAAGAGTAGAGTTTCATTTCAGGCTGGGGCTATGGAGTCAAAAAGTTCCCATGAAAAAATGGCCGGAAACCTGAAGAATAATAATAATTCAGCAAGAGGGAGAGGGAGGGTGAGAAATAGCAATTCGACAGCATTTGAGCTTCACCATTTTACAACCTATGAAGAAGCCTTTGGCTTCCGTCGTCTAGGTCGACCTTCTTAGCAACCTTATCAGACTGGTGTCTAGAGTTAACACCTCCAGTGTCACAGGTGGAAAGTGAGGCACAGAGGCAGGACTTGTTTAGGGCCACACAAGGTCCAAAAGCTGGTCGTTCTGGTCCATTACAGGTGGGAAAAGTCAGCAAACACCGACTGGTGTTTGGTTAAAATCTGGGTTATATAAGCAGAACAAAATCCACGGTTGACAGGTGCGAGGCTCTAATACCAGGTGTGAGCTAGGTAGGTTTCCTGGGGAATTGCCACTGGAATAGGCTTCTTTTCAACTCGGCGTCAAGATCCCAACGGTCTTACCTCTCTCCAATAGGAGTGAGAGAGGGTTCGTTCAAGAAAAAGCACCGATTATCCCCAGGCAAGGGTCTCAGGGAGAGAAACCAGCTCCGACCCCGGGGCCGCAATCCCCGCCGGCCCAGCAATCTGATTTCCATACTAACAGTTTCTCCTCGAGGGGAGGAATCGGCTGCCCTGGTTTTCGGAGAAATCTCGGCTTCCGTTCAGCGCTCGGTACAGCCCCGCCCGGACTTACCCGGTTACCAGCTTCGCGATCAACTCCGGGATCATAGTCTGAAGCACAATCGACCTAACCCACACCAGCTTACTCCGGCACGCCCAGTCTGTCTCCACGGCAACGCTCCAATTCGCACAATGGCGGCCGCCGAGGGACAATTCTGCTGCGTCCGCAGCCTCCCGGTTCGTCCCGCCTTCAGGCCCCGCCCCATCCCGTGTTTTCCAGGCCATGCGCGGAGCTCTGCAGTTCGCGTCTGCGTTAGGTGTCATTGAGTGTCTGCGCAAGCTTAGCAATCATGGTTTCCATTCCCGAATCGCTCTCCACTTTGGATGACGCGACCACACGGTCGGGTAGGCCTTCGGTTACTTGGAGTCTGGGCTCGTACGTGGATTACAAGTCCCCTTCCAAAGCAACCACCAGTTCCGGCGCCACTGAGAACTTGAATTTACGGCGCGAAAGGGGCAATAGCCGCCAAGAAATCGGCCACGGGGTCCAGCCGCAGGTGTACTTCCTGCGCCCACGAACCTCGCAGCCAGTGGTGCTCTTCAGGTGCGACCTTGGTTCCCCGAACTCTCTTAGACCGGACCCCGAACCTGCGCCAGCAACGCTTATCCCCAGAGGCCCGTGTTCCCCAATCTCGCATCCCAGGGGAACCTGGATTTTCCAAAGACCCGGACCCCAACTTCTTCCCAGTCCAGCTCTGACACCTAGGGGCCCATCTGAACGCCTTCAGCCCAAACTCCCGCGAGTAACCAGGAGTCCTATCTCCCAACATTCCTCCGAATCTTCCCGGCCCGTCAGTTCTCCAACCTTGACCTCGTATGTCCCAGCACCATTTGAGAGGAGTTCTGATCCTGCCTGAGCCTGTTGAGACTCAGGTCCATCTTAGGCCCGAACCTGTTCAACACCCGTCTTCTTAACCTCCAAGTTTCTCAGTGATTCTGGAGAAGCCCCCAGTTCCTCTGCCTGTTCCCTATCATTTCGAGCCCCAATTCCCCCCACCTCCCACCACTCCTTTTCATTCCTCAACTCCTCTTGCTACATCTTCCAGGCGGTAGGGGTCTGGCGGTGGAAAGCAATTTGGTTCAAAATGACCATTATTTATTACTTGGAAGGGAATATTTCCAAGTAATAATTTTAAAAAAATCCTTACCTGTATTGATAAATTCGGTGCACGGCTAAGTAGATGAAGAGTATTTTATGACCAGGTTTGATGACACATGCTTGCCAGCCTCTGCAGTTTAGGGAGAACTTGTCTAAAAAAAAAAAAAAAAAATGAAAAGGGCTGGGAATGTAATGCAGTGGTAGAGCACCTCCGCATTCAATCCCCAGGAACACCACCACCAAAATAAAAAAAAAAGTCTTTAAATATTTTAGGGTTCTTTTTTTTTTTTTTTTTTTTTTTTTTAACAAGATTTGGGAAACTTTTGTGAGCACCTTGACCACTAAACCAGTCTTTTCCATCACCTCATGTCTGATGCTGTGTTGCTCTGCATAGAAGTCGGAGAAATGGAAATGGGAGAGTGGAGATGTTTGTTTGTTAGTATTAGTTTGTAAATATAAAAATATTCACAAGACTGTTGTTCCCAAATTGGCTGAAGTATTAGGAAAAAAAATCTAATCCTTCAAAATGTTTTACCCTTTAAAAAAATTGCCTTTTAAAATCCTAGCTAGAAAAGTAATGTACACTTATAGAAAGATCAGAAAAGACAGACCAGCATAATGAATGACCAGAGACAATCACTGTAACATATATTGTTACAGGTCCATTCATATATATGTGTGTTAAACTTTTTGAAAAATCTAACACAAAAAGTTCACTGGTAGAGTACTTACCTCACATGCACAAAGCCCTGGGTTCAATTCCCAGCACCAGGAAAAAAAAAAAAAAGTTCACTGTTTAGTTACCTGCTTTTTTCCCCATCTAATACACCTAAGATATCTATGTTTTATACATAATCACATATATTTTATTGGATGGCTTACTAAAGTTATTCATTTGTCTTTTCTCGTTGTACAAGTTTCCAAATTTTAGCAAATATGAACATTTACTTTTAAGTGAACAAAAACATTTAAAGGTATATGTTTGTTAAATCACTTCATGATGTAACCAAATTATTGAAAAGTGAAAACTCAGTGGCCGGCAATATCTATTTTTATCAATTCCTCATTTTGTCCAAATTGTTACCTGATTTTTTACCTGGAGTACCTGGCTCCATCCTATCCCACCATCCCCACCTCACTCCATCTTCTGCTTCTTACTTTCCAGAGTCTTCTAAAGCCCTATCCACTCCAAACTTCCCTCACATTTGTAAACTTTTCCCAAACCCTCATGCCTTAGAATTTCCCTATTAACCAGCCCAATCTTTATACAAACTCTTCATTTTATTTTTCTCTGTTTTGATTTACTTCCCACTTCCCAGATTCTCCTTAGATCTATGCTGTACAGTTACTGCACCCACCCCCACCATAGCCTCTCAAATTCATCCCTCTGACCCCTATTCTCCAACTTTGACTCTTCTCTAAGATTCCCCCCTTCCATCTCACTTTGCTTTTTCTCATTAAGGTAACTGCTTCCTAGGATAAGGTTGGGGGGATGCGGAGGTATAGCTCAGTGATAGTGTTTGCCTAGCATGTGCAAGACCCTCGGTTCCATCCTCAGCATCACTCCCACCCCCAATAAAACCCAAACAAACAAGCGAAACAGCTCCTGAGGGTTGTCTCTGATTCCCTGTTGACACTTCTCTTCTGGACTGCTCTGGGCTCTTCAACATCCTTCTCAGGCATCCAAGTCACAGTTCTTTAGCACACACCTTGTCCACAAGGAGAAACATGATTACTTCCTTGCTCCTCTTGATTTACTCCCCACTAGAGTGAATAGAGAAAGCTACATTTGTCCTAAGAAACCTGGGGAGGCCTCAGCCACTCCCCCAGGATCTAATCAAACAAATCAGGACCCAGCCCTGGCCTTGGTCTCAGCCTCTCTAACTGGTACTACCTTCCCTTCCCCGTTCCAGTATAATGAATTCCAGTGAAGCAGCAATGAACAAATTTTTACCTAAGAGCCACTTATCTCGGGTGATTATTCGTGACAACCTCAGTGCACAACGAATCTATGAGACAGAGGTAAAGTAGCCACAAGTTTTTACATTAGAGAGTGTTAATGGCTTAACCCATGTTCATTTCACGTTCCCCATATCCTGGAGGTAGTAGATCCTTAAGGTGATAGGGAGTCATCAAGATGTTCTAAAGCAGGCCCCATTTTTACAGAGGAGGCAGTTGATAATTGGGGTTACTGACTTGTGCAAGGTATCATACCTGTTCCTGAACTGAAGGAGCCAGAGAGAAAGACTCCATGTTTATTTGGCTCTTGTATTTTTTTCTCAGAGTATATTATCTCTCTAGGGAATTCATGAATACATTCCTACTATTTCCCATACAAAGTCTTAGGTTCTTGAGCTTGACTTAACATCAACCTTTATCTGGTCAATTTTTTTTAACTCTGGGGCCTAACCTGGTTTTCCAGATGAGAACTGAGGCTCTTTCTGATTATGAACAAGTAAGGTTGACCTACATACTTGGAAAGCCCAAGTGTTGGCACCCAAGTGCTCCCCATGGACTCTGATTGATTCATTCACTAAACATGTCTTTAGGAACTGCTTGGGACAGGCACTAGGAAGAGACAAGTGAAAAAGATAGATTCATCAAGCCAAGCATTTATCCCAGAGTTGAGCTTTCATCCATGTTCCTGAGTCAAATCTGGAAGGGCCCATGGGATTCTCACAGGAGAAGATCTGGGGATGTAGCTCAATTGTAGAGCACTTGTCTAGCATTCATGAGGCCCTAGTACTACCAAAAGAAAAGAAAAGAATGGAGAGCCTTAAGAGAGAGTGCTCGATCCTCTTGAGGGCCATATAAACCAAAAGCAAAGATGGAGGGGGGCAGGTAGCTAAGTGGCAGAGCACTTGCTTAGCATGTGCAATGATGCCCTGGGTTCTATACCCAACATTAAAAAACAACAGCAAAAAAACCCAAAGCAGATCGGGACCTGGGTGTTTACTAAACTTGCAGTGGAGTAGTGTAGTGGATATAGGGTGGACTTGGGTTTGGAGATGAGCAGGCCAGCTTTGGGTAACCTTGAGTGAATTGTTATTTCCAGGATCTGTTTTCTTATTTGTGAAATTTGTAAAAGGGTCTATTAGAACCTTTCAGTTCTAATCAGGTCATAATTAACTTGTTCATAATCAGGTCATATAAACAACTTGAACTAGTTCAAACAAAACAGAGGAAACTGAGTTTACATAATCAAGGATGGATAGGGCAGCATCACCAATGTTTGAAATGAGAAAAGCCAGGGGTTCCTTGGTGTGTTTTCACACCTTCTTCCTCTCTTGCTGCTTTCTGCATGATTTTCCTTGGAGGACAAGGCCATCCTGGCATGTAGACCACAAAGGAAATACAGTGCTTTTGCTGTTGATCAAGTTGGTCAAGTCCTAGAAGAGGACCTCAGTTACCCCCAGTTGGGACTTGGGCCCATTCCTGCTCCAATCATGGTGACTAGGTGATATGTTGTATTCTGGCTGGCTCAGGATAGGTTGGGGACTAACCTCTATACCCACTGTGTGGGGAATGTTGTACCTTGCCAGTGGGGCAAAAAACTCTGAAATACTAAAACTGGAAACTTCTGCATTGTCTAGAGGGCTGGTTCATCCTTCAGCCACCCAGAAGCTTCCTTTTAAAGTAGTATTTAGCCCTCGTGCATTTTAGGGACTTGATATCCATTATATATTATTACGTTCATTTAAATAACTCAGGAAATCAAGACTTAGAGACATGGAGTAATTTTAGTTGGGTCACATGGTGCAGAATTGCAATCTAGGTCATTGTGCAGATTCTTCCTTAAGGAAAGAGACTTTCTTCTCTGTTATAAACCTGGAAACTAGCCCAGAGACTGTCTTGCAGGAACTGGGTGGGTTCAAGGGCCTCAGTGATAGTGTCTCCCCACCAAAACTCTTCTTATTGAGGAAAGGTATAGCTTTGACTAGACCCCAATTTCAGTGAATACAGCTAAGATCTAGTGTCTTAGGAATCCCTCGAGCATGCTCTGAGAACAGTGGATAATGGCTGGTATCATTCATCTATAGCCATGGCTCTCAAGTGGGATGGTTTTGCCCTACAGGGGACATTGACAATGTCTGGAGCTATTTGGTCATCACAAGTCAAAGTGGTGTGGGTGCTACTGTCATTTAGTAGGTAGAGGCCAAGGATGCTGATAAATATCCTACAATGTGCATGATAAAGAATTGAGCAGGGCTGGGGATACAGGTCAGTTGGCAGAGTGCTTGCCTTGCATGCACAAGGCCCTGGATTCAATCCCTAGCACCAAAGCAAAAACAAAAACAAAAAACAAAAAACAAAATTGACCAACCCCAAACATCAATAGTGTCAAGGTAAAGGAACATCTGATTTCTGGTAAGTCAAGCTCAAGGTGAAATAGCCCAAATGCCTGCTGTCATAGAGTAGACTAGAAAATAGTGGTAAAAGCAGCGATTTACTTCTCAGATCATCTCAGGTACATAATAAGCACATAGATTCCTGGGTCCCATCAAAATCCTACTAAACTGGAATTTCTGGGATCTATAATTTTGTCAAGCAACTGAAGTGTTTCTTACATTCAGCAGGGTGTAGAGACCAATTTGAATTGTATCTTTTACTGCCCTTTCTTTTTTTCACCTGCCCTTCCATTAACTTGCTATGTCAAATAATCATATCAACATTGACCAGCCTTTATTAAGAACTCCTTTGCTTAGCATTGCTCCAGATCTTCAAATAATTTTAGTGCTTATCTGAATCCCCTGGGAAGCTTGTTAGATCAGCTCTTACCAGATTCTATTTCTACATGCCCCAAACATCCCCATCCTTCAAAATCCAACTCCAATTTATATGCCATCCCCTCCACGCAGCATTTTTTTCCCCAGAGCTGGGGATCGAATCCAGGGCCTCATGAATGGTAGCCTAGGCTCTACCCCTGAGCTACACCACAGCCCTATGCAGATTTTCTTGATATCTGCCCTCTTGAATTCTGTGCTTCTTTTAGGGCTATATTACTTTCTGCTTAGTTTAGAAATATTTAGATGTGTGCATTTCTCTTTCTGACTCTGTTGTGGTTATTGGAAACACCTGTCTTAGCATCCCCTCCCATAGCTAGCTTGTTGGAATAAATAAGTGAATGTGTAAGACACAGGATGTGCCTTCCCAGATCTTATGGTGTTGGGATAGGACAGAAATTATACAATAGAAGTAATAATTAGAATTCATGGGATAATAAGGGATGTCACAGACAATGTATGGGAAGCACTAGATCAGTAACAGGGACAGGGTGATGAGTTATAGAAAGAGATGTTTCTCCCTCTTTCTAGAAACACCCTTCCCACAACCCCATCCCCCTTTTTTACTGACCGGTCTTCACACAGAGATGTTACAGTCAAAATCAGGCTCCTTGGCTGCAACTGTCAGAATGTAACACAGGGGTTATTCACTTTTTATAATTGAGGAAATCAAGGCTCCCTATGAAACATGTTATTTATGGAATGAATGTTTGGTCCAGCAGGGATATTTTCCACTCCCAATCAGCAGCCCTAGATGCCTTTCTTGCTGTGAAGTGGCTTCTTCATCCCTAACCTCACCTCTATTTTTTGTAAGATAAGAGCTTCAGACAAGACCAAGAAAAAGATGAGCCATTTGTACGACCATCTGAAAAAAAAGTTTATGGCAGACCAACTCAGAAAGCTGGGGCGCTGGAGACAGCAATCCATGAACATCCAGCAGTACTTGGATAAAATCCGGATGTACAAATTCCAGCTGAAACTCTAGTCTCACAAGAAAAGCCATCCACCCTAGTTAAGGCAGAATGATCTGCCCCAGGGCCACAACACTAGTCGGACCAGAGGAGAACTAGAAGCTAGCCAGCCCACATCATCATTGAACAATAAACTGAGACCAGCAGACAGCAGAGCACCAAAAAGCACTCAGCAATTCTAATATTCTTTGTCCTACCCATCCTCTCTATTCTGGTGAAAGAGATTCTGACAGTCCCATCAATGTTGTAGTGAGAGAGGCTGAATCAAGCCAGTCTCCATGATTCAGGCAAAGATGGACTTTTCAGTGTCCCCATTTATTTTTTCTCCCTTCCTTCTTTGCACTGGGAATTGAACCCATGGAAATACACAGGTTAAGTATGCACTCCACTATTGAACTAATGCCAGTACCCACATTTCTAAAGTGATATATCCTACCCATGTGTTCTGGGAAATGAAAACTTAGGTGGGAAGGACTTGGTAATGCCACTGCCTGGTGTTCCAGTGGTGAGAGGGTCAGAGTGGGGCATCAGATAGTGTTATTTCTGCAATCTATCACCCATGTGACCTTGTAATCTTCTTGGGCCTGTTTCCTTATCTGAAAGAATCAGGCTATAGAAAGGGAACCTGCCTCCAAGAGTTGGCATGAGGATGTCAAGTGCTTGGTCCAAGGCCCATCATTTCCAATGGCTACCATCAGGATGGTAGCTTCTAGCCTAGTTAGCTTTTAGCCCTGCTGGTCCTTACTCCCTTTCTACTTGCTATTCTGACTACATCCTGATAGTCTCCAATTTGGGCCTTTACTTGTGAAGACCCTGTTTATAGAATGCCTATTCAGCTCACCTGGACTCTCATGAGACTTTCAAGTCTTATCTCAGTACCATTTCTGCAAAGCATTTCCTGACCTCTTCCTGCCCCTTGTCTGCCCCTTCCCCTAGCTTGCCTAAGTTATATGAATTTCCTTTTCCCTCTGAACTTGGATTCCTGTGGTAGCTTCTTTCTGCCTTGTGTGGTAGCTGTTTGGGTGTTTGTGCTAAGCCCTGATTTGAGTGTACACTCTGAAAGTAGGAACCAAGGACCCTCCAATATTCGGTTCAAGCCTCATTTCTTCTTTGATGCTTTTCTGACAGGCCCTAGTAGGAAAGGCTGCTCTTTCCTGTGCCTGTGGTGTGTCTATTCTCATCTCTGCATTGTTTGGTTGGCCACTATTTGTTTGCACAGTCTCCCTGATCAGGTTGTGAATCTTTTGATGGTAGTAGTGCTGACACCCACCACAATGTGTAGTGAATGGAATAGTTTACTCAGTGTGTTTTGAACAGATGACCGTCTTATTTCTCTATTACAGCATCAGGACAGCGCACAGAGGAAGGGCTTTGTACATATTTTTAAGCTAGCTGAGTCTCCTCATTTTACAGATGAGGAAACTGAGGCCCAGAGAGTAGCCTGCTTTGCCTAAGGTCATGTGGCAAGTTAGTGGCAGAGAATTAAAACCAGGTGTCTTGACTCCTGTGGAGTGGTCATTCTGCATCACCACAGCTGCTAGGTAAGGACCTTACCTCAGTGGCTCTTGGTAATCATCCCTAGGAAGTTCTCCACATTCCTCCTCCTTACTCCCTCCAATGCTGCTGCCTGGTGCTATTTGGCAGTCTTTCCCATAAGCTGGGGGATCTCAGTGAACCCTGAAACTAGAGGGGCCTGGGTTAGGGGTAAGGACGCATATGTTCACAATGTTTTTATTTCCCCCTTTTATGGTCTTCCTTTAACACTAGAGCCTGCTACTTTTCGTGGAACCCCAAACATTTTTTTCTAGGTTCATGTTTGTTTTCTTTTGTGAGCATAATTGATTAAACTAAGTTAATTCAAAATATTTAAATGTTATATAAGCAATATGACTACATTTGCAAAAAAAAATCCACCAAAACAATAACAAAAAGTACCTCTTCTCTTAGATAAGCTAGACTTTTGGTATATTTCTTATATTTAGTGTATTTGTTCTATTTCAACAAGTCTTTTCTTTCCTTGGCCTTGTACCCAGAAAGGAGAAGACCTTGGGGACCTCGGAATCTTTAGGAACCTGCAGAACAGGCCCAGGTCCTCTTATCCCTAGGAACTTTCTATGTCCTATAGCTCACCTAATGCAACTTAATGTGGCCTTTCTCCCCTGGAGAAAATGGCTTTGTCTGAGGGTCTTTGAGTTCCCTTGTGGTGTCCAAAAGACAGAGTGGACCCTTGGGGATGGTAGAAGGAGCTAGGAAAGAGTTGGTTGCTTTATAAGCCACTAACTTGCCTCTGATCATGCGGACTTAATCTTCCCATTTTTCATTGAAAAAAACAGAGGATATTGCATTTAAGTTGAGAAAAAGAAGCAATGAAATTCAAGAGAAACCACTTAGTTATTTGAAGGGAAGGAGATTTAAAGGAAGAAAAATTAGGATGGAGTGTTGGGTGGGAAAATATTGTGGGAAGAATAGAACTTTAATACTAAAGAGGGGCTTAAAGATTCTTTCGTAGGCTGGGCGTGGTGGCACATGCCTGTAATCCAAGCGACTTGGGAGGCTGAGGCAGGAGGATCACGAGTTCAAAGCCAGCTTCAGCAACTTAGCGAGACCCTAAGCAACTTTGTGAGACCCTGTCTCTAATAAAATACGAAATAGGGCTGGGGATGTGACTCAGTGGCCGAGTATCCCTGAGTTCAATCCCTGGTTCCAAATAAAATAAAATAAAATAAAATAAAATAAAATAAAATAAAATAAAAAAGATTCTTTCGTTGGGTGGATTATGTACATGCACATGGGCACCCACATGAAACTCAGGTCCAGTGAAATGTTACCTGGAAGCCTATTGCAGAAATCAGAACCATTAACATACTAACATTTATTGAGCACTCATGTGCTCAGTAATGTACAAGGCTTAGCTCTTTTCAAACATGATCTCATTGAATTCTCCCTATCTCATGTGTAAGAAAATGAGGTTCAAAGAATAAGAATCTTGTCCAAAGTTGGACAGTTAGTGACAAAATCAAAACCAAGCCTGTCTCAAACTGAAGCCTGTCTCCTAACCACTGCATTTAGACTTCCTGTCCTTATCACTCCAGGTAGAAGCTGAGGGCCTGTGACTCTAAAGCCCAGATGAAATCCTTAATTTCTCAACTCTATGATTTCACAGATGGTATTATGGGGCCTCAGTAATATCAGTTATGTGAGGTCTGCTGTTTAACAGTAGAACCAGACTCAAACCTAGGTGTCCCTTATACCAGGTAGCTGAAGAACTTGCCACCCATTCTGGGATGCATAAGCTATTAAGGATAGTTAGGACAGGTTAGGGTGATGTGGACAAAGGAGATGCTCACCTAAGAAGTAGAAGGAAAGAGCAGTCCTTTTGATTTCCTGGTAGTTGTGAAAGATGTTCTCAATACACTATCAAGAAATCTTTGCTAAATGTCCTTTGTGCCTGAAGCTCTGTGGTAATGGCAGGGGATAGGTGAATGGTACTTTCTTTTGAAGAGATTAAGTACGTTTGAGTATACCATTATTTTCTGCTGAAAATACATCCATTCCCTCCTCCTCCACCCTCCCACAATGCATTTCACTACTTTGGAGCACTTGGCAAAGCTTAGTTGAAAAAACTTGCTGAGTGCACAGTGGACCTTTTCCTTCCCTCTCCAGAATTTCTCCATGATTTTGGATACAAGGAAGGGAACTTCTATTTACTGAGCAGCTACGACATGCAAAACGTTGTATATTTTACCTCATAAATTCCTTATAGCATTTTCCAGACATCATGCCCATCTTGCAGCTGAGAAAACCAAGGCACAGCTGGGTACAGTGGTGCACTCCTGTAATCCCAGCTATTCAGGAGGCTTAGGCAAGAGGATTGCAAGTTCAAGGCCACTTGTCAACTGAGTGAGACCCTGTCTCAAAATAAAATAAAAAGAGCTAGGGATGTAGCTTAGTGATAAATTGATTGCCTAACATGTGAGGCCCTGGATTCAATATCCAGTACCACAAAAAAAATTTCTAAAAAAAGAAAGCACGGAGAAGTTAAGGAGCTTGCTCTGCCATTTAATTTGAACCAGACTCTAGGTACATGGGGCATACTCTTTCCATTCCAGCCCACTGCCCTCAGCTGTGCTGAGCTTTATTATAAATACAGAACTTAATTTTAGCCACAGTTGGTTGAAGGAACTGTTCTGCAAGAAATGCCCATGTTTGGAGCTTCCTGTTTATGACCTCTGGCTCCTGATTCTCCTCCCATGGCTATAGCTATTGAGTATGCTGGTAAATAAAATAGCAGGCAGGATATCTGGGATGAAGACTCAGTCCCCTTATTGCTGGTCCCAGCTTTGAGCTGTCAGGCAGGGGAGGTGGCTTCAGAACCTCAGTTTGGTGGATCTGGAGCAGCCTGTCAAGGGAGGTAGGCATTTGGAATTAGAAGGTCAACTTGGCAGAGAGCCTGGGAGGCAGGTGGCTCTGCCCCAGTTGCTGCTTGAATGAACTGAGTGTTCTTAATTTCTGCCTCATTCATCCATTTATCTGCCCATCCACCATCCCACCCACCCACCTATCCAGTTACCCATGTGGCACATGGGTAACACAGTCAGACCAAAATGTGGAGGAATTGGTTATACCTCTGGCTTTTCCTGATCAGGGCAGGCAAGTGGGATGACCTGCAGCTTTGGAGTGCCTCTACCCTGATGCACTCTGATCTTAGGCAAGTCCCCTTTCCATTTTGAGAATTTGGGGACTGGAAGACCTGTCTTGTGTAGATCCTCTCCTATTTTACATATGGGTAACTGAGGCTGGGAATGGGAAATGGACTTACCAACATCAGGTAAGGAGTTGGGGTGGATTTGGGACTGGACCACAAGATGCTGGCACACATTTGTAAAATGGGAATGGGAATTCTGACTCTCCTCACCGCCTGGGATTGTAGGGAAAATGCCACAAGGTAAGGTAAGTGATGGGGAAATGCTTTGAGAAATGAAGTCACAGGCCTGAAATGTCCCAGATGTGCACTGGGGCCCTGGCTGCTGGACCATGATGAATCCCACAGTGACCACTAGGGGTCAGCAGATGCTTGCATTTATTTCTCAGG
This sequence comes from Glaucomys volans, assembly GCA_020662805.1. Classification (NCBI taxonomy): domain Eukaryota; kingdom Metazoa; phylum Chordata; class Mammalia; order Rodentia; family Sciuridae; genus Glaucomys; species Glaucomys volans. Next base: position 32,494 of record JAJEJO010001438.1, read on the forward strand.
TTGGCTCTTGGTGGAGTCACCATGCCTGTATTTGAGGTCTGGGAAGGGAGGCTACTCATTTAATTCCTGGGATTCCTAGTGGACACAGGAGGCAAGTACTTATCATGGCCCAGCCCTTTGTTGAATTAGAGTTACTCCAGATAAGTCAGAGCGTGGCCTTGCTGCTGATTTTGAAAGTCAGCAGTGCTACAAGAGCTGAGGGGATGATACTAGGGCAGGCCTTGGACTAGGGCTCACTCCCTCCCCCAGGAAACCTGTAGGCTTTAACTCTCCCACCTGCAACTTGGGGCAAGGGAGCTGGTGAATGGTCCCGGCATTTCCTTTCATTTCTCAGAACTTCCCAAGCATGGTGGCATGTAGCTGTATTCCCAGTAACAGAGGCTGAGGTAGAAAGACTGTGAGTTCAAAGCTAGCCCTGGTGACATAGGGAGACTCCATCACCAAAACAAAACAAAACAAGCAAGCAAAACCAAACAAAACCAAAAAACCCCCCCAGCATTTCTCAGACCATGAGATGAGTCACAGGGCTTTACACACATAATGCTTACAAATATCTGCTAAATTGAAGGCAACCAATCCTGCTCTGAACAAAGTCAGAATACCTAGGCTCATACAACGTAATTCAGGGTTTCACTTTACTAGAGTATTCACCATTTCACAAAATGATTGCAGTGGCATTCCTTTAGCTAGTCTGCTCATCTGGGAGCACTTCCAGAGGTTCTGTCACCAAGCCCCTATCATTCAAATGTACGTGCCTCCTTGGTAGAGTCTGGTCTCTCAGCTGCTGGAATTACCCCTAGGCAGATAGTCTTTTTAAGCTTTTCCCATGGCTAACCAGCACCTTCAGCTTCATCCTGCACACATTTATTGATATACTTGTATGTACCAGGCATTCTTTTTTAATTCAAAGGATATTTATTGAACACCTATTTATGAGGTGCTAATCCACACCCTGGGGATGTGGCAGTGAGCAAAGTAGACCAACTCCCCCTCTCTGTGGAATCACATGTTGTGGGGGAGAAAGACATTAGACAAGGTAAGTAGGTAAATTAGGGGCTCTGTTAGAAGACAGTAAGTGCTAGAGAGAAATATAGCACCCAACCATAGTGAAGCCACCTTGGAAAACACTGGTAGTTCCTCAAAAAGTTAAACACAGATTTACCACTTAACAAAGTAGTTCTTTTAGGCATATACCTAAGAGAAATGAAAACATATATCCATATGAAGATTTGTACATAAATGTTCATAGCAGCATCATTCTATATGGCCAAAAAGTAGAAATAGCCTACAAACCCATCAATAGATGCATGTAGAAACAAAATATGGTCTCTCTGTATGATGGAAAAGTATTTGGTAATAAAAAGCAATGAACTGAGACCTGTTACAATATGGGTGAACCTTGAAAACATTACATCAAGTGAAAGAAGTTAATACCAAAAGATCATGTAGTATATGATCCCATTTGTATGAATATCCAGAATTAGAAACTCTATAGAGACAGAAAGGAGAGCTGGGCATGGTGGTGCATGCCTGTAATCCCAGAGATTCGAGAGGCTGAGGCTAGAGGATCACAAGTTTGAGGCCAGTCTGAGCAATTTAGCAAGATTCTCAGCAACTTACTAAAACCTGGGTCTCAAAAAAAAACCCAACAACAACAAAAAAGCAAACTGAGAATGTAGCTCAAGGGTAGAGACCCCTGAGTTCAATCCCCAGTAACCTCCACCCCCTGCAAATAAAGAAATAGTAGATTAGTGGTGGCCTAGGGCTGAGAAGGGAGGCTGGGATTTGAGTAAAGGATACAGAAATTCCTTCAGGATAATAAAACTGTTCTAAACTTGATCACGATGATGGTTGTGATAGGTAACAGACAAGAGCAGTGGGAAAGTGAGGTTAAAATATAATTCTATAGATTGGACCTATTGTGTTGACCCTCAAGATTTTCTTTTGAAGGGCAATTTACCTGAGGATGCTTTGGCTTTACCTGGATTAAGTCAATAGTAAGTGCTACATTCCTTGGCAAACAATCTGCTATCTGCAGGACCAAGGCAGGCCTAAAATGCTCTTCTCTGCCAATAAGAAGAACACAAGTTACCCTGAAGGGAAGGACTTTTATGACCTTTACACAGGCCAGATTCCAGAATGAAGGGATACAGGATGATTAAAACAGAGTCTCCAAACCAAATACTCTGTAAGAACAAGTTCTAATTAGAACTTGGGCAGAGGTGACTCAGAGTTGTTTTGGATCTTAATCATGTCATTATAATAGAAAATCTTACCTCTCCATGGGTAAGACCATGTACAGTGAGTACTTAAAAGTCTGAAACAATCCTGCTGTTAGTCAAAAGTCAAGAGGTAGAACGGGGTGAGACTCTGGAAACTTTCCTGGAATGCCCAATAAAGCAGGAGGGCAGGAAGGGCATATTGTCCCTTTCCTCTCTAAAGGTCCACTCTTTCCTTGAGACTATCCTCTTTTATTTTTTTCCTGTTCCTTTTAATAAACTTGTGTCTGCTTGGAAATCTTTCCAGTGTGGTCACAGGAACCAGTGGCTAAAGACATTAGTTGGTTACTTTGTCTCTACAGATGGCCTTGCTCAGCAACAGGTGTGCAACTCTGTGAATATATTAAAAATCGCTTTTAGTGGGTGGATTTTATGATATGTTCATTATTTTTTCCTAGTGACATAGACAGGTTAACTCGGGAAAGCAGAGACACATTCAAGAGAGAATGTACTATCTCGAGAGTGAGAATATATATATATATACCGGGGATTGAACTCAGGGATGCTTAACCCTGAGCCACATCCCAGCCCTTTTTTGTATTTTATTTAGAGACAGGGTCTCACTGAGTTCCTTAGGGCCTTGCTAAGTTGCTAAGGCTGGCTTTGAACTTGCGATCCATCTGCCTCAGCCTCCCAAGCTGCTGGGATTACAGGGATATGCACCGTACCCAGCTGTGAATTATATTTCAATAAAAGTCTTACATTTAACAGCAGGTGAGGGGGCGAGGCTCAGAGAGGGAGGAATATAATTTTAGAGAAATGATCAGAGAAAGCTTCAAATTAAAGATGACATCTGAACTAAGACTTGAAAAAGGTAAGAGAGGGGTCCTGAGGATATGCTGGGGCAAGACCTGATGATCACCACAAATGCCATGTTTTCATCCATTCATAATCACATTATTTCAAGTCCAATCTTCCTTGCTGACACTGACTGACTGTGATTGGGCCTCAGCTTTGTGCCACCCAGTGGAGGCTTCTGATAAATGCCCTACCCAGAAGATGCCGAGGGACCTCTCCATCAGGGAAGTATGAATATAATGAGTAGGACACCACTGAACGGTCTTATCCACCATTAGAGCAGCAGGAAAGGGCACCACTTGCTGGCTTTCCTTTCTAGGTTCATCTAGATCAAAGGAACATTTTAGCCACCTTTGTTTTCAATATCCTTCCATTCTTGTCCTCCTCTTATATTCATCTGCTGGCATGTTCATGGGCTCTTTGTCTAGTGGTTCTCACTTCTGGCTGCACATTAGAATCATGGAGGGGAAAGGAGGGGGCCTTTGCTCAATGCCAGGGTATCCTCCAGAGATGTTGTTTAATTGAAGTATACGTTTTTAATTCCCCTGAAGATATCTCCTTAAATAACTGATGGAAACTGAGTTGCTAATGGGGCCAGCTGGTCAAACTCAGATGAGTTAAAGATAACCCAATAGGGTTCCTAGATTTAATCAATAAATCTAAGCTGTGCCATTTACTCTGGCAAGACATCAGACCATCTATTTCAAGTTTCACTTCCCCTTCCCAGGAGCCAAGAATAATGATACACTGTAAAGTTTTATAAATCTATTCAACATAGTAGCATCAAAATTCACAGCAAACGCCCAACCTCAAAGGTCTTCATAGAAGCAGTCAAATTTTGTGGCAGAACAATGTATGTCCCCCAAATTCAATTCTTTTCTCTGGTGGTTGCCGTCATGTATTGGTAAACAACAGTAGGGGAGGAAGGACAGGACTGGAGAAGTGGCAGCATATCTTGGTGGGAGTGCATGGCAGAGTAAAATTGCTCACCTCATGGCCAGGAAATAAAAAAAGAGAAAGAGCAAGTGGAAGACTTCCCACTACCCCACTACCATCACCTCTTAAAGGTTTCCTACCTTCCAGAAGCATCTCTCTGGGGACCCAATCTTTAACACATGGGCCTTTGGGGGACACTTAAGATTCAAATTATAGCAGACCCCTTTCAGGCATTCTGTTTTGTTTGTTTGTTTGTTTAATGAAATGTGGAGGTAGGTGGAGTAGCTGGAGCTCTTCCCTGCTAACCTAGCCCCTCCTACAATTACCTCTGGAATAAAAATTCCACAGAAATCAAAATCCTCTAATCACAAAACTGTATCTGTTCCCCATTAGTGTTCTTTCTTAGAGTGCTTACTATATTCTGTATTAATAATCGATTTTCTGATCAATTCTCTAGCCATAACTATTATTTTGTTAAATATAGGGTATTTAAAATTATTATTAAGGGATATCTTCAGCACATTCAAATATGTACCAGGTACTTTTGTTTTGTTTTGGTACTAGGGATTGAACCCAGGGCCTTGCACACAATAGGCAAGCACTCTACCACTGAGCTACACCCCAGCACCCCCCTTTGTTTTAGTACCAGGGATTGAACCAGGGGTGCTTAACCACTGAGTTACATCCCTAGCCCTTTTTTATATTTTATTTAGAGACAGGGTCTTACTAAGTTGCCCAGACTGGCCTAAAACTTGTGATCCTCCTGCTTCAGCCTCCCACGTAGCTGGGACACAGACATGTACCACCATACCCTGCAGAAATTTTCTTTATGACAGGTACAGTGGTACACAACTTTAATCCCAGCAACTTGGGGAGGCTGAGGCAGGAGGATTGCAAGTTCAAGACCAACCTCAGCAACTTAGCAAGGCCCTCAGCAACTTAGCAAGGCCCTCAGCAACTTAGCAAGACCCTATCTCAAAATAAAAAACAAAAAGGGCTGGGGATGTAGCTCAGGGGTAATGAGCCCCTGGGTTCAATCCCCAGGACCAAAAGAAAAAAACATATTCTTTATGTAAGATGGTGGTGGCCTTTGTGTAAGGTTGTAGTTTTCAGAAAATTATTATAATGGTTTTTAGTCATAGGCATGTGTGTCACAACCCTTCCTTATTGGCTTCCTAGCTCTGCTTTGCTTTGGGTTTGGCATAAATGACTCCAATTTGAATCTGATAATTTTCACACAGCACATATAAAATTAATAATTTATTGATATGCCCTGTATTAGTCTTCTTGGGCTGCTATAACAAAATGCCTCAGACTAGTGACTTAAGCAACAGAAATTTATTTTTCACAGTCCTAGAGGTTGGGAATTCCAAGATCAAGGTGCTGATCTATTTATTTTCTGATGAGGGCTCTCTCTTCCTGGCTTGCAAATGGCTGCATTCTGTGTCCTCACACTGTGGGGAAAGATTGAGTTCTCTGGTGTCTCTGCTTATAAAGGCACTAATGCTACTGGATTAGGACCCTACCCTGTGACCTCATTTAACTTTAATTACTTCCCTACTCCAAATACAGTCACATTGGGGGTAACATAAGAATTTTGGGGAGATGCATTCAGTTTGCAGCATTCCCTCAAGTCTGATCTCTGTTCAATATTGCCCAATTGTTCCCAAAATATATATTTTTAGTTGGCTTATTTTAAACAGAATTTAAACAAAATTCACACATTGCATCTGGTTGATATGTATTTTTAAAATTGGTACCATTTTCCTATTTCATTCTTTTCTCCAGGCCATGCATTTATTGAATAAAACTGGTCATTTGGATATAGAGTTTCCTACTTTTGGATTTGATTGACTCCTTGGGTCATTTAGCTTGTTTATCTTCCTTTTATAGTAAGATAGAGTGTTGATTAAATTCATGTTTAGTTGGGAGGGAATGGGATGAGGGATAGTATAAAAATAAACATAGATGGTGCTATGTGTTTTCTACTGGTTCATATCCAAAGCACATAAGTGTCCCGTAGTTGTGCTTCATGTGATGCTAAGATTGATCTGTAGACTCAATTAGTATCACTCTAATCCTTGATGAAGTCCTTCACTGATGCCATCACTTAATAGCTCTGATGATCTTTACTTTTAAATTATTTCACAGGGGGTTGCTGAAAGATGATTTTTTTGGGGTGGTACTGGGGTTCAAATCCAAGTTCTCTCACATAAGAGGCAAGTACTCTATCACTGAGTTACAACCTCAGCCTTCCCTGGTCCTTTTAATTTTTTATTTTGAGACAAGGTCTGACTGAGTGGCCCAGGCTGACCTCAAGCTTGCAATTCTCCTGCCTCAGCTTCCTGAATTGCTGGAATCACAGGCATGTTCCACTGTACACAGATCTTTTATTTCTAATTGTGTTCTCTTCTGCAATATTAGCTAATCCTTCCATAAAAATTTCCAGTTTAAACTCTTTGGTTCTCACGAACACAGCTTGTACAAGAAAGGTGGGATACAGATTTAATTCTCTCCCTTTATCAATTCTCATAATTATGAATGGGCACTATAAAAGCTCCAAGATGACTAATGAAGCATATTTTTCTTTAGCTTTGTTTTGTAACTTTAGGAACTTGTGGGCTTAACATATGGATTTTTATATAGCTGATATTTTAACCCATTGCAATCATTATCCTTACTGATGCTTGAACTATCCCATCTTTGGTTAGTAGGAGTCCCTGTAAGTTAGCTACTGAGACCTTTTGACACAATAAGTGTTAAATTCAGTAGTCCTGGATAGCTTGTTTTTTGGTATAAGATGTCCCAGATAGGTTAATCTTGTATATTTCCTGCCTCCAACTGAGAGTCACCATTTCTCTAAGGGCAAGGATCTGTCACTTTAAAAATGAAAAATCTTGGGCTGGGGTTGTAGCTCAGTGGTAGAATACTTGCCTAGCACATGTGAGGCAATGGGTTCAATCCTCAGCACCACATAAAAACAAGTATAATAAAGATATTGTTTCCATCTACAATTAAAAAAATGAAAAATCTCCCTCATCCCCAGGAAATCCACTTTCTGTAGAATAAGGGGTATTCCTCATAGTGATGTGTCTACCCATCTTTGTTCCATGTCCTGTCTTACTCTTTCAAATATACTGAGCTATTTGTCATTCCCCAGACAAGCTGTTTTCTTCTAATTTGCGACTTTGTGCATGCTGGATTCTTTGCCTTGAATGCTCACCTTGTCCCTCTGACTCACAGCAAGTCTTATTCCTTCTGTGACTCCTTCACCCACTCTGGAAGAACTAATGACATAGGCCCTGTCATCTTAGAGAAGTTGATGATTTATTACAGTAGTTAAACCATATTGTTAATTATTTGTTTATTAGCTTCCCTCAAGGGCTGCAAACACTTCATAGTAGATGCTGAGCTTTCCCACTGTGACTGCCTCCCAGGTTTGTGTTGACCTTCATCTCATCTCCTGCTCTGGCCTCTGATTAATTCATTTCACCAAACACTTCACAGAGCACTCTAACTAAAGACTATTTACTACTGAGTATCTACTATATCAAATGTGCTTTACATACAAGATTTTCTTACTTGTATGTAGGTATTATCTTCATTATCTAAATGTGCAAGAAATAGCTCATGGGATGGCTGAATTTCCATGGCCAAGGAGTAGCCAAGCCTGAATTTCCTTGGTGGGTCTGACTCCCAAATCCCTCTATATTTGTCATCTATATCACTGTACATCTAGATGTGACCATGATCTACCCACACCAGAATCCCTTGGGTACTGTGTGTGTGTGTGTGTGTGTGTGTGTGTGTGAGAGAGAGAGAGAGAGAGAGTGTGAGTGAATGCTACTGGGCATGGGACCCTGAGCATACCCAGCCCTGGGTAGCTCATTAAAAGGAACATTCCTGGATTCTACCTCAAATCTACTGAATCAGAATGTCAGGGAGATGGGTGGAAAACTGTGTTTCTAATCACAGCTTCCCTGGGGTAACTTTACACAATTATTATTCTTATTGTTTTGAAGTACTGGGGATTGAACCAAGGGTGCTCCACCATTGAGCTACATTTCCAGCTCTTTTGATTTTAAGACAGGGCCTCACTAATTTGCCTAAGTTAGCCTGGAACTTGCCATCCTCCTGCCTTAGCCTCCCAAGTTACTAGGATTGCAGACATATGCCACTGCACCCAGTCCAATTACTATTTTTTGAATAGGTGAAACATACAGTAAAATATCCAAAAGGTTCAAAGGGTATAAGTAGAAAAGCAAATACTCCACTCCATTTTCCAATTGCCCTGTTCTCCTGTGCCCCACTGCTTCCCAGAAGCAATCACTTTTCCCAGGGGGATGACTCAGTCCCCTGAAGTTTGAGGACCACTATTGTCCTTAGGGATCACCTAAGATGGCCTGGGTTCTGTACTCCAGCACTCACAGTAAAGACTGCAGGGACTCTGCTCAACTCATGCCTCATCTCCTGGTTCTAGAGCCTTCCAATCTGTTCTTTTCTGGCCACCACTTCATGTAGGAGGTGGTCTCTGCATAGGTCATCTTGTCAGAAGCAAAAATCAGAACCAGTGGGTAAGGGAAGGGTAAGCCTTTTGGGGATGAGACAGGGGAAACTACACAGAGATCTGGGCAGAATCCCAGTTGAAGATACCTTTTCATTTTATATTCCTAATCATTTGTAATAACCATCAACTTTTTCCGTTGGATTAGATTCTTTAAAATCAATGATGTTTAACCTTTCTGAGGTCACAGTTTTTCTTGGGAAACCCATGAGAACTATGGAATTTCTCTGTAGAAAAATGCGTGGACAGGGAAACCTTCACTATTACTGTGGAAGCTTCATGATTGCCAGCCTCCACCGGAATATCCATCCAGTGGATCCAAGTTTAAGAACTCCACTTTTAGATGAGCTCCTTGTTTCAAAAGTCTTGGTTTAGACAAACTTGGCTATATATATATGCCGCCATGGCATGAACCGGAGGCCCTGGTCCAGGAGGTGGTGGTGGCCACACTCAAATAATGGCTGACACAGGAATGCGGGACGTACTCCTTAGCTTTTAGCGCCACTTGGTTGAGCCTTTGGGTTTTGAGTGCTGCATCTGCTGTTCTCAGCTCCTTTCTTGGGTTTCAGGGAGCTGAGTGAACACGCCCCGGCCGAGGGTGGGACGCCCAGCGTACAGAGCTGCACTGGGAGCCGACGGGCTCGGCATTCATCATTGTTCCCCCAGCGCCTGGCACCGGTTGAGCGGCAGGCAGAGATCGTGGCTTGAAGCGCGCGGTCCCTTCCGCGTCACCCACCCGCCCAGCTCTCGGCCCACAGGTGTTTCCAGGGCGCCATCCAAGGGCCAGACCAAGTCGCCGACACAGGTCCAAGGGCGGTCGGTTGCTCGCCGGCAGGACCACAGGAATTGGGGGCGGCGGAGGGACCCCCCGCGCGCTCCCGCTTCGCGCCGCGCGCGTGACGGCACGGCCCCGCCCCCGGCCCCCCGCCCGCCCCGCCCCCACGCCCGGCTGGGCCGCGCTCGGGTGGGCTCTATGGGGAAAGCGGCCGCTCCGAGCCGAGGCGGCGGCTGCGGCGGCCGCTCCCGCGGGCTCTCGTCGTTGTTCACGGTTGTCCCCTGCCTGTCCTGCCACACGGCGGCGCCGGGCATGAGCTCTTCCTCGTCCGGCTCTGGGCCGGAGACTAAGCCTCAGCCCCAGCCCCAGCCGGAGCCAGTGCCGACACCGGAACCGGAGCGGATGTCAGTGCCGATGTGGGAGCCAGTTTCAGAGACAGTGCTGAGATCTGACCCTCGCTCGCAGAGGAAGTCTGAGCCAGGGATTCAGGTCGGGTTAAAATCCGAACTGCTGGAGTTGTCGCAGGGTCCAGAGCCCGTCCCAGGTGGAGGGACTGGATCCTTATCCAAGACCATGTCAGAGCAGCTCCCCGCTCTGGGTTTAGTAGCAGGGACCGTGCCCTCGCTCAAACCCGAATCCGGGTCGGGTACAAAACCTCTGCCTCTAATGCGACCAGGACAGGCGAAGACACCTCTTGGGGTTCCAGTGGCCGGGACTGGCACAGTCTCCAGTGTCCCAGTGGTCCCACTGTCTCTGGACAGCTACAAGGGCTGGCTCCTCAAGTGGACCAACTACCTGAAGGGCTACCAGCGCCGCTGGTTCGTGCTCGGCAATGGCCTACTGTCTTACTACAGGTATGAAAGTGCCAAGGTGGGACTTCCAAGGTTGGAGGGTGGTGATGCTGTAGTGATGATGATGGAGAACCTCCTGGGTTGGGGACATGGCCATAAGCCTAGGCGTGTTTGGGAGCATGTACTCCAGCAGGAGAAGTAATACTACTCTAGCCAACTGTCAAGGGCTGGGGCCCTAACCTCTGGCAAAGGTGAAAGTGACCTGCGGACGTGAATTTTGGTAAACCTAGGTTTAAGGCCAAGTGGGAAGGTGGGATTATGGAGTGATCTAGGGCCTCAGTCTTCTCTGGTCTTGGTAGTTGTGGGGCCTGGGATAGCTAGCTAGAATCATCCACCCAAGTCCTTGTCCTCTTTCTGGTGCAGGAGCTAAGATCATAATCAGAGATTGAGGAAGACAGTCACCTTGCTTAGTGCTGGGGGCCCTCTTGTAGGAAGTGCTTCTTTTCCCTCCTCAGGCCATTGGCCAATTTGTTTCCCACTGTTTCTGCTGTGTGCTGATTGCCAGCCCTTGAGCTTAGCATAATAGACCCACAGATGTTTTGGACACATCTTGTGCCCTCTGAAATCCGTTTTGGTATTTTGTGGAGAGACAGGAAGTATTCTCCTGTCTTCTTTCTTATTCCAGAAGTGGTGTGGAATTGAGAATTTCAGCCAAAGGTGACATAGTAAGAACTATCTCTCCACTGAGCATGGTTTAAAGGGGGGGATTCCTGAAGGCTTCTTTCACTTTATTACTGGCTGTGCCCTAGGTATGTTTCCTAGAGATGGTTGGTTTAAACTTTGAGATCTCAGATCACTCTACACCAGTGGTTCTCAAATCTGAGTGTGCATCACAATTCCCTGACAGGTTTATTGAAACAAAGTGCTGGCCTTCTCCACTGAGTTTCTCATGAAGTGGGCATAGAGGACATGGGCTGAGAGTTGACATTTCTAATAAATTCCCACAAGACCCATGATGCTGGTCAGGGACCACACCTTGAGAAGCTCTCTTTCATTGTTGAAAACAGAGGGCTTGCTTTGCTATTTGGTTTATGCCATCCTTCCCAGTCTTTTAGAAATGTGGCTTCTAAAGGATGGGTTGAGTCCATGATGCCACTGAGAATTTGTTAGCTTCACTGAAGTTACATGTTGGTTTCCACTCCAATATGGGGCATAATTGCCTGTGTTTAATTCCTGGCAGAAGAGAAAGCTGAGAAGTATTTGTGTGTGTGTGTGTGTGTGGTGCTGGGGATTGAACCCAGGGCCTTGTGCTTGCAAGGCAGGCACTCTACCAACTGAGCTATATCCCCAGCCCTGAGATGTGTTTTTAATGCATCCTCATGTGGTGTTTGTGTGCCCCTTGGCCCATTCAGCTTCACCATAAATATGACTCAGAATGTATTATCTTTAGAGTTAGGAAACTCAGCAAAAAGAGCTCCTTTTGAAATGGTGTTTTAATCTCAATTTCCATTCTCTGTCAGGTATGTGAACATTTCACCAAGTCATAGGGACCTTCAGTGATTTACTGCAAGTATTACTTTTTTCTTGAAGGCAAGGGACTACACACATAGGACATGTTAGCTATGGACCACACATTCCACTTTACCTTACATTCGTTTATTTCATTCTCACAACCATGCTGTGAAGTGGTATCTATTGTTGTTGTGCTATACAAATAATAAGTTCTGAGGTTTGAAAATAGGGCATAACTTGTCATCCCAGTAGCTGGTGGAGGGAGATTCTGACCCTGAGTTCGATCAAACCCTTTTGAGTAAGTTCAATTGTCAAAAGCCAGTTCTTGTGTAGACTGGATACCAAGAGATATTGTAGTGTTTTCAATATCAGTTTTGATCAAATTGTCCGTGAAAATGTGAAGTTGAACATGGAAGTCTGCAGGTGCCTGTCCCAGATATGTCCTAATGCCTACTCATTCTTGAGTTCAGTAATTCTGTGTCATCTGTATTTACCAGGTACTACTGAAGCAGAGGTCAAGGTGATGTTTATGAATATAGAGTCCCTGAAGACAGGAATGCCTTGATCTAGTGAAAGTAAAACCTGATCTTGAGTGTTTTAATTTAGTTTTGTTTTCATTAGAAGAGCAAAGAGGTCCCCTTCTTTTCTTAACTATGTATAAACAGTTGGCATTTGAAGGTAATCTCAAGTGTGCAGACTCTCTGCCTAACTAAGAAACATTATTACTGCTTGCTGATAAGGTTGTAAGAGATAAATGTTTATGTATTTGCACAGCTCAGTTCTGTAGTTTCATTTTTGGATATTTCTAGATTCCAAGGTGGGTACAATTGTTGCTTGACTCACCTGGGTGGGATGAATGATTCCTGACGTTTACATAGCCCCACGTTCTCACTTAGTTCCATGTGAAGCCAACCAGAAATGGGAAGCTGAGGCTGAACAAACAATATTTGTAACTTACCCAGAGGTACCCAGCTAGCAGTTGTGTGTCTGAAAGCCACTAGCAATAACTAAATCTCCATCTGCAGAAAAGACCCTTCTGTAAGGGAGCTGTAATGACCACTTCTCTGAACTCCAAGAATGCTGTGGTCTCCTTTTCCACATGCCTCCAGCACTTCAAATGTTTGTTGCTGTTCTCCTGTTTCTACTTCTGATCTGAATCTCATCTTCTAGCCCAAGCATGGCCCATCCTGCCAGAATCAAGGACCAGTTGTCATTCATAATCTTGACAGCAGCAGGGTGACTTATGGAGTGTGCTGTCTGTACCAAACGTGTGTTCTCTCAACCCTCCCCACATACCCAGCTCTCAGTGGTTCTTCAGGTGTGTGTGGCTGGTATAGAGGCAAGATGCAAGTGCTTGTAAGCCAAAGACAGAGTAAAAGAAGTTTTTGTTCACTATCTCTTTTCCTTACAGACTGCTAGAGTCAGGATTACCTGTTGCAGCTGTTAGAGAAGGAACATGAGCCATTTCTCTTGCCAGCCACTTCTCTTTTGGGAAGCCATTTCTAATATATATATTTTAAAATTTTGAGCTAAGTGAAACCTGGTGTTTGGAGAAAATGTGGGTACTTATCCCCTCCCACCCCAACCATTTCATCCCATCTTCTGACCTCCCTGCTTCAGGATAACCACCATCCCCAAACCTGGTCATCTTTTCCTTTTTTTCTTATTTTTTTATTTTTTGGTACTGGGGATTGAACTCAGGGGCACTCCACCACTGAGGCACATCCCCAGCCCTATTTTGTATTTTATTTAGAGACAGGGTCTCACTGAGTTGCTTAGGGCCTTGCTATGTTGCTGAGACTGGCTTTGAACTTGCGATCCTCCTGCCTCAGCCTCCCAAGTGCTGGGATTACAGGCGTGCGCCACCACACCCGGCTTCATCTTTTTCTTTCTTTCCTTTTTCTTTAGTTTTAGCCCACTATGTGCAATTTTGAAAAGCCCACATTTTTAATTTGAACCATTTTCTACTTCATAAAAGGTGTGTATACACTCTTGCTTGCGTATGATTTTCATGAGATTCATTTATTTTAAATTTTTTTGTGGTGCTGGGAATTGAACCCAGCCCTTGCACATGCTAGGCAAGTTCTCTAACATTGAGCTACACCTCCAGCCCAGCATCTTCAGTTGTTGGGCAATTATAGAAATGGGTGTACACATGCAGAAGTTTCTTTTGTGTGAAATTATTGAGTTGGAGAGAATATGAATGTTCACCTAATACAATGCCAAGTTATTTCCAAAAATATACCAATTTATACTCCTACCAATAATGAATAAGAGAGTCCCTGGATCTATATCCTGTGCAACATTTAGTATTTTCAGCATTGATTTTTGCCAGTCTAATGGCTGTCCTGTGGTATCTCATTTCAGTCTTGATCTGCATTTCAACACCCATTATTTTTACCCTAATAGAAAAACAGTGGGGATTTAAATAAGAATTTCTCCTTTAGGTAAGGCTTCCTTGGGTACTTTTGCTCTGGATTTTGTTTGAGAATTTCATTTGATTGCTTAAGCTCATTCTAAGGGAGATGGCACATATTGCCAACAGACGGTCTTAGTAACTTCACATTAGCAGGAATAAAAAATGTTCCTTGTAAATATTGTCACATATAAAAAGCATTTCTGGGAGGTATGGGTAGATGTTAGCAATGTACTAAGAATATAAATAAGACAGAAGATGGGGTTTTTATTCCCTTCTTGATACTCTTAATTATATATCATATTTAGATACTAGCAAGGAGAATATGGTTTTGCATCTAATTGTTTTGGTTGTTAGTTCCCATTTTAAACATTTCATTCCTCATTCTTGTCTCATAGGGAACATGTAATTACATAAAATTAGGGAAGAATTTATAAATGATACAGAATTTTAGCTCAGAAATTTGGTATGGGGAAGGTGTCCCAAACACAACTTTTATTAGTATTAACAACAAAATTGATTAGGTTAGTCACAATTCTGTCTTGTATACTAGTTGTTCATTTGGCAACATTATAAATAACATTTATTTCCCAGGAGATGTCTTCAAATAGAGGCAAGTTTGAATTTATTTATTGTTCAGGCTGATCTATGCTTAGTAGTGACCAAGCCAGTTAGCAAAGAAGATATCAAAAAAATTAATCTAGATCTTTAAGTAAGAAGACTTTGGTCAAGTGAAAGTAAATTTTAAAGTCCTCTGGTTTAGAAAGGCCATTGAATATGTGGTAGGCTGGGCCTATTTTGCAATGGGAACCAGGAAACAGAAGATAGTGCACCAAGACATCTTTGCCTCTATATAGAATTACATACTCATTTGTCCAGTGAGGTCAGCTCGCAAAAGCCAACTTTTGTGGATACTGTGCACTAAGAAATATTGTAGTGTTTTTTTGTTTGTTTGTTTTTTGGGTTTTCTTTTTTTTTTTTTTTTTTTGGTCCTGGGGATTGAACCCAGGGGCACTCCACCAGTGAGCCACATCCCCAGCCCTATTTTGTATTTTATTTAGAGACAGGGTCTCACTGTCTTAGAACCTCGCTAAGAACCTCACTTAGAACTCGCTTAGAACCTCGCTAAGTCGCCGAAGCTGGCTTTGAACTCGCGAGCCTCCTGTCTCAGCTTCCCAAGTGCTGGGATTACAGGCATGGCCCACTGCACCCAGCTGTATTATAGTGTTTTTGATGTTGATTTCAATCATACTTGACGGATGGAGATGGAAAAGAACATTAATTGCAAAAAGGCCCTCAAAATATGAAGTTGAGCATACCAGTGTACAAGTTAAGGCAATGAGGTCCCTACAGGAGGTGGTATTATATTAGATTCAGCTTTAATTTGAAATATCAGTGTTTCGTACTAGGAGACTATTAGGAGGTTAAAAAGGAACACACTGGTTGATAATGTATAAACATTGGTTTGGAGTATATTTGCTTACCATTTAGCACAGAGTTGTAAAGAGGTGGTAAATGGACTAGCAGCATATTTTGGAGGAACACCATGCGTATCAACATTCTTAGCAAGTTCTGGTGACATGAATTGTAATTTTCCCCACAAAACTGTTCGTCCTCCTAACTTTCCTCTTTCTATGAATAGCTGAAAACCTCTGAGTCATGCTTACTGCCTCCTCTCTCTCATCTCACATCACATAGAATTTCCAAGCCTGCCTGTCTCTCTCCTCTAGTCCCTCCTTGTCGTCCTTGCTGCCACATCATGGTGCTGGTCTGCCTTCTGCTCAGTTGGTGTCCCAGCTCCCATCTGCATACCTAGAGAGCGGATGCATCTCTGCTGTGGTACTAGCTCCCTAACCCAATGGCCCTGAGGTTGTCTCATTTTCTCCAGAATTATCTTTTTTAACAGTCCCATATCCTGTGTAAGAAGATTCCTGCATTAAATTCCTCCTGTTTGAAATACCTATAAGGGTCCCTGATTGCTCCAAGGACCAGGTCTTCCCTCTCTTGGTGTTTACAGGGTGTGTCTGTGGACACCTTTACAGACAATTTTGTGTCGAAAGGGTACTATGATCAAATTCAACATCTTCTTTTAATTCCACATAGAGCCTAGATTGGTGCTTTGCCACTGAAACACTTTCCATAGCTTGCTTAGTCTGTGAATGGGTGATTGAATGAATGGGAATTGACTGTGAGTTTATGGGATTTTAGAAAGACAAATGCATTAATGCCAAATTGTTTTTTTCTTAATTTGTCTTCAATTTCATAAGCTTGTTTACTGTCCTAGCATTGGGAAGATAAGTCAGAGGTTGCAGGATTAAGCCAGGAATGCCAGAAAAGTGACAGGAAATATAGATATGTTGATAAGTTTCAGTGTGTTGCAACAGGCTACTTGATGAACCAATATCTTATTCCTGTGGTTCCCATTTGTATTTCCATAGAGGTACAAGTGTTTGGATGTGTGGTTTGTATATACCTACAACAATTTGTCACTTTTTAAGTTGGTAGCGGCTAGAGGAATGGGGAGCAGAGGTAAAGCTTTTCATTTTTCATGATCTTAGAGCTCTTTAAACTAGTTTTGTGTGTCTGTTTGCCTGGAATATGTTACATGTGCATGACCTTGGGAGAAGTAGGCCACAGGTGAAAGATGAAGCCTCCACCCTTAAATATTAGATCTTATTGGATAATAGTACCACTTCTGGAATACTCTCTAGGTTTGGAGTGATTTCCAGTTTCCAATTTCAGTGAAGTAGTGCCAGCCTTGTCATTCTCTTATATAGAGGAAGAAGTAGAAGTTCATGGACAGCATCAAGCTCAAACACAGTCTTCTGACTCAGTTCATGCATAGGTGTCCACCACCTCACATTTTTACTGGGGTGAACTAGGGTTATCCCAGGTTTGAAGAATGGCTAGGAGAACTCATAAACTCAGTGTGTAGTTGTACCCACAGCTATGCTTTATTATAATAAAGCATACAAACAAAACATGAGTCAATGAAGAAAGGGAAAAGGCATGGGGCAAAGTCCAGGGCAAACCCATACCCACAGTGCAAGCTTCCAGGGATATTCTTCCAATGGAGTACACAAGACAGGCTTATTCCTTCAGTAACAAGTGTGAGAACACAGGTAAAACATTGCCAACCAGGCAGGCTTTTCAGAGACACAGAATCTATGATGTTTGCTGGGGGCTGATCACATGAACACTCTCTGCCTGGCATGTACCCAAATCCCAGATTCCTAGAAGGAAAGCAGATATTCAACATAAGTGAGGGTACAGTGAGCCTCCTTCATCAGTTAGTGATTGTCAGGGACCCTCCTGAAATCCAAAGTTCAGATGTCTCCCAAGGGCTAGCCTTGGAAGCAGGCCCTTCAAAAGATAATCAGTCTCAGGCTTGCTTTGTGAACTCTTTTCTGCACAGATCTGATCTCCTTCCTTCTTGCAGACTTCAAGGATGTCAGTCAGGATAAGGGCTAACACCTCACTCTGGTTCAAGGACAGTGAGTATTTACAGTTGACTTTGAGTGGTGGAGTAAATTCTTATTTCCCATCAACCCAAGCCACATGCTACTCTTGTAGGGTGTCTATACACATCCTGATATGCAGCTCTGTGAGCAGTGTCCTCTCTGTGAAGCCTCTGGCGATGTGGTTGGCTTCATAGATGCATTTCTGATCTAAGGGCCAAGGCACTTTGGAGGCTCAGTTTTTGCATATGACTGGAGTCTACTTACTACATGGACCACCCTCCTCTCCAGTATTTTTGTGCCTTTGGTAGAATGTCCAACTTGAATTCTTCAGCTGTTACTGAATCTTGCATCTTCCTCAGAGGGGTGTCTGTTAATCCAAGTTTGAAGCCTTATGAGCAGTCTGGAATGTTTATGATAATGAATATACAATAGCCTTGGTTGTATCATTTATTGATCTTCCACACTGCCAAAAACATGCAACATGCTATGTGGATGGCAGCCCAGCATACCAGTATCAAATCCTGGAGCAGAGGAGAAGGAGAGAAGTCAGCACACATCCTGGTATGCAGCAGGAGGCCACCACATTCAGGCCAAGTACCTTGGTGAGCTCTGAAGGAACTGGGTGTTCAAATATGTAGCTTTCCTCCTACTCTTATCTTCTGTGATATGGTTGGCAAACTGTGCCAGGAAAGAAAGAAAGGCCTGTGCAAAGGATGTGAGGTTTCTTAGAACAAGATTAATATCTGTTTGTCCTAAGAGGAAAACAGACAAAGAAAATGGTCCTCTTTCCTTGGACAACTATGCCAGATACTGACATGTGGGAAGGAGGAAATAGTAAGAAACACCCCTGAACAAAATTGAAATAGGTAGCTTGATGTGTACTGAATCACAAACCAGGTATCACCACATAGAGATGTGGCTTCAAGAGGCTCCTTTCATAATTATACCAACAGAGTAAACCTTCAATGAGTTTTGGAGTCACACTGGTGCTATATGCTTTTTTCTTTTATGTGTGATGCTTTCTCGCGTCTGTTTCCACTTTTAAGAGTTCTCTGAGTTCTGATCACTCAGTGATGCTCCCCTCCTTCTGGCATCTCATCACATGCTCAGCCACAGCTCAGTACATTTAACACCAGTTTAACAATCCTGACTCATATCATTTGATCTGTATTGCTGGGTCACTGCCTGAAACCAAGGAGAGGGCAGATGGCATTGCTGAGCTTGCATAGAAAATTGCCAGATTGTGTTGTCCTTTGAAGTAGCAGTGGGTACTGCTATAATACAATATGTGGCTTCCCTGAGCTTACCAGATGCAGCCCTGACCCCAGGCACAGCGCTCACTGCCTTTCCAAGCTGGGTGCCCACCTCTTTTTGTCCTGTCTCCCCACTTTACCTGGCCTTGACTCTTCCTCAGCCTAACTTGCTTACTTCCCCTCCACAAACCACGTATCTTTTATTCTACCCCTAAGATCCCTTCTGATCTTCATATCAGCCATCCCTCAGCCAGGAGGATACCTCCTCACTGCTGCTGAGATCCGAACCAGGAAGTCTTAATTCCAGGGTTATCGCAGTACAGACCCCTCTGTTTTCCCTAGCAGTGATCTGGAGGAACCACCCTTCCTCTGGGTACCCTTTTGTGTCTTGTGTCATTTGGTCACACACCCCTGATAACTAGGCACTGATCCATCTCTTTTCATTAGATCAACATTTCCTTCACCCTCACCAGAGCAGAAGTCATGATTCCTTAGTTCAGTGTCCTCTGGGATGTTGGACACAGTGCCTTGTACTTAGCAGACTTTCACATTTCAAAGAAGTATTTTTTATAGAAAACACACTTTATGGGAGGGGGAATGCAGCTAGGGATAAAGTTGTGTACTTAGCACACATGAGACCCTCAGTTCAATCCAGAAAGAAAGGAAGGAGAAAGAAAAAGAAAGCATATTGTTATGTTGATCTTATTCACACTATAAATATTCAGCATTGCAGCTTGCACCATTGCAGTAGCCCAGAGGGTGTCACTGAATTAATGGAGCAGCCATGGGGTTTACACATGATCTGACTTTTTAGCCTTTTTTTGTAGGCTTAGCATGAGCCAAGGATACATAAGGGCATTAAGAGCTGGTTCTATTCATTTATTTTAAAATGATTTGTTATGAAAATGTTAAATATATATAAGATAATGGTATATCAAACCTAGTTTCAACAATTATTAACTTCCAGACCAATATTATTTTATCTCAATCTAACTCTCATATAATTTTGAAGTGAATTTCAAATATATTTCACCCATAAATGTTTCATTATGTATTTCTAAAGGATACAGATTTTATAAAATATATCCATAGTACCATTGTTATAACTAAAATAAATTAACGATTCTGTATTATCAAAATGTACAAACAATTCACAGTTCAAAAGTCTCAGATGTCCTACTTGGGTTTTTAAAAAACATTTCCTACAGTCTGAGTTTTGCTAATTGTACTCTTTTGGTGTCATTTAACATGTTCCTCTGTCCTATTTAGTTCTTTAATTTAATAGATGGATCTGGATCTAGAGACTTGATCAGGTGGTGATGTGTTGTTCCAATCAAAAATTCATAATAGCTAGTGACTTTTCTTTTTGTGATGTTAGCATCTGGTGATAATCTTAGATTAGTCTAATAGTTTTCTAATTTATTTATTTATTAATTATTTTGCAATAATGGCGATTGAACACAGGGATCCAGGGGCACTCTACCACAGAGCTGCCTACCCAGCCCTTTTTTCATTTTTTAAATTTTGGGACAAAGTCTTACTAAGTTACCCAGACAGACCTCAAACTTACAATCCTCCTGCCTAAGCCTCCAGAGTCACTGGAATTACAGGTGTGTAATTATACGTGGCTAGATTAGCCTAATTCTGTCACTTCATTCTCCTTTATTATTTGATTATTCAGGATTCAGTTCACACAGAAAAAGTAGAATAATACTTGATTATTTCCCATTATTCACAAGTTTTAAAAAATGATTGGTCCTTCTCTTCCAATAGTGAACAATTACATTTCCTCCCACCTGTCAGGATGACATCATTGCTTCTGGATGTACACAGGCAGGGAGAGGAAGAACCCAGGAAGTGCTTGTTGAACTGAAATGTGCTCCTGTCTTCCTCCCTCCTTCTTTTGCCCTGGAAAGAGGACTGAGGTACATTTGTTGATTTGTGGTCCTTTGAAAAAAGTAAGGATTAGATGGCCATTTTCATGAGATTAGAATTCCCAACTGCCGTGGAGCCTTAGCATCCTTTTTAGTCTTCTGCACATTGTATGAAATGAAAAGCAAACACATTGGTAATGTATAGAACATTGCAGAAAATAATGTTTGATGTTCATGAATCTTTGTGGTTTGAGAGGTGCTTGGTTTTCTCTATCTCACTCACTTCAAGACTGAGGTAGGAATTGGGGAAGCTAAGGTACATAAAGTTTAATTGTTTTGTCTAAGGCCCAACTACATGTAACCCTTTCCATCACTTCATTCAACATACAGCAAGTGTCTTGGGGTCACTATTGACATCACCCCAGCTCTCCATTCTCATATTTACTCATCTAGAAGCATGTCCATTGAATATCCTCCATGTGCCATGTGTCATAGAGGTGAGTTCCTGAAATTTGGCAGAAACTCAGACTCACTTTTTTTTTCAGGAAGATTTTCAAATGTAGAAAATCAACTAAATTAACTCAATTAAAAAGTCAATTAAATTAACTCCCATAACATCCTGGTTAATTTAAGGTTTCCTGTGAGACCTCAGCTTCAAACTGTGAGTTGCTGAGTGCTGACCAGCTTTTAGCTATGTTTGTAACCTTGCAGACAGGCCTTAACTGTCCATGTATGAGGTTGTGAGTGTCCCCCAAACAGTGTCCCTGGCATCTGCCCCCATTCTGGGCACCATTGGGGCTTCTCTGCAGAATGAGAGAGAGAAGATACCCAGGCTTATAAATCCTTTTGAATGCTTACTATATCCTGAGAATAAATAAACCTTTCTTATTTTATTCTCACATTTGAGATGGGGAGATGGGTTTAGAAAGTTAAGTAGGTTGCCCTGGGTGACACCAACTTGGTAAGTGATGGATAATTAACCTGGGTAGTAGCCAGAGCATTGCTTTGCTCATATTGTCACTACTGTACAGCATTATACTGCAACTGGCAAGGTGGTTGGTGTGAGGAGGTATTAATTAGGGTGCCAAGATGAAGCCTATGGAAACGGAAATTTTCTTTGACATTAGTCTATCTTGATTTGCAAAAATCTTCGAGAAGAGGGGTGACAGAAGTACAAACCTTAGTGTCTTATTTTACCCTATGTCTTCATGGGTCAGGCAAAGGCCATCCTATCTGGATTTAAGGTCTTTGGTTATTCCAAGAAAAATTCAATACATGACACAAAAGTTTGGAATGTAATGGTACCCTCTATTTTTTCCCTGTTCTATTCTAGATTTGAACAATGACCAAATTAATGGCACTTGATGGTATCTAAGGTGATTATGTATCTGTCATCCCATCTGATGACAATCCAGGATAAAGGCATATATTATCCCCTGGATTATATATATATATATATATATATATATATATATATATATATATATGAAAGCTGGCCCTTGTTTCAGTGCAGTGGCTGTGCTGGTGGGTGGCTAAACTGAGATCTGACCCCAGTGCTGTCTGACTCAGATCTTTAGATCTAGTGAAATTCACCCACACCACAGGAATCTCCCCTTTTAGCACTGGAAGTAGAGCTTCTCCTCCATTCAAGCCCATCCCTCCCAGACCTCCCCTGCTTTAGCAACTGCCCTGTCCCACTTGGAGATCTATGCATGAGCAGTCTCCCATGTGAAGGCAGCCAGGGAGTGTTGGAGGGAGTTCACCTTCCTCTTGGTTCCTGTTTGTTCCTTTGTTCAGAAGAAATCAACCCTTGTCTTGCACCCTCTCTTAAGGGTTGTGTGTGACTGTGTAGCAGGAATGCTGGCTCTAGAGGCCTCACAGTAGGCTAGTTGTTCCTTTGTGATCAAACACTTGACAAATTCTGCGATGGTTGGCAAGATTGGCTGCCCATGTGCGATGGGTTTTTCAGTTATCTGTTGACTTAAACCAATAATAATGATTTTATTATCTCACCCAGTTTCTGTCAGTTGGGAATTCAGAAAAGATTTGGCTGGACTGTTCTAGCTCAAACTCCTCATGAGGCTGTAGGCAGATGGTGGCCAGGGTTTGGATGGAGAAAAAGATCTAGAGAGATTAAGAAGCTTGTCTGAGATTTCACAAGTAATTTGATTTGCCAAATTCAAGCCCAGGTCTGCTAAGTCCCAACGTATTGCTCTTTGTTACTGTACTGTCCTGACTTTCTCCCCAACCAAAAGCTTTGATAATCAATATATTTGAATTAAAGTTTCATCTGATTTACCCTTTTCTCTTTTCTAAGGATCCATTTATCTAGCTGCTACATAAAAAAGGAAAGAAACACATGGAGATATCTACTAGGGCTCTTTCTGGATCCTGGCATTTCTCTTAGTCCCAAATTTCCCATTACCAAGTATCATACAAAAAAGTTACTATCTAACCATAGAATTACATCCTTCACAATCACTGCTAGCCATTGCAGGGTTACAATATCCTCTAGAGTGTAAAGATAGTGAAAAATCAAATCCCTCCCATTTTTTTTTGTCATTATTCTTCAAGTGATTTTTTTAATGATAAAAACATGTAACGTAAAACTATCTTATCTCTCACCCTGTAAAAACCTCAACTCAAAATGGATCAAGGATCTTGAAATTAGACCTGAGACCCTTCACCAAATAGAAGTAAAAGTAGGCCCGAATCTTCATCATGTTGGCTTAGGATCTGACTTCCTTAACAAGACCCCCAGAGTGCAAGAAATAAAAGCAAGAATCAATAAATGGGATGGATTCAAACTAAAAAACTTTTTCTCAGCAAAGGAAACAATCAATAATGTGAAAAGCAAGCCTACAGAGTGGGAGAAAATCTTTTCCACACACACTTCAGACAGAGCACTGATCTCCAAAATTTATAAAGAACTTTATACCAAAAATATAAAGAACCCAATCAATAAATGGGCTAAGGAACTGGGCAGACACTTCACAGAAGAAGATATACCGGTGATCAATAAATATAAGAAAATGTGCTCATTATCTTTAGTAATTAGAGAAATGCAAATTAAAATCACCCTAAGATTTCATCTAACTCCAATTAGAATGGCTATTATCAAGAACACAAGCAATAATAAGTGTTGATGTGGATGTGGGGGAAAAGGCACACTCATACATTGCTGGTGGAGTTGCAAATTGGTGCAGCCACTCTGGAAAACAGTATGGAGATTCCTCAGAAAACTTGGAATGGACCCACCATTTGACCCAGCTATCCCACTCCTCGATTTATTCCCAAAGGACTTAAAATCAGCATACTACAGTGCTACAGCCACATCAATGTTCATAGCTACTCAATTCACAATAGCTAGATTGTGGAACCAACCTAGATGCCCTTCAATAGAGGAATGGATAAAGAAACTGTGGTATATATACACAATGGAATATTATTCAGCCATAAAGAAGATTAAAATTATGGCATTTGCTGGTAAATGGATGGAGTTGGAGAATATCATGCTAAGTGAAGTAAGCCAAGCCCAAAAAACCAAAGGCTGAATGTTTTCTCTGATAAGTGGATGATACATAATGGGGGAGGGATTGGTGGTGGGGAAAAGAGAATGGAGGAACTTTGGATGGTGTAGTGGAAAATGGGATGGAAGTGGGTGGGGGAAGGAAAGATAGTAGACTGAGACAGACAGTATTACCCTATGTTCATGTATGATTACATAAATGGTGTGAATCTACATTGTGTATAACCATAGAAATGAAAAGTTGTACGCCATTTGTGTATAATGAATCAAACTGCAGTCTATAAAAATTTTAAAAAAACCCTCTGCCACTGAGCTACAACCCCAGTTCTATTTATTTTTATTTTGAGACAGGGTCTTGCTAAGATGCTTAGGACCTTGCTAAGTTACGGAGGCTGGCTTTGAACTTGTGATCCTCCTGCCTGTTTGTTGATTCATTCTTATAGAGTCTCAGCCACATGAACACCTGCCTGTGAAAACATTTCTATGGTAACAGAAAGCAAACCTATCCAAGACAAGCCAGGTTTCACTGGGATTCTACTGTGTCTCACATCCCATGGCCTTATCCCTTCTACATGGTTAGACTCTTCCTCTTCAGAAAGGCTATCTCTGTGGGTTATCTATTGCTACATAACAAATCATCTTCAAATTTAGAGGCTGAAGGGAATGATAAGCATCTAACAGTTTCTGTGGGTCAAGAATTCACAAATGGGTAGCAAGTTGGGGTGAATCTGTCATGAAGGCTGCAGTCATCCAAAGGCTTGATGGAGGCTTGGAGGCTCCACTTCTGAGGAGGGTAATTCGCATGCCTAGCAAACTGGTGTCGGCAGAAGGTTGTAGTTCCTCACCCCATAGATTTCTCCAAAGAGCTGCTTGAGCATCCCTACTACATGGTAATTAGTTTTCTAAAGGGAAAGGGATCCAAGAAAGAGCAAGGTAGGAACCGTAACTACCTGCCCTTAAAGTCACATTCAATTTCCACATTATCTTCTAGGTTACAAGGTGAAAGCTGCTTAAGGTTGGGGGAAGGCTGCAAACTTCTGTGACCCTCACTTTCCTTATCTTTTTTTTTTTTTTTTTTTTTTTTTTTTTT
>JAJEJO010001438.1:57871-79113 GCA_020662805.1 Glaucomys volans
TTTTTTTTTTTTTTTTTTTTTTTTTTTTTTTTTGCAGTGCTGGGGATTGAACCCAGGGCCTTGTGCTTGTGAGGCAGGCACTCTGCTAACTGAGCTATGACCCCAGCCCAACTTTCCTTTTCTTTAAACAACCCTGATTGGCTGTTTGAAGAAAACCACAGCTGGATTTGCCAGATTTGCCAGAGAGTGAGGAAGGCATAGTTGTGATCTCTTTGAGGAGTAGCCTGAGAGTGGACTGCCCTTTTGTAGTTCAGAAAAACTTGGCATGGAGAGACACCCTCTGCTGACAAGACTTCCTCCAATTCATTCCAAATGGTGGAGGGGGTGAGACGGAAGGTCACACAATGCTATTGGATGTTATGGGGTCCCAGGAGAGTGGCTGCCCCAGGAGGCCTGGACCTGTCTGTCTCATTCACAGACATTCACATGTTTAATTCTAAACCTGACTTAGCCAGACCCTGTCTTAAAATAAAGTTTTAAAAATCTGGGGATGTAACTCAATGGTAGAGCGCTTACCCAGCATGCTTGAGGTCCTGGGTTCAATTCCCAGTACTATAAAAAATTAATGGTGTTTTAAATATAGTTGGTCTTCTGTATCCACAGGTTCTTAATCACATATTCAGCCAACCATGGATTGAAAAAACAAACGCAGTGCCTGGCTTGGCCCTCAGCAGGTTCTCACTAAATGTCATGATGACTGAATGAAAGGATGAGTATGTCAAGGAAGGATGGGGGGTTCAAATGCAGACTCTACTTTGGGAGTCTGCAATTCTCCTTGGTGAGGGGTCTTTGGTTTTATGAGATTACTCTTGTATTTTGACAGTTTAGCTTTCCTTTGTGTGTCAATTGAAGTTTGGTAGGAGTCATTTCAACATCAGATTATTTCATGTAAATTAATGCCAGTCCTGTAATACTGGAGGTCATGAAGAGAGGAAGTAAATTCCTGAATAAATGATATGGCTCTCCATTAGATCTGTAAGCTCATTTTTTTTCTTTTTTTCTTTTCTTTCTTTCTTTTTTTTTGCAGTGCTGGGGATTGAACCCAGGGCCTTGTGCTTGCAAGGTAAGCACTCTACCAACTGAGCTATATCCGCAACCCTAAACTCATATTTTAATTTGAGTGTTTAAATTTGTAATTGGCCTTATCATATTAAATTTGTAATTATTTCCTACACTGATCACTAATTCATGAGATAGCAGGCTTTTTCATAGTTAGTAACTGATTTTTTTATTTTGGATTTTCATTGCTTAGTGTAGTATTTTCTTTAGTCTGTTTCTCTCCCCTGGATTTTTAAACAAAGGTCACTTGTGGAAGGAAGAATCCTATAGGTTATGACTGCAGCTAGAGATTGTGTGATGATTAAAAACAAATTCAGGCAAGTATCCTAACTTATTACAGGTAGGAGAATCTGGATTTACAGGCCTACAACTTTGCTCAGGCTAGATCCGCTCTGTGCCGTAGGGATCCTTCCAGCTCCATATTTCTCATCATTACATATATGAGCTCATGGGACTCACAGGCCCTTGTTTATCACTGAGATTGTTCAGAACCACACATGGGAAAATTTAAAGTATAATACTTGGGGATTTTATTTTTTTGTTATGGAAATTTTAAAACATACAAAAGTGGAGATATCCATAGTGAACAGCCCTTGTCTCCATTGCCCTGTGTCAGTAGGTCTCTCCTTAGGTTCAGTCAGTGGGTTCCTCATCCCCACTTAATTTGAAGCAAATTCCGGACATAACTTTTTTTCTTTTTAAAAATTTTTTCAGACACAACATTCAGTGATAAATACTTTAGTGTGTATCTCTTTAGAGATGAAGTTTTCAAAATATATATAATGGAAATGGTATTAACATGCCTAAAAAGTTAACAATAATTCTTTAATGTTATCAAATATTCAATCAGTATTAAAATTTCCCCAATTGATTAATAATTTTTATAGTCTCTAAATAAAGTTCATACATTGTAATTCACTGATATTTCTCCTCAGACTTGCCAAGTAGACTATTTTTAATTTTTTATTAGTGTATTACAGTTTTACTGGGGTTCATTTTGACATATTCATAAATGCATATAACATAATTTGCTCCATTTCAGTGAACTTTTTATTTTGAAACATTTTCAAACTTAGAGGAAGTTAATATGAATAGTACACAAAACTCCTATGCAGCTTTCATTCAGATTCCCTCATTTCTAATATATTGCATTTTCTGTATCATTCTCTTTCTATATTACATTTGTACACATTGTTTTTTAATTATTCAATTAAATAATGTAGTATTACTGTCCTCACTTAACACTTCAGTGTGTATTCCTAAAAACAAGGTCA
Organism: Glaucomys volans; assembly: GCA_020662805.1. Classification (NCBI taxonomy): domain Eukaryota; kingdom Metazoa; phylum Chordata; class Mammalia; order Rodentia; family Sciuridae; genus Glaucomys; species Glaucomys volans. The sequence goes on from JAJEJO010001438.1 coordinate 60,205, forward strand.
TTCTCTACATATCCACAGTATAAACATTGATAAAATACTGCCATCTAACTCATAGGCCACATTTACATTTTACTAGCTGTCCCAATAATGTCCCAGATCCAATTCAGGATCATACATTGCCTTTGATAGTTGTGTCTTGTCACTTCAGTTTTGAACAGAAGAATTCTTTCATTTACCTTTTATTTCATGACATTGAAATTTTGGTGAACAAAACTTTGTAGAACATGCCTCACTTTGGGATTGTCTGATGTCTTCTTACATTTAGGTTCAGGTCCCATTGCATTTTGGGCAGGAACATTGCAAGATGCACTGCGCTGTCCTTTAGAGTGCAGCATAGCAGGAGGCACAGAATGTTGGTTTGTCCTGTTAGTGGTACAACTTGTATCACTTGGTTAGGATGGTGCTTGCCAGATTTCTCCACTGTAAACTTAACGAGTTTTACAAGTATTAATTAATAAGTAATGAATAAGTATTTTAATGGGGAAACATTGAGGCTATGCAAAATCCTGCTCCTCAACAAACCACTACCCACTGATTTTAGGATCTTATTACTATAATGACTTGGCCCTGTGAACATAAGGTTTTTTTCTTTTCCATTTTTTTTTTTTTTTTTTTTGTGGTCCTGGGGATTGAACCAGGCTCTCCAGCATGCCAGGTAAGTGCTATACTACAGAGCACTTGATATCTTGATGGGATGCACATATTGTCCGAGTCCCCCACCAAAGCTCACATCAACAGTAATCATGGATAATTTCCTAGGCACATTAGTTCATTATGGGTTGCAAAATGATGATATTCAATCATTCCTTTCCCAGTTATTAGTGGGAATGATTCTATAAACAGAAATCTCCCACCATGGAACATGTGTTTACCCAATGGCTTAGTTAATATGGGAATGGTCAAATTTCTAGCAGAAATCTATACACATGCATGCTGAACCCCAGCAGTGATTTAATTTTTGCTTCAACTGTCAGACAAAATTTAGAACATTCAAGAGAAGGAAAGTCTGTTGTCTTAATCCATATTTTTGCTTCTCATATTCCTTCTTCCTAATGTTCCCAGATTCCTTCTCATGGCACACATTTTCTTCTCAGACAGGTTTCTTCAGCCTTTCTTTTAGGGTAGATCTGCCAGTGGCAAATTCTGTTTTCCTTCATCTGACAATATCTTAATTTTCCCTTCATTACCAAAGGATGTTTTCACTGGATTTAGAATTTATTGGTTCTTTCAACACTTGAAAAAAATATTGTGCCTCTGTCTTTGGGTCTCTCTGGTTTCTGATGAAATCTCTTGTCATTCAAAGGGCTTTCTCCCTAGGAAAGGCATTATTCCTGACCCTCTGCTTTCAAGAGCTTTTTTCTTTGTCTTTAATTTCTAGAAGTTTGATTATGAAATGTGTTGCTATGGATTTCTTTGAGTTTTTCCTGTTTGGGTTTGTTTAGCTTTTTAAATTCATAGATTTGCATCTTTTGCCAAATTTGGGGAGATTTCAGGCAATATCTCTTCAAATACTTTTCTGCCCCACATTCTTTCATCCTTACCTCCTTCTGGGACACCACTGATACAAATGTTAGATCTTTTGTTGTAGTCCCATGGGTCCCAGAGTTCTGTTCACTTTTTTCCCCTCCCAATTCATTTCATTTCTGTTGTTCAGACTGGGTAATTTCCACTGTTCTATCTTCAAGGTAACTGATGTTTTCCTCTGTCCATTCCTTCTGATGTTGAACACATTATTGAATTTTTTTAAATTGGTTATGTTTTTCAATCATAAAATTTCTATTTGATTCTTCTTTTTATCTTTCATTTCTTTGTTGATACTTTATATCATTAAAAAGACTCACTGTTAAACCTGCTATGGAAACAGCTGGAGGATTTAGGATGAGCATTTTTAAAAACTCCTTAGGACTAACAGGGATAGGAAAACTTAATTGCATTCATTGCTTAGCTATTACTTATTTTTCAAGTGGATTTGATGTCAGAGACAAGGACCTTTGAACTGGTGACAATAGAAATGAAAACTGGGTCAAGGAGTACAAACATACAGGCAAAGCTTTAATGGGGAGGTCACCTCAAGAAGAGGGGAGCCAGGCTCAGTGGCAAATGCCTTTAATCCCAGCAGCTTAGGAGGCTGATACAGGAGGATTTTGAGTTCAAAACCAGCTTCAGCGATGGAAAGGTGCTAAGCAACTCGTGAGATCCTGTCTCTAAATAAAATACAAAATAAGGCTGAGGATTAAAAAAAAAGAGAGAGAGAGATGAGAGACAGCACTGATGGAGAGAGAGAGAGAGAGAGAGAGAGAGAGAGAGAGAGAGATAGATAGATAGATATCAGGCTGCTCCTTACACCAGGAAAGGATAAATAAATCTTTTATTGGGTTGCTGGTGTGGACTAGGGTCTGATTGATCATTATCACAGTTCTGACTTTTCCAGGAGGCTCACTTGAGGGGGCAATCTAGTTCCCATGAGATGACTGCTTCTCTTGGTTGGGGTGTGGGAGGAACAGCTGCAGTTCTTGTCATGGGATAATTGCTGTCACTTAAGGTGGGTGATCTCTTTACAAGGCTCTGCTGTTCCTGGAATCCAAGGTGACTGCAGGTTTAGAGCAATGATTGGAGATTTCTAGGCATTGCTCCCAGGGGTCCGGAGCAGAATGTCATAAAACCTGGCAGTTGAATGTTCCTGTAAATCTTGAAAATATCTTAGTTACCCTTATCTTGGTATCTTTAGTCTTAAAGGGAGATGAGGCATGTTAGGTAAATTTATGGCTAATAAACCATGAATTTTCAGTTTTTAGACAGACACCCCTGAAATCATTAGCAGAGCTGCAGAGCTGAGCAGAAATCTGATACAAAATTCAAGACACAAAAAAGCAGAGATGCCAAGCATTTATCCTTCTTTAAGTTTCCCATCAGGCATCAGCAGACCCAAGTGAAGAATCTGTGTTCTTTAGCAAAGGTAGCCTAAGTTCCTGTTGTGAGTTAGGATTCAGGCTCATCCAGTTTTTGTGATACTTGTAATGGGCAACAGGTCATGAGTGAAGGCTTCTGGAACACATCTGCCCTTTGTCCTTGTGGGGGTCTGTAACCATCTTAGGCTAATGTTAGTGATAATAAACTCTGATATTTTATAATTGCTTGTATCAAATGTATTTTTGAGACTATCTTGATTATAAAAAACACTTTACATTGAAGTATCATTTTCATGGGAAAGCTGAGGTCTTTGTGATCAAATTAAAGATATTTAAAGTTGAGTTGATTCACTTAACAAATATTTATTGAGCGTGAACTATGTGGCTGACACTGCTGGCAGCTGGAGATACAGCAGTGAATTAGACAACCACTAGCCCTGAGTCAGGCAGATAACATGGCAATCAGAATAGAATATGGTTGGAATAGTAAAGGAGGGAGCCCAGGGGATGTGGGAGCTTGGCAGGGCCTGTAAGAAAAGCTTCTTGGAAAAAGTGAAATTTCACCTGGCCTGCAGGATAAGGTAAACAAGTGGGCAGTGAGAGAGTGCACACACTGAGGGAGCAGCATGCAGGTAGAGGGAGCAGCATATGCATAGGGCACGCTCAGCCAAGAAATTGGGACACTTCGTGCTTGGAAGCAGCAGACAGGAAGGAGACAGCTCGGGAAGAACTGGTATGTTGGAGCAGGGATTTCATTCTAAAGAAATAGAGGAAATAATTGAAGGGTGTTTAAGCAGAACGTTGACAGGCTTGGAATGAAGTTTCAGAAAAACACAATGCAGGAATTGTCTGGCAGGGATAAAGGGGTCCCAGAGAGACTGATGAAGAGGCTATGGGTACTTTCTAGATGAGAGATGACCATGGCCTAGAGTAGTGCTGGGCAGGGCAGCTGGAACAAAGGAGATTGATTTGAGAGAGAGACAGGAGGCATGATGGAGAGTTGGAATTCTGTTTGGTGAAGTTTAGGGTGATACTTTAGCCTCACCAGTCATGTAATTCAAAACTATAATGATGTGGGAAAATACCGTGGGCTGTTCTTTTTGCTGTAGAAAAAAATGTCATGTTCATCCATTTTCTACATGACATTTTTCACTCCAAATTTGAGAGCTAAAACATTTCCCTAATATTCTGTGACAGGCTTTCTACTTAGGAACCACCTTAGACATTGTTCTAACATTTTGGTGGAACCACAAAATGTATCTGATGGATTTTCAGTGAGTGATGCTAATTGGGTGGCACATTGTTACGGTGTTATTTCCCCTTAAGCATGGGAGTTCAGCAGAACTTTGGGTGGGGACAGTATACTGGTATCAGTGTGCTCTGGGCTTGAGCCACATCACCTTCCTGGGCTTGTTTTGCTGCTTATGTTAACCCAAGCATTAATTTACTTGGCCAGCATGTCACCAGAGCTCTTGCCATGTTAGCTGTGACAAGATAGGGACAAGACAGGCTGGGGCCATATGTCATGGAACTTATGTTTTAGCTTGTAAGCTGTGATTACAAAGACAAAGTAAACCAAAACATTATTTCTGGATAGCTACCCTAGTATTCTTCATTGTAAGAGCCCTGTGCTGGTAGCTAAGAAACCTAGTTCTAGTTCTGCTTTGATGTTGACCAGTTCTATGTACCAGGGCACGTGATTTATCTTTTCCTGGCCTCTTCCCCAACTCCTTTTTGTAAATTACAAAATGTGGCTAATTTCCCCTGACAGGTGCCTTCCATATGAGATGTACTTGATAAATAAATATCTAACATTGAATGTCTAAACAAATGAATGTCTGCTTTGCTTACTTTATGGGCCCTTGTGAGGATCAAGAGTCATATTCATGATGGTCCCCCATAGGAAGCGAGGCACTATGCAGATGTGAGTTGCATTGATAAAAATGTTGTACTTTATAAGTTACTGTCATCTTTTTTGGGTGAATATTTTACAGAATTGTAATTTTCAGTATCAGGAGAATGGCTTCTGAGCCTCCCTTTTATTTTCATTTTTAAAAAATTACATCAGAAATGTCCTCATAGCAGAATTAATTTAGCATCTCTCAAGGGGAACTTTAAATGGCAAAGAATGAGGCCAGAAGCAAAATGAAACAATGTCATGTCTCACAGTGACAGTGTCATCTTTGAAGGCGAACATGACACAGTGGAGGCTTCTGTTTGATGGCAACGACAGGCATTTGTGATGTTGGGCATTTTCCAAATGGTGCTATCTGACCAGCTTTGATGGTTTTGAGAGTATAAATTAAACCTGTGCCGCCCATTGGGTAGAAGGCAAAACTGAAGGTGAGTGGGTAGGCCTGATCTGGGGGCATCGTCCCCACAGGACCTACAGCAAGCTGCTCATGTCTACATTCCAGTCTTTGCACCTAGAACAGGGAAGAGCATTCCTACCTTTCTAACACTTCTTTTTTTTTTTTTTTTTTTTTTTTTTTTGTTGGTGGTGGGGATTGAACCCAGGGGCACTCAACCACTGAGCCACATCCCCAGCCCTATTTTGTATTTTATTTAGAGACAAGGTCTCACTGAGTTGCTTAGCGCCTTGACCTTGCTGAGGCTGGCCTTGAATTCGTGATCCTCCTGCCTCAGCCTCCCAAGTGCTGGGATTACAGGTGTGCACCACCACGCCTGGCCCCACCTCTTTTTAAAAATTGTATTTTGAGACAAGGTCTCCTTAAGTTGCTGAGGCTGGCCTTGAACTTGTGATCTTCCTGCCTCAGCCTCCTGAGTCACTAGGATTATAGGCATGCTCCAGTGCACCTGGCACAAATCAATAAATCTTTTTTGACTTTGAGAAAGTTTTAATTCTTTTTTATTTTTAATTTGTTTTAATTAGTTATATATGACAGTAGAATGCATGTTGACATATTGTACACAAATGGAGCATAACCTCTCATTCCTTTGGCTGTACATGGTGCAGAGTCACATCGGTAGTGTAATCATACGTATACATAGGGTGATAATGTCTTGTCTCATTCTACCGTCCTTCCCATCCCCACCGCCCACCCCTCTCCTCACTCCCCTATCTGCAAAACCCAAAGTTCCTTCATTTTTTTCCTACCCCACAACTATGGATCAACATCTGCTTATTAGAGAAAACATTCCACCTTTGGTTTTTTGGGATTGGCTTACAAGTCAATAAATTTTTATTTAAGGAATTTCACATGTTGTGATTCCTTCAGCTGTCCATCAAGGTCACCTTGGTTTCTCTTTTCAACTTTTCATTGGAGTAAAACATACATTCAGTAAAGCAGGTAAATTATAAGTGAATTTACATGAGGTGGGCACCTCATTTATTTTGAATTTATTTCCTTCCACTTATTGTTAAACAGTGGCTTGCAATTTACAGGTCTGTCTCCTTACAGGATAGAATGTTCTTTGAGACCAGATAAATGTATCATATTTATCTTTATACCTACCCCTCATCCCGACCCCATCCTTTATAGAGTAGTCCACAGGAATTAACCAAGTGAATCATGGTCAACTTGAGCTAACATTGAACGGAAGTTACATATCAGCCTACATGCTTTGCTCCAGAGTTGTGTCTGAATTCAAACTTGCTGACCTGTCATTTGTTTTCTTACCATGGACATTTTTTGTTGAAGATTGGGAAACATAGCCCAAGGCAAGGATGAAAAAGCTGACACTTTGTTTGGGAGATGCAGTCCCAGGGCAGTGAACCAGCAACAGCAAGTAAGGCAGAGGACAAATCAAAGTAACCTGCAGTGCATTTCCTTGCTAGATGTCACTTCACAATGAGCTGCAGAGAGGTACCATGGTTGCTCAGTTTGTTAGCTTTTCATCACTGTGACCAAAATACTTGACAAGAACAACTTAGCGAGGAAAAGTTTATTTAAACTCATGGTTTCAGAGGTCTCAGTCCATGGTCAGCCAGCTCCATTGTTCTGAGCCTGGGGTGAGGCAGAACATCATGGTAGAAGGGTGGGGCAGAAGTTCATGGCAATCAAGAAGCAGAGGAAGGAAGGGGCTGGGGTTTGGGGGAAATTAAACCCTTCTAGGGTATGCTCCCAGTGATTTATTCCCTCCTCTAGTCCCACATCCCAGTAGTCCATTCAGCTATGATCGATAAGGTCAGAATCCTTATAATCCAATCACTGCCTACAAGCTCTGAACTTTATGCACTGGGGACTTTGGGGGACATTCCAGATCCAAACCATAACACTCAGCAAGCATTTTTGCCTAGCACCAGAAGTTTTCTAGAAGATTCACAAGGAGGAAAAAATACCTTGGAGAAGTCCACAGGGGGAAGAACAGAAAGGGGATTTATTTGTCCTATTCCCTTTCATTTCCTGTTCCCACTGTGGCATTTCATGCAAGTCCAGAAATGAAGGGACAACTTAGCATGAGTGAGGCACTGGCTTCTTCATTAGCACTGTTTTTCACCCCCTTCTTTTATTTCCTCCCATGGGTTTCAAACTGCCTAGCACTCACACAGTGCTGGGTTCAATCCCAGAACTGCAGAAATAAACAAACTCTTTCTACCTCCCATCTAGACTGGGAGATCCTCCCTTCCTCCCTCAGCTTCACTCACCACTCTACTCTTGGATTAATGATTTTTAAAATGCCTCCATCTTGTTCCTTGGAGAGGCTAGTCTAGGACCAGATCCTGCTGGGGATTTGGCCTTCTGCCCTTCACTGATAGGGACTATCTCCAAGTCAGTCACTGAGCCTGAAGACAGGTGAGTTCAGGTTTAAGCTCTAAGATTTGTATCAGCTATGACCCTGGGAGGGAGGTGATATCAGGGTTAATCGTTTTTGTTTTGAAATAACTTAGACATATAGAAAAGTTACAAAGATAGTACAGCTTTCCCTGAAGTTGATATCACGAAAGTACAATGATCAAAACCAGGAGATTAACATTACAATAATTCTACCATTTAAACTCCAGACTCCATTTGAATTTCATTAGTTTTTTCCAGTTTTGTTTTTTTTTTTCTATTTTATAATCCATTCCAGAATGCCACATAGCATTTAATGATTTTCTAGTTTAACTAGTTTTTTGGTTTTTTGTTAGGTGGTTCTGTGCATTGAGCCTAGTGCTTTGGGCATACTAGGCAAGTGCTCCACCACTAAGCCACATCCCAACTCCGCATTTAGTGATTTTCTATGTCCATAATTCCATCTACATTTGTTAAGGTATATCTGTACCTTCTCACCCATTTATCTATTCTTCTAATTATTTACTTAAATCCTCATGGACTCCTGGGTATTATAATTACTACTACTAGTCCTACTAGTACTAGTACTAGTACTACTACTACTACTACTACTACTTGTGGTACTGGAAATTGAACCCAGGGCCTTGCACATGCTAGGCAAATGCTTTCACTGAATCATACCTCCAGATCTTTTCATATTTTATTTTGAAACAGTGTCTTGCTAAATTGCCCTGGCTGTCATTGAACTTGTGATCCTCCTGCCTCAGCCTTATAAGTAACTGGGATAACAAGTATGCACCACTGTACCTGCTCTCCTGGGTTGTAATATAATGTGGTGTCCACTGGATTACTTCCAACCCAGTCCTGATTTCCCACGGTGGCCTGGCTTCCATCTCCCATCATGCCCACGGCACTTTTACTTCCCATTTTCCCCACAGAGACTTATGGAACTCTTGACCACTTCTGCTTTTATGATATTAGACCCTAGAGGCTCACTGTTTAGTTTTAGGATAAGTGTCTAAATCTTTAATGTAGCCTGCAAGGTACTGCAATTTGGTCCCTGCCTGATATTTATTTATTTATTTATTTATTTATTTATTTATTTATTTCTGCAGTGCTGCCATTGAGCCTAGTGTCTTGTGCATGCTAGGAAAATGCTCTACTACTGAACTATACACCCCACCATTTTAATTTTTTGTTTTGAAATACTCTCATTAAGATTCTTAGACTAGTTTTGAACTTATGATCCTTCTGCCTCAGTTTCCTGGGCCACTTCACCTGGCCCTTCTCTGATATTCTAGCTTCATTTTTCCCTTGACCACTCCTTTATTCTCAGTACTCTGGCCACAGAATGCCTTTCTGTTCTTCAAATGTTGTAAACTCCTCTTTACCTTTGCTACTCCCTCTGCCTAGATTGGTCCATGTCCTTCTTTTTGAGCTAAGCCATAGTGTCCGTTATGGTTAGGCTTTTTAATACCTGAACAATATCTAGCCTAAAATGACCTTAAATATAAAACATCAGACTTGCAGCAGGTATGACAATTTGGCTAGTTTTATAAGTTAGAGTGAATTTCCTTTTATCAAAAGATGCCAGGACCCAAGAGCTGGGTTTTTCTTCAGCTATTTGTCATTTTATCTAAGAAATTTGACCAAAGTAGAAGGGAATCAAAAAGGGAAACCACTGTTCAAACAAATGGTGTCTTATCCTCTTGCATCCTACAGAAACTAAGGGGGAAATGGTCCATACCTGCTGTGGAACCATCAAAAATCATTTGACTTTAGAACAGGTAGAAGAATAAAGAAAATGACAGATGATGAACAGCCAGAGAAAATCAGTAAGCATTCAAGGACAGCAGAAAAGTGCCAAATGAACTCCTGCCACTGGCAGTATTACATGCTGACCAATTTCTCTTCCTTTTATAACACACTCTATCGAAAAAGATTTGATGTTTTGTGGGGAGTTTGCTTTGATTATCTAAGGGAGTGAGTTAAGTAGATCTAGTCATGATAGTTGGATCTCAGTTTTCAGACATCAGTCACAGTTGGAAATGGCGTATGCTTGAGTCACCTCCACTTTCCCTTATTTTGCTACCATTAGCTCCATAATCCTATAATTAGCAAAGTAGTTGGTCCCTTGTCATGAGGTAGCACTGTGTTAGCCCAGCCAGCACCTTCAACTCATCTGTGGTGGCGCCAGAGTATGGTGACGATTTTGCTCTAAGGACCTCTCGAGGTAATAGAACGGACAACACCATTCCCAGGTTGCTCCAAGCAGGAGGTGCCTCCCTTAGAGTCTGGTCATCCAGCATCACCCTGTTCCAACTCAGGGGTTCTGAGACTTAGTGGAAAGATTCTGGCATGCAGTCTGAGGCCAGCTATGTTTTGTGTTACCCTGAAAAGTCACTCCTTTTCTCCTGTTTCCTGAACCTGCGAGAGTTTAGAGACATACCCTGCATATGGCACCAGGATGGGCTCTCATCCTTCTACCACTCTTCCCACTGTAGGCCGATGTGGCCTCAGAATTCTCCTGAACTCACTGATGACCAGTCTCAACAGGCATCATCTACAAACTGTGACTCCAGGGCTTCTTTCAGCTCTAAGTGTCTGAGGTTCTGAGAATGTGCCTTGAGGGTTTCTTTAATCTGGAGCCATTGAGTGTAGGAGCCTCACCTCATGCCTTCTCTTGTATTCTACAGAAATCAGGGTGAAATGGCCCACACTTGCCGTGGAACCATCAACCTGGCCACTGCACATATTGACACTGAAGAGTCTTGTGGTATCTTGCTGATGAGTGGGGCAAGGAGTTACCACCTCAAGGCCAGCTCAGAGGTGGACCGGCAGCAGTGGATCACCGCGCTGGAGCTGGCCAAGGCCAAGGCTGTCCGTGTGATGCAGTCCCATTCAGGTAGTGAATGGTTAGTGTGATGAGTGTGCATGAGTGTTATCATGGGTTTAAAGGGAGTGGAAATTGAAAGCATTGGGGAGACAGTGGTGACCAGGAGAACCAGGCTAGTCTGACTCAATCTAGAAGGTCAAGGTGTATTTGTGCCCTTCCTATTCAACTCATGCTTCTTCAACAGTGAGATGCCCAGCCACTCTGCCAAGGCAGTCACAAGTGGCTAGTAGTCACAGGTGGCTAGTAGTCCTTGGGATGTAAATGTTTATGGCGCATATTTTTCCTTGGACAAGTCTGGTTGCCAGACTTCAGCAGACACTGTACTATGGTGGCTCAGGCCCATAATCAGTAGTCCTGGGTGAGAGTCCAGGACTGTGCCTCTGTGCCTTGGACCAGACTTTTTCCCATTGTCCCTTTTGTGGAAATTAAAGATTGTTTAGCCAGAGTTGCTGGCCTTGGCAGGGTGGGACACCAAACTGAGATGTTCTGAGCAAGATGTTTTACTTTAATAAATTTAATTTTTAATATGCAATGCTTTTGTATGATTTACAAACCAGTGACCCAAAAGCCTATGAATAAAGTCTGTCTTTGTTCCCAGCCACCTACCCTGTTCTCTGACCCAGAAGAAACTAGAGGCACTAGTATCCTGCATCTTTACATAGATGCCCAAATAAGTGCTTACTTATAAATAAATGCAGTGTTCCACCTTGATTTTTACATTTAGCAATAGATTTTTTAAAATCTTCCTCATCATTTCCCAAAAACTTCCTCATTGCCTTCACAGCAATGTGGTTTTTCGTTGTGTGAATGTGCCGTTGTTTATTTAACCAATAGCCTGTTGATGAACCAGTTGGTTTAGGTTTTGCCTATGTTGTAATGATACACTGTGTTACAACAAGAAACCTTGTATTTCATTTTACACTAATGTAAAGACAGTATACTTGGAGTCAATGGGAGTGTGCGATTGTAATTCTGTGATGTATTGTCCAACTGCCTTCCATAGAGATTATATTGTGAAATGCCAGTAACAGCCTGTGAGACACCCACCTCCCCACCACCTTGTTCACCCAGAGCTAAAGAAAATGTTTCTGATGATTGAAAAATGGGTCCACACAAACTGGGAGCAGGGTTTAGGCAGCTGTGATCTTTCTGAAGTTATAAGCAAAATGATAGTATGTTTCTACGGACGGGTCAGTGTTTCTGGGGAAGAGAGTTCCAGTGGGGAGCCACAGCCCTTACTCTCCAGGATTATCTCACAACCTATATGGGGAGACACTGGATTCTGTAGGAGTTCATAAAGCAGGTGATATTAGTCACCAGGCCCTAGACCCTATCTCACCAAGTTGGGATCTCTTCCCCACTACCCCTTCCCCGTGCTAGCTTCTCAATGCACATTGAGGGACATCAAATATCTATATGGCCTTCTCTTTTATCTCGCCCATTTGGAGGATGGGTTCTATCTTATTCTGTTTTCTGCTATACAAAATACCTGAAAAGGTGGTGTAATGGTTAATTTGAATTGTCAACTTGATTGGTCTAAGAGATGCCTATGATTAAGAAGCTTCTGGGTGGGTCAATGAGGGCATGTCTAGGAATGATTGAAATGTGGGATAGTGAACCGAAGTGGAGACCCTCCCTAAATGTGGGCAGCACCACCCAATAGGATGGAATAAAAGTTGGAAGAACAAGGAAGCAAATGTAGATAGATGCAAGCTCAGCTCTTCTTGAATGGGTTCTTGATTGCTGCTTCGATTGTCTGAGCATATCAGACTCTCACTTCTTCACTCTTCCAAAGTGGACTCTGCCAGTGATTCTCCAGGTAGTTTCCAGAAGCCGTGGTCTTGGACTAGGGTAGCACTGCTGATCTTTCTTGTGCTGAGGCTTCTGCATCTTGGACTGAGCAGCTGCTGGTTCTTCCAGCTTTCCAGCTGCAGATGACCATTGTGGACTGTCCAGTTTCCGGTCATGTGAGCCAGTCTAATAAATCCCCTTTTGATAATTATTCTGGCTGTTGATTCTGTTCCTCTAGAGAACCCTAATACAGGTGGTACTTTATAAAGAATAGAGATTTATTTAGCTCATGGCTCTGGAGGCTGGGAAGTCCAAGAGCATCATGCCAGCATCTGCTCAACTTCTGATGAGGACCTTCTTGCAGCATCATAACATGGTGGAGGACATCACTTGACAAGACAGAGAGCAAGCCAGAGAAAGCTCAATTTTATAACAAAACCATTCCCACAATAACCCATTAAACCATGAATACATTAATCATGTATTAATCCACCCCAATCACCTTCCAAAGATCCCACCTCTCAAATACCATTCACATATGACTTTGTGGATTGTTTCCAGCACATCAAACTTAAGGGGCACATTCAAACTATAATAGGTCCCCCTGCTCAGTGACTATTCTCCCTGGGGTCAGCACTCATTAAACTCTGGTATGTCAATGATGATGCTGATCTTGGGAGGGATTCCCCAAGGTACCACTCTATCTCTCAGTGAAGGAGGGTGTTGGGGCCCTATCAGGCATGATACCCCCTGTAGGACCTGTGGTTTTAGTTTGGATGCCTGTTGAAAGCCACTGTGATGAAAGATGTGGCTTAGTCTAAGAATAGCCATATTGGCCAAGTGAGGAGGCACTACTACTTACCAAAGAACTAATTTCCTCTTTCTGCCTTATACTTTCTAAGAATGGATGAATGAATGAATGAAATTGCTTCATTTTCTAGGAACATCCAGGATGTTCCTAGAAACATGTAGCTTTTAACATTTACTGGCTTAGTTACCATAAAACAATTTTCCTGGGACAGCCAGTGGGAAGGGTTTCTTTTGTAGCTGGGGAGGAAGCACTTACTAATTCAGCTGACAGTAAGAAAGACTGGTAGCCTGGACTTCCTTTAGGGGATGTAGGAACCCCTGAGTTGTCAGGCTCACCTTCCTTCATTTCATGAGATGCAGCACAGAGCTTGTGTTCCCAAGGGGGTAGCCTTCTGGGTAAGGATACAGAATAGAGACAAACATTCATGTACAACTCAAGGTAGCACATATCACATGCCATAGAGAAATGACTTTTTTCTTTTTTTATTTTTAAAATTTTATATGTTCTGATTAATTTGAATGCATTTATACATTTTGATAGATCATGCATAAATAGAGTGTAATCTCTCATTTTTCGGATTGAAGCACAAATGACCTAATGAGTGTTATATACAGAACACTACAAAAACAGTAGTAGAATATACATTTTTTTACAAGGACACATGGAATGTTCTCCAGGATAGACTATAAATTAGGCCACAAAACAAATGTTGGTAAGTTTTAAAAAGATTAAATCATATGAAGAATCTTTTCTCTCCTCAGTGAACTTGAACCAGAAATCAATAATAGAAACACTGGAGAATTTGCAAATATGTGGAAATTGAAACCACATGCTCTTCAACAAAGATAAAATCATAAGAGAAATTAGAAAATACCTTGAGATAAAGGAAAACAAGAATACAATATATCAAAATTTGGGGAATGCACAAAAGCAGTGCTCAGAGGGAAGTTTATAATTATAAAAGTATCCACTAAAAAAAGGAAAATTTCAACAACCAAACTTTATACTTTAAGAAACTATAAAAATAGTAGCAAATTTAACTCAAAGCTAGCAGAAGGAAGAAAACAATAAATATCTTTCTTAATAAAGATAAACAATAAAGATTATAGTTGAAATAAATAAAAGAACAGAGAAACAATAGGAAAAAATAATTAAACCAAAAGTTTTTTTTCAAAAAGTCCACAAAATTGGTAAACTTTTAGCTTGACTGACTAAAAAACAAGAAGACTCAAATTACTAACATTGGAGATGAAAGTGGTGACATTACCATTGACCTTACAGAAATAAAAAGGACTATAAAAGGATATTATGAACAATTGCATGCCAACAATTAGATAACTTAGATGAAATGGACAAATTTCTAGACACAAAAATATTACCAAGACTGAGTAAAAGAAAAATAGAAAATCTCAATAGACCTACAATAAATAGATTATTGAAACAATAATCAAAGATCTTGCAACAAAGAAAAGCCCAGGAACAGATGGCTTCACTGGTGAATTCTAGCAAGCATTTAAAGAATTTCTACCAATCCATTCTAAAATCTTCCCAAAAAAATTGAAGACGAAACAACATTCCTTACTCTGTGAGGTGACCCTGATAACAAATGCACACAAAGACATCATGAGAAATGAAAACTATAGACTATTATCTCTTATGAATATAGATTCAAAACCCTTAACAAAAGACTGGCAAGCAAAATCTAACAGTATATTAAAAATATTATACATCATGACCAAGTAAGATTCATCATAGGAAGTAATGGGTAGGAAGTAATGGGTGGTTCAAAAAAATAAAGTCAATTAATGTAGCATACTAGTTTTAAGGAAAAACAAGAACATGATCATTTCAATGTAAAAGAAAAGGATTTAGCATATATCCAACACCCTTTCATAATAAAAACACAAGATAGGAATGAAAGATAATTTCCTAAAAACAATAAAGGGCATGTATGAAAAACCTATAGCTAAAAATCATACTCTTTTTCTAAGATTAGAAACAAGGATGCCCACTTTCATCACACCAATTCAACATTGTACTGGAAGTTCTACATAGAACAATTATGCAAGAAAAAGGAATAAAAGTAGAAATTGGAATAGAAAAAATAAAACTTTTTCTCTTGGCAGACAAAATGATCCTATACATAGAAAATCTCAAAGCACACACATACACACATACACACACACACACACACACACACACCCATACACACATACACCAATTAGAGTTAACAAATGAATTCAGAAAATGTGCAAGGTATGAGAACAACACAAAAATATCACTTGTATTTCTATATACTAGCAATGAATGATGCCAAAAAGAAATGAAGAGAGCAAGTTTATTTAAATAGCATAAGATAAACTGCTAACAAGGAAGTAACAAAATTGAAATGAAAAGACAATAATAAGAGAGAATACTTGCAAATTATATATATGACAAGGGTATAGCATCTAGAACATACAAACAAACCTTACAACCCAATCACAAAAAGACAAACTACCCTTTAAAAAAGAGCAAAGTACCTGAATATAACTATTTCTACAAACAAGATATACAAACGGTCAATAAACACATGAAGAAAATAATCAACATTATTAGTCATTGAGGAAATGCAATCAAAACCATAATGAATACAAACAACAATAAATGTTGGCGAGGATGTGGGAAAAAAGTACACTCACTTTGATGGTGGGAATGCAAAATGGTGCAAACATTATGGAAAGCAGTATGGAGATTCCTCAGAAAACCTGGAATGGAACCACCATTTGACTCAGCTATCCCACTTCTTGTTTTATACCCAAAGGACTTAAAATCAACGTATGCAGCCACATCAATGTTTTATAGCAGCTCAATTCACAATCGCTAAACTATGGAACAAACCTAGGTGCCCTTCAACATATGAGTGGATAAAAAAATGTGTATATATAATATAATGGAATATTACTCAGCCTTAAAGAAGAATGAGATTATGGCATTTGCTGATAAATGGATGGAGCCAGAGAATATCATGCTAAGTGGAATAAGTCAGTCCCAAAAAACCAAAAGCTGAATTTTTTCTCTGATATGTGGATGCTAATTCACAATAGGGGGTGGCTAAGGAAGAAGAGAGTTACTTTAGAGGTAGAGGGAATTGAAAGGAGGGGAGGGGGTACGGGGATAGGAAGGATAGTAGCATGAATCAGACATTATTACCCTATGTACATATATAACTATATGACTGGTGTGATTCCACATTATGCATAACCAGAAGAATGAGAAATTATACTCCATTATATATGTTGTATCAAAGTGCATTCTACTGTCATGTATAACTAATTAAAACAAATGAAAAACAATTTTAAAAACTATGATCAGATACCACCTCATGCCCCGTAGGGTGGTTATTATAAAAAGGAGGAGGCTAAGGGGGAAGAGGGGAAGGACCAGAAGGAGGGGAAGGAATAGGAGAAAGTATAGTCATGGTGGAAAATAGTTTGGTAGTTTCTTAATAACTTAAACATAGAATTACCCCCATGACCCAACAACTCTACCTCTTCCAAAATAACTGAAGATAGTGTTCAAACATAAATTTGTACTTGAATGATATAGCAGCATTATTCACAATAACCCAAAAGTGTAAACATTCCACATGTCCATCAACAGATGAAAGGATAAACAGAATATTTATACAACAGAATACTATTCGGCCATGTAAAGGAAGTGCTGATACATGCTACAACGTGACTGAACCTTGAAAATATCATGTTAAGTGAAAGAAGCCAGACACAGAAAGCAACATATTGAATGATTTCTTATATATGACATATCTAGAATAGATAAAATCCATAGAGAAAGAAAGACTAATAGTTGCTAGGGGCTGGGGAAGTCACATGGACCTTAATGGGGTATGCAGTTTCCTTTTGGGGGTGATGAAAATGTTATAGGACTAGAGAGAGGAGTAGTTGTACAGAATGTATGAAGTATGACCAAAAATGGTTAAAATGGCAAATGTGTGTGTGTGTGTTTTACCACACACAGACACACACACACTCTAAATCACCTCAGGTGGATTGCCAGTGTTTCTTAGGGTAAGATCTAAGCAAGCTCCACCTCTTTGGCCAATGATCAGGCCCTTGCTGGAAACCACTTTTCCTCTTCTTTGCCCAATGGGCTCCACTCCTACCTCATGACCTTTGTCGGCTGTTCTCTCTGTCCAGGACATCCCCATCCTTCAGATCTCTGCTTAATGTCACTTCAGAGGGCTTTAAGCAGTCCCCGCTCCCCAGACATCTCCATCATGGTATCCTTGTTATTTTTGGCATTGCCACCTGCAGTTATTAATTAACTGATTTGTTTTCTTGTTATTCATCTCCTCAGTAAACTATGTTCCTTTTTTTTAAATGTTTGTTTTAGTTGTAGGTGGACACAATACCTTTATTCTATTTTTTATTTGGTGCTGCGGTTCGAACCCAGGGCCTCACGCCACTAGGGGAGCACGTTACCACTGAGCCACAACCCCAGCCCTAAACTAGGTTTCTTGAGGGCAAAGAGAACCTATGTGTCTTGTTTCCATGGTGACTCTAGGGCCCAACACTGGGCACTGGGTAGTGCCCAGCAAGGGTCTATTGTGGGGCTGGCATGCCATGACACCCTCAGCAGCTCCAGATGCCACCTTGGAGGAGAGGACTAGGGTGTCGTGCTTTCCTTCTACCTCTTACCACTGGAACAGATGAACTCCTGACAGTTAATCTTAAAGAAGGAGGACCAGGCAGAACCTGAGCATATTGAGAGTTTGAAGGGCCAGGGCACTCCCAGTGAGGACACAGACCTATTTTTTTGTGGTGCAAGCAGAACCAGGAGTGAAAACAGTGAGGCTGATTTCTGCTTAGTCTGAGAAACAAAGCAGAGCACGTTACAGGAGGGAGGTGAGAGGTCAGGGACATTGGCAAGTTTCCAACAGGGCTGGGGCTGGGGCTGGGGTGCTGAGGGTCTTTCTAGGGTGTAGAAGTTAACCTTATGGGCTAACTTTGCGTTTCATTATTCACTTTTCAAATTTGGTGGAACACTCTGTGGTAGCATGGACAGAGCATGGGGCCCAGGGGCAGGTCTGATGCTGAGTGGGTCATTGTGCCTCTCAATGCCTCAGTTTCCTCATCTGTGAAATGAGTAGTTGACCAAAGCCCTATCTAGCTCTGGGGCCTTGCTTAAACTATTTGATGTTTCTGAGCTCCAGTTCCCTTGTCTGTGACATTCTTCCTCAGTTGCTGAGAGGGTTACAGGACAATATACAGGAACTGTGGCACCCTATGGGTACAACTAATTTCATTTGTGCTAGCATTACTAATGGGTTATGTACCCCAGTGCTTGTAAATCATCCTGCCTACAGCAACTGATGGGACAGAATCACTCACGGGTCAGGTGCCCAGTGTGTTTGAGAAGTGCAGGGGAAAAATCATCCTGTCTCCAAATGAACAACTCCCCCTAACATTGTTTCCATGAAATATGTATGGTGGCCCCAGAGGGCTTCATTCCTCCTCTCCTCTGGATAAGGATGTGCTGTAGGTGGCTGCAGGAGGGATGACCCTTGTCATCCTGGTAGATGTGGCACACCTACCTAAGGAGCGCCTACATCAGTAAGAGAGGAGTCTGCTTGCAGGGACAGTGGCCTTCCCTAGCCAGCCCCACCCGAGCTGTGAGCATTCCTCAGAGTCCAGGACCAGGCACTAAAGCCGCACTTCTGAACTGGAGCTCACTCTTCCATGTCACCCAGTCACCTCTGCTCACTGT
>JAJEJO010001438.1:85472-111011 GCA_020662805.1 Glaucomys volans
TTTGGGACTTGGAATGCAGGTCAGTGGTAGAGCATTTGCCTAGTATGTGTGATGCCCTGGGTTTCATTGCCATCATTGCAAAAGATAAAAACAAAATTTTTGCTTTGCAAAAGAGTTAAAATCACGGAAAAACAGGCTGCTGTCTAGCAAGTCATGTATTAAACAAAGGACTTATATCCAGAATATATAAAGAACTCTCAATGCTTAATAGTAAATAATGAAACAATTCTCAACAGCAGGTAACTAATAAATGAACTAATAAGTGAATTCAATAAGATCATAGGAATACAAGATCAACACATAAAAATCAATCATATTCCTGTACACTAGCAAAGAACTTGTGGAAACAAACACAATACCACTTACAATGGTTTCCTCAAAATGAAATATTTAAGTACAAATCTAACAAAACATGTCAGGATTTATATGCTAAAAATTACAAAATGCTGATGAAAAGGAATCAAAGATCCAAAGAAATGGAGAGGCATTGTTCATGGATTGGGAGACTTAACATAGTAAAGATGTCAATTCTCCCCACATTAATCTATAGGTTTAACACAATTTCCATTGAAATCCCAGAAAGAATTTTTGTAGCTTCTAAAACTTATGTGGAAATACAAAGATACTGGAACAGCTATAACAATTTTGAAAAGACGAGTAAAGTAGAAAGAATGATTCTACCTGATGTTAAGACTTACTGTATAGCTGTATTACCAAACCAATGTGACATCAGTGGAGGAAGAGAACATATAGGTTCATAGAACAGATAGATAACCTGGAAATAAACAAATATACCAAACTGACTTTTAGCAAAGGTGTAAAAGCAATTAATGAAGGAGTCTTTTAAACATATAGTGCTAGAGTAATTCAAGAGTCATTGGGGACTTCAACCTAAACACCACACAGTACATAAAAATTAAATTAATTCAAATGGACCATGGATTTAAATGATAAAAAATTTAAAAAAATATATAGTACATCTTTGGAATCTAGGGCTAGGTGATGAGTTCCTAAACATAATATGAAAATCTCATTCCATAAAAGAAAAAAACATGATAACATTTACGTTAAAGTCCCTATAAAGAGAATGAAATGATAAACTACAGACTGGAATAAAATATTTATAAGCCACATATCTGACAAAGGACTGGTATATAGAATATATAGCAAACTTGCAAAATACACCAGTAAAAAGACAGATTATCTGTAAAATGAACGAAAACCATGAAGTTATTTTACTGCAAAGAAGATACAGATGGCAAAGAAGCACATGAAAAGATATTCAGATATTATTAGCTATTTGGGAAATGCAAAGTAAGGTCACTACATGCATATTAGAACTTAAAAATAGTGATAATACTAAATATTGGCAAGCATCTGTATTTTTCTTTAACCAATGAGAATAAAAATGATGCAGCCACTCTGGAAAATAGTTTGTCAATTTCTTACAAAACTAAGCATGTAGCCAGGCACATGCCTGTAATTCCAGTGGCTTGGGATGTTGAAGCAGGAGGATCCCAGTTCAAAGCCAGCCTCAGCAACTTAGTGAGACCCTAAATTACTTCACAAGATCCTGTCTCAACAAACAAACAAACAAACAAAACCAGGCTGGGGATGTGGCTCAGTGGTTTAGCACCCCTGGGTTCAATCTCTGGTACCCAAATACCTCCAAACAAACAAAAAAACAACATGCAGGGCTGGGATGTAACTCAGTGGATATGTACTTGCCTGGCATGTGTGAGGGACTGACCTGCATCCCTAGCACCACACACACACACACACAAAAAAAAACCTAAACATGCAATGACCCAACAATTGTACTTCTGCGCCAAAACCTGTATGCAAAAGTTTATGTCAGATCTTTTCAATAGCAAAGTTTTGGACACAATCCAAATGCTGAGTTAATAACTGAACAAACTCTGGCATATTCATACTTTGGAATACTAGGCAGCAAGAAAAATGAATGAACCATTTGTACATGCAAAAACTTGAATGAATCTCAAAAGGCATTATACTGAGTGAAAGGAACCATCTCATGCTCTGCATTGCCATTTGTCTAACATTCTTGAAAGGGCAAAAACCATGAGAATGAAGAACAGATCAGGGGTAGTGAGAAGTTAGGGGTGGAGGGAAAATGTGATACATAGTCATAGCACTAGGAAGTTTTGGGGGGGCAATAGAACTGTCCCATGTCCTGATTGTTATGGTACTTCATGAATCTATACATCTGTTAAAACACATAGAACTTTACACCAAATTGTAAAATTTATTGCATATTAACTTGAAAAGAAATTGCAATTTTGATTTATATTCTTTTTTTTTGGTTCCCCCCACCCTCTGTACTCTTCTCTTGTTTTCATTGATATGCCATCTTCCTTCCAGACACTGTGAATACTGTGTCTCTTGCCTGTAAACCCTTTTCAGCCCCTTCCCACATCCTACTCCCTTAGATCTGCTTTACCTGTCAGAGAAAGGACATTCTGGAAAGCCTTCTCTGACCTAGTCCCCTACCTGAACCAAATATTTTCTCTGCTCCCTGGCCACCCTCGTGCATGGTGGCATTGAGGCTAGTGTGAACATGGACTTCCCTGAGTTCAAAGGTCCCCATTTGTCAGTCCCTGACTTCCCCACTACATGACTTTAGATAAGGTCTTTTGCCATCCTTTGCCTCATTCTCCTCTATAAAATGGAACTAATAAGAGAACCACGTCATAGAGGTGCTGTGAGGATTTACTTGGATAACACATGAAAAGATCTTAGCACAAGTTTTGGCAAATGCTCCATGAATGTTAGCTGTAGATATTGGTGATAGTCACTTTGACAGCTTTGAAATAACACAGATTCCCAGGTCCCTTCCCCTGCTAAAACTGAGTGAGAGTGATATTGGGTGGGGGTGTATTTTTTTAAATCTCCCTGAGGAGGATGGCCATATTCAGCCAATAAAAATACAAGTCAACCAGTTTGATTTGAACTTGAGAACAAAAGAAACTGTTTTAATATAAGCATGTTCCAAGTGGGATAGTCTTACATTAAAATTTATTTTGTGTATCTAAAGTTCAAATTTAATGGGCATCCTGTATTTTATCTCCATGTGTTTAACCCTCTCCTGGAGGACCTTAATATCTGGCCCACTCTAGTCCCCCCACCCTCCCCATCTGGTCCAAAACTCCTTGCAAGAAAATAGAGTATCCTTTCACTTGACACAAGGGGGCGCTAGCAGATGGTTTCTTCACTTTGCTCCTAAATGAAAGTCTAGGGAAGCGCCTGCTTATTGGCTGGCTTGCAACATAGGGCATACTGCTCAGTATTCCTGCATCTTCAAGGTCCATCTCCACAGAGTCTCTGGGAGACTAAGAAATGGATACAGACCTGGCCATCTCTCTGTCTTGGGCCTTCACTTCCAGGGCATCTAATTCAGTTACTCAGGGACTCCTCTCTCCCATGTATTCCCCAAGGCTGGCCTACCCACAGCTTGATGTCATAGCCCTATTCTGATATCACAGCCCAGCTCCTAGAGCTATCCTGGGCAGCCCAGCTCCTAACCATAGCACAACCAAGGCAGGTGACTGAGCAGAGATGAAGGGAGCTTGGGGGCTGACCCTAAAGAGCATCTGGGCAGCCTGCCATCCTATTGCTCCAAAATGAAAACCCTCTAAAAGGTAGGACTCAGAAGGCTTTCCTCATGTCCTAGTTGGCCTTGGTCATCTCAAGGTGAAAGTAATTCCCCTGAGTGTGGAATTGTTCTGGCTCTGTGAACTGCTTTCAGGATTCCCACCACCTGTGTGCCTGAGGATGCCAAGTGGCCTTGGACCATTCAAGTGACCTTGTACTATTCAATAGTCCTGTCTTCCCATTTGAAGGAATGATTTCCTGAAACCCAGTGTTTCTTACTTGTTGGGTAGTCCTTTCTTAGTGCTTGGAGAATGCCAGCAGGTACCCACCTATGGTGGGCTCTTCTGGGACCCTTGCCTCCCTCCTCCTTCCCTAAAAAGTGGTACAGCGAGAAGCATATCTTTTTCTCAGGACCACAGGAAATGTAGCCACAGTCAAGTTATTAGCCCTCCAAACCCCCAGTCCTGAGGAGAAGCCTATCCTCTTAGCTGGTCAGAATAAAAGAGGTCTTTTGTGAACTCATTAAATCAGTAAAAACATTGATTGTAATGGGTGAAACAACACAACAACAACAAAATCCTGAATAACTGCTGACTTTGGAGAGCAAGAAGTTCCCCTGGTGCATATTAGTTCTGCAAATTCTCAGGGGAGAACCACTGATCTGATGGTCAAATGGTACTTGGGAACCCCCCTTTTTTGTTGTTGTTGTTTGTTTTTGTGGTGCTGGGTTTCTACACCAGAGCCTTGTGCATGTTAGGCAAGCACTCTACTACTGAGCCTCATCCCTAATCCAGGAACCCTACTTATAAAAAACACTTCATGTAGAGCTCATGCCAGTCCCTCGTGGATCTCACTTTGAGAAACAGTCTGCTCTGTCCAATTGATTATTTCTACAGTTTCCAAATTCCATGTTTTCCATGGAATGGGGTTTAATTCTACTTTACTCCCCATGTATTTTTTAATGTGCTGGATCTAAGGAGATAGAAGGGTGATGTAGATCCATATTGTTCATCAAGAATGTTTGCATTCAAGTTCTTGAGTCCGGTCTTCTAGATGTAGGTACAGCCTCTATGTCTCTCCTTAAGAGAAGGGATTGTAGCCAGATGTGGTGGGATATACCTGTAAAAATCCCAGCTGCTTAGGAGACTGAGATGGGAGGGTCACAAGGTCAGCCTGGTCAACTTAGGAAGATCCTGTCTCAAAATAAAAAATAAAAAGGGCTGGAGATATAGCTCAGTGGTAGAGAAGCATCCCTGGGTTCAATCCTTAGTACAACAACAACAACAACAACAACAAAAGCGCGAGAGAGGGATTATGACTTTTGGGATGTGGTTCCTCATTACTCTTCTGAGACTTCCTTTTCATGGTGCTCTCCTGAACCAAGAGTGTAAACATGGGTATTAACTAATGGTTATTGAAACCAATAGTCACGAAGGGCACTGCTCACAGAAAGGCTTGGCTTGTATTTATGTGGTGGTCCCCAAATGAACATAGGATGGTCCCTGGAAGGGCAGCCATTGCTCATTTGATGGGTCGGAATCTCCAGGTGGGTACTCTCTCTCCACCACAGCTGTGAATTCACGCTTTCCAGAGAATGTTACACAGCTTTTTGAACAAATAAACTTATCTAGGCAAAGCTCATAGGATTTTTATGAAGGTGCCATCTTACCTGTGTGTCTTCAAAACAATAAACAAACTTTTGTTGTAGTTGTTGTTATAGAAAATTTAAGATATAAACTGAAGTGGACAGAAAAGTCTCAGGACCCACACATACCTGTCACTCAGATACCAACAGTTATCAATTCAGCCTGTCTAAGCCTCTTTCTTCCTTCACCCTGTATAATTTTGAAGTCACTTGTGGACATCAGATCATTCTATTTATCCATGTTTCTGGATGTGTCTTTAAAAGATAAAGATTCCTTTTTTAAAAAAGAAAAACATAACCAAAGTACTATACTCATATCTACAAAATTAACACTGGATCAGAAGGAAGTTGAGTTAAAAGAGCCAGTTTTCTCCATGTGTCCTAGAGTGTAAGGGAAGTAGGAAGGGGCATGCAGGGGACTGAGAAAGGGGGATACATATACGTGCTTCCAGCAAAGAAGCTGGACTCTGGAGGCTCATGACACCAAAGAGAAAGTTAACAACCTTCACCTAGGAAAAGCACCTGGCCCTTCCCAGAGAAGTAGGACTTGGCTCTGATGGGGCCCTGCTTGGTAAAGGGAGGGTCCCTGAGTGTGGGGAGTTGCTGACAAGGACACAGAGCTAGTAGCTCTCAGACATCCATATTAGCAAAGGGAAGAGCCACCAGAGAGTAGCCTAGAGAAGTGAGGGTATTTTGTCCTGTAGGAAGTGCGAACAGTTTGGATTTAGGTGTGATCTGTGACCCATACAGATGACTGCAGTTAACCCCCAAGGGACACATATAAATCAGTGCTGGATGAAAGAGGCTCAGGGTAAATGGGTCACCAGTGAGCTTGAATGGATGTTCAGAATTCAGAGGAGATTGATGTTCAATTCTCAAAGAAACTGAGTTGGAAAGAAACTGAGTTAGATTTTCACAGTGAGGAGGACAGGGAGCATTTGTTCTGATCTGGCCCTTCCTCATAGGACCTTGACCTGCCAGCCAGGTCTAAGAGCCAACCCAGTGTTAGAAAAAATAGAAAAAATAGTCAGTGTGAAATGTTTTTTTTCTTTAATTGGAGAGTAGCTATGTTCTTATGAAGTGGTCGTAGCATAACAAAAGTCATTGCCTATATTTGGTACCTTCTTACCATTATGGTAAGAAGAAGGTACCATTATGGTAAATTAAGCATCATTTTCCTGCCAAGGCAATTACCTTGATCACTAATTGCTTCCTTTGTAACTTAGGGGCATAATAGCACTTTCTTTTATAATTATTGGATTGAAAAGGCTCTTGTGTTGTTGCCATCTAGATGTTAACCAACCTACATGTGGGCATGTGGGCATGGGCACAGGTTCTGACGCAAATTATGCCTTTGGCTCACTTTGTCAATATGGCCCCAAGCAGGGGGACACAGGGGCCAGGCTGGAATGTTTGATCTAAGCTGGAGGCAAGCAGGACTGTTACGTTTTCCTGGGTACCTCTTATACTTCACTTTGCCAGTTTAAGGTTTGATTGGAGATAAACCTCAAAAGGTGAAGGTCAAATATTCGGTACTGTAAGAACTAGAAGGTGGGGGTACTGAGTGTCGGTTGCCTACTGGTGTGAACAGGTGTGGCTTAATCGAGTGTGAAATTTAGGGTCCTAGCTTTGCCTGGGAGTCTCTAGGAGACCTTGGACAAGGCCCTCACCTCTCTCAGTCTCAACTTCTTTGTCTGTCAAAATGAAGAATAATGTCTGTATCATAAAGATGGTTATGAAGATAAATAAGAATAATAAGAACAATAATAATAAAATAATACAAAACAAGTCTAGGTGAGAGGGAACCATGTGGAACAGCTTTCAAATGCCATTAGGTATGGCCACTGTTCCTGGTTCTTTAGCTGGAGCTCTTAGTTGATGATATATCTAGGTGATGGCCTCATGCAAGAGGGATATCTCCTAGCTACACTGGAAACTACTTCATAAGGGGATATTTACTAATTTTTTCAAATTAATATTTTGTGTTTTTCTTTTTTCTTTTTTTGGAACCAGGGATTGAACTCAGGGACACTCGGCCACTGAGCCAGATCCCCAGCCCTATTTTGTGTTTTATTTAGAGACAGGGTCTCACTGAGTTGCTTAGGACCTCGCTAAGTTGCTGAGGCTGGCTTTTAACTCGCAATCCAACTGACTCAGCCTCCCAAGTCGCTTGGATTACAGGCGTTGGCCACCGTGCCCGGCTTATATTTTGTGTTTTTCTATCCATGGCCAGTTGGTGGCAGGAAATAAATACTCAAATTGGCTTAAGTACAAGAAGGGGTTATGCTCAGGGTGCAGGAAGTAGAGCAGTCTGCAGGAATGGGTTGTATGGGTGGCTGTTCTCTCCCATATCTGATTCTCCCAAGGTCCCTTCTATGTCCTGTCACTCTGCAGACTGGCTTCTTTGTTCCTTTATAACTTTGTTCTCCAGGTAAGTCTGAACTACTCTGACTGTGCCCAGCCTTTTGGCTGCTATCTCCATGCCCCATTTTCAAATTCTTGGGTGACAGACTCCAACACAGCTTTGAGTAGTTACCCAGCCCTGGTCTGATCAGACAAGGCCAAAGTAGGGTGTCCATCACATGCGGAGGTCAGTTCTCCTTGCAAGGAAAGAACAAAGACTGTTTCTATGCATGGATCCTCAGTGCCTAGACACAGAAGGAACATCCCAGCTAGTGTGATGTCTGTATACTGCCTTAGTCTAGGAAAGAGAAGAGAAGAGGAAAGCTGGGTTGGCAGGCAGCCACAAGTCTGGGAGAACTGCCTTTGAGCAGGCTGTGTTCTGGTCACCCAGGCAGGCATTGTTGGCTCTACTGGTCTTGGGCACTGTCCTCCATAGAGTGGAGATGAAATCCATTATGGCTTGTTCACATGGGCCCTGGATGGACATCGAGAATTGGGATTCCCATGGGAAAGTTCTGGTTTGAGTGGCTGAACAAGTAGTGGGTTTTCTCTTCCCCTAGTACCCACCTTACATTTTTTTTGGGAAGACAGTTGGAAACATTGAACTGCTCAGAGCTGAAGTAGCCTCTCTTGAAGAGTGGTATTTTTCATATTAACTGGGTGCTCGAGTCATGGAAAATATCTTCCATGAAGAACTGTGAATACAAATGAGTCCATCTTTTCTCATCTTCGTCAGACACCCAAAGTCAAGAGGCCAGGTTGGTCCATGGGATATCTTGTCTCCAATGAGATGGCTGTGTGTTCACAGAGGACTCCTGTTCAGAGATGTTTTCTGAATTCATCCAAAAGTGTCACCTTCAGGGCCTGGCCACGGAAGCCCTGGAGTCCCAGCCATTCCGCAGCAGTCCCACTGCCCCCGAGTGAACTGCAACTGGTTAGGCCTGGCTTCAAAGGCACTATAAGGTCTGACTTTTCCTCTCTTTAGCAAAATGACATCTCTGGTTGCTTTTGCTTCTCTGGACCTCAGGTTCCTTGTCTGCAGAAGGGTAATGGCAAGAACCCCCCTACCACCACCACCTCATTCTCTCACAGCTATTATTACCCATACACACTGAGGAGGCTCTCCTGTGAGGTGACAGCCATCATAGAAAGCATTGTCATTGGAGTAAGTGCCTACACACCCAGATAGCTGCATGGTTCCTGTTAGGAATGTCCATTTCCCAGGCCTCTTCATTCAGAATGCTAGAGGCAATAGGGGTGGTCTAAACATCTCTGCCTTTTAACAAAACAGCTTTAGTTTTGGTAAAATACACTCAAAGGAAAAAGAAAAATAGATTGTACTGAAAGAGATATACAAATATCTACTAACTCAGCAGTAATCACTGTTAAATCTTTGTTGAACAGCATTCCAGAATAATGTATGTATCTTCATTTAGAGATCCAAGAATGTATGTATCTTCATTTAGGGATAGGTATATAATT
Organism: Glaucomys volans; assembly: GCA_020662805.1. Taxonomy (NCBI): domain Eukaryota; kingdom Metazoa; phylum Chordata; class Mammalia; order Rodentia; family Sciuridae; genus Glaucomys; species Glaucomys volans. The sequence goes on from JAJEJO010001438.1 coordinate 94,615, forward strand.
GCAGAGTAGTGGAAAAATCCCCAATATTCAGTTTTGTAACTTAATAAATTTTAACAATATGTTATAGACATTCTTTGCCAAGTAGTATATATCTCTACCATCACTTTTTATAACTTTTTATTATGGAAACTTTCTTTTTTTGGTGTTGATTATATTTTATTATTTTCTGTATTTTTTGTGCTTTGGCATTGGGGCCTTGCTGAATGGAGAAAGATTGCCAACTCCCCCAGGGATAACCAACTCTGTAAAGGACTGGCCACTGGGCACATCTTTCATTTGCATTCTAACCAATCCAGAGACCACAATTCTCCACACCTCTTCTATCAGGCTTTTACATTCCAAGTCAATAAATATTACCCCTGTCCTAATCATGGCAGGGTTCAATGTCAGAAAACTCAAGACAGGCCCTACACCCACTGACATTATTCAAACTAGCCAATCCTAAGTCTTTTGACCCTGCCTCATGCATCGTTTTCCACTGAAATCACAATAAAAGCTCTTGCCTATGCTTTTCTCCCACTCCCACTGCCGCCTGACCGCCCCTGGTGCTTCCTTGTATGACCTGCATGGTGTTCTGTGAGCCCTTGTTATGGAAACTTTCTAACACATCTCTGTATGTCTAAGTACCCATGAATACACACTCCCATATGCTATGTGCTATGTTCCCATCACCCACCTTCCAACAATTATCAGTTCATTTAAAAAAACTTTTTTATTTTATTTGTTCTAATTAGTTGTACATAACAGTAGAATACATTTGCACATTTTGACAGATCATACATAAATAGAGTATAATCTCTCATTTTTCTGATTTTCCATATTGCAGGATCACAGCAGTAATGCAGTCATACATGTTCATGAGGTAATAATGTCTGTTTCACTCTACTATCATTCCTTCCCCCAACCCCCTTCCCCTCCCTTCACTCTCCTCCACCTAATATAAAGTAACTCTATTCTTTCCTATCCCCACACTTTATTGTGAAGTAGCTTCTGCATATCAGAGAAAACATTTGGCCTTTGGTTTTTTGGGTTTGGCTTATTTCACTTAGCATGATATTCTCTAACTCCATCTATGTACCAGCAAATTCCAGAATTTCATTCTTCTTTAAAGCTGAGTAATATTCAATTGTGTGTGTGTGTGTGTGTGTGTGTGTATATATATATATATATGTATATATATATGTGTGGGTGTGTGTAATATTCAATATATATATGTGTGTGTATAATATTCAATTGTGTGTGTATATATATGTATATGTATATGTACACACATATATATCACATTTTCTTTATCCATTCATCTGTTGAAGGGCATCTAGGTTGATTCCATAGTTTAGCTATTGTGAATTGAGCTGCTGTAAACATTGATGTGGCTGTGTCACTGTAGTGTATTGCCTTTAAGTCCTTTGGGTATAAGCCGAGGAATGGGATAATTGGGTCAAATGGTGGGTCCATTCCAAGTTTAATTATCAGTTTATGGTCCATCTTATTTCATTGCAGTCTCATCTTTTGTTTCTCCCTCTAATCTTTTTATTATGGTAAGTACCCATAACATTAAATTCAGCTTTAGTCACATTTAACATATCCACAAGATTGTGCAACCATCACCTCTACCGAGTTCCAGAACATTTTCATAACCTCAAAGGAAACCCCACACCTATAAGGCAGTCAGTCACTCTGCCCTTTTCCCCTTGCCCTTGGCAACCACTAATCTGCTTTTCCTCCATTATTTTAAAGCAAATCCCATCTGCAAATATTTTACCTACGTGTCTCTAAAAACACAAGGGCTCTTGAAAGTGTAAATTCAAAATCAGTATCACACCTGGAATCCAGTTCTTTAATATTTTTATTAAATTGTTCAAGTACCTGATTATAATGTCATTATTAATGGTATACGATATTTCATTAAATATATATGGCATAATTTACTTAAACAGTTTTGAAGCAATCAGGTTTTTTTTTTTTTAGTTTTTACATCTAAGTTTTAACATTCCTATGACATTGTAGACACAATTTTGCCTTAGTAGAGGTCATGAGTCAAATCAGATTGTTTGTAAAGTTTCCTATTATCAAAAAAGCACTGAAACAAGCATGTCTGTGTTCACATTCCTTTTCTTCTCTTCCTCCCCATCCCCCACTGGTGTGATTATTTCCTAGGAGAATATTCCTAGAGAAGGAATCACTGGGTCAAATGCATGCTTCACATTTGGATATCGTTGTCAAATTATCCTGTATCCAGGTTGCCAAATTATCCTGTATCCTAGCTAGCTTCCACCTTCCTTAGTAGAAAATGCACTGGTTGTTTAAGGGAAGGTCTTTCCTGGAAATATTCACATGTTCATCCTTTCCCATAGCTCATGTGAAAGTGCCACTGCTATTCCATTTGCACAGAAAGACCAGGTGACACTGGGCTTAGGGTCTACCAGATGTGGCCACAGCTTAAGATTATCAATTAATAACCAGATGCTGAAGAAAAATACCACAGCACCCCTAAGTGACAGTCCTTGCAGCCCTTCTCCCCAGCCAGAGCATGAAGCTGTAGGAACAAGTGATGGCAGCTGCCTGGGAGAGTGGCAAGACAGAATGTCCTCTTAGTGGAGCTGGGCTGCTTCACAGATGCTTTCTTCTGTCTGGAAGCTCTGGAAGCTGGTGGGAGGAAATTGATACTCCATCTTTTGGAGGAGAGGGGGGAAGAGGGAGAGGATGAGAAAAATTATTCACTGTTATTCACTTGAACTTGATTCCTTATGCTATTAAAGGACATTAAAGGAATTTTAAAAGAGGAAATGAAACAGTGCCATGATCCCAGCCATTGCTGTTCCTTTGGGGCCCTGCTCACACCACACACACACCCCGACAGTATAGCAACTCATTGCTAAGTTCTCTCCTCTCCCGGGCTATAGGGCATCATCATTCCAGGCCACTCTGCAGTCTTTGTTGTCACTTTTCATACTTCCTTCCAGGCTCTGTCAAGAACTTGGCCCCAATTTTCTTCCCCTCCTGTCCTATAGTTAGACACTTGAGTAATTGCACTCAGGGCCTATTATAAATACAACCCCCGCTCTGACCATGTCCAGACTTATAGCTGCCTCATTTTTCTGTAATACTTTCCTAAGAAAAGCCATGCTTGACAGAGGGTGTAAGTAGGATTGTGAATCCATTCCATTTTCCTACTGCCCAGTTGTATAAAAAAATGGGTATGATTGTCCCCCAGGAGGGCACAAGATAGTAACTATAGTATGAGAAACTAACAAAGTTCTATTAAAAAAAAATTAGAAGCTCTATTCAAACATTTTATCTTTTTAAATTTTAATTTTCAGGTATGTTATATAATATGCATGAAGTATGTCAAGTAGTATAACATGTGTAATCTATTAATAATTATTCATATATTAGGGGCTCATGATGATACTTCATTAGATATGGTGTGAAATCATTTACCAGCAAATGCCAGAATTTCATTATTCTTTAAAGCTGAGTAATAGTCAATTGTGTGTGTATAGATTATATACCACATTTTCTTTATCCATTCATCTGTTGAAGGGCATCTAGGTTGGTTCCATAGTTTAGCTATCGTGAGTTGAACTGCTATAAACATTGATGTGGCTGTGTCACAGTAGTATGTCGACTTTAAGTCCTTTGGGTATAAGCTGAGGAGTGGGATAACTGGGTCAAATGGTGGTTCCATTCCAAGTTGTCTGAGGAATCTCCATACTGCTTTCCATATAGTTACACCATTTTGCATTCCCTCCAGCAATGTATGAGTGTACCTTTTCCCCCAGATCCTCACCAGCAATCATTGTTTCTTGTATTCTTAAAAATTACCATTCTGATGGGAGTGAGATGACATCTTAGAGTAGTTCTGATTTGCATTTTTCTAATTGCTAGAGATGTTGAACATTTTTTCATATATTTGTTGATCAATTGTATATCTTCTTCAGTGAAGTGTCTGTTCAGGTGCTTAGCCCATTTAATGATTGTGTTATTTGGTTTTTTGGTGTTAAGTTCTTTGAGTTTCTTATATATCCTAGAGATTAATGCTTTATTTGAGGTGCATGTGGTAAAGATTTTCTCCCAATCTGTAGGTTCTCTCCCCACATTATCTATTGTTTCTTTTGTTGAAAAGAAGCTTTTTAGTTTGAGTCCATCCCATTTATTGATTCTTGATTTAACTTCTTGGGCTTTAGGGGTATTGTTCAGGAAGTCAGGTCCTAGGCCAACGTGGTGAAGATTTGGGCCTACTTTTTCTTCTAGTAGTCACAGTGTCTGTGTTCTAGGGCCTAAGTCTTTGATCCACAGTGAGTTGAGTTTCATGCAGGCTGAGAGATAAAGGTTTGATTTCATTTTGTTACATGTGGTTTTCCATTTTTCCCAGCACCATTTGTTGAATAAGCTATCTTTTCTCCAGTGAATGTTTTTGGCATCCTTGTCTAGTATGAGATACCTATATTTATGGGTTGTCTCTGTGTCTTCTATTCTGTACCATTGGCCTACATGTTTCTTTTGGTGCCAATTCCATGCTGTTTTTATTACTGTAGCCCTGTAGTATACTTTGAGGTCTGGTATTGTGATGCCTCCTGTTTCACTTTTCTTGCTAAGGATTGTTTTGGCCATTCTGGGTCTCTTTATTTTTCCAAATGAATTTCATGATTGCTTTTTCTAGTTCTATGAAGAATGTCATTGGGATTTTATTTTTTTTTTGTGGGGGGAACCGGGGATTGAACTCAGGGGTACTGGGCCACTGAGCCACATCCCCAGCCCTATTTTGTATTTATTTAGAGACAGGGTCTCACTGAGTTGCTTAGGGCCTCCCTAAGTTGCTGAGGCTGGCTTTGAACTCGCGATCCTCCTGCCTCAGCCTCCCAAGTCGCTGGAATTACAGGCGTGTGCCACCATGCCTGGCTTCATTGGGATTTTAATAGGATTGTATTAAATTTGTGTAACACTTTTGGTAGTATGACTATTTTGACAATATTAATTCTGCTTATCCAGGAGTATGGGAGGTCTTTCCAACTTCTAAGTTCTTCTTCAATTTCTTTTTTTAGTGTTCTGTAGTTTTCATTGTAGGGGTCTTTCACCTCTTTTGTTAGGTTGATTCCCAAGTATTTTATTTTATTTTTTGAGGCGATTGTGAAAGGGGTAGTGTTCTTTATTTCTCTTTCAGCGGATTCATTACTGATGTATAGGAATGCGTTTGATTTATGGGTATTGATTTTATATCCTGTGACTTTGCTGAGTTCATTTATTAGTTCTAGAAGATTTTTGGTGGTTAATTTTTAAATTTTCATTCCACTAACACATATGTTTAGGAAAAAAAGTAGCGGACATAATACTTCTAACAAAAAGCAGTAGCACTGCTCCTGCCACTGACCCCTTTCCATCCTCCCAGAGTCAGCCATTCCTGCCTTTAGTTAATGCCATGGTGCCCACCACATCTTGAGTCATCTGTCCTGTGGCTCAGGTTGTGGGTGTGGAGAGGCCAGGGCAGGAGCCTGGAAGTCTCTGGTCAGGGAGTAAGCGCAACAGGCTGCCCACATCCACTGATGGAGCCTCACTTCTCAGAAACACTCTGACTTTGTTTCCTCTTGGAAAATGACCTTGATGTGTGTTGAAACATTCTGACTTTGGGCTACTTGGAGGGAAGAAGACCCAATTAGGAATGTGCCCATTTCCTTTCCCTGCACCCAGGAGCTGAGGCAGACTGTGGGTGGAGCTGTGCTCTGCGCCCCCATTTCTGAGGACACTGTTTCAGCGAGTTGCACTGTCCTGGTGGAGGGAGAGGTGCATTATCAGGTCATCCAAAGAAAGGTCTCCTGCCCTAGGTGAGAAGGAACTCAGTGTTTGCCTATCACTGTTAGGAAATTGCGATGATTTGGTCAACATCTGTGCTCTCAACCTGACTGTTGCTCCAAGAAGACAGGCAGCATCTCTTTTGTCCTCCCTGGGGTGCTCAGTACTGAATGCAGGTACTCAGGAAATGTAGAGTGAATTGTGGAGCTGGCTCTTAAACATGCAAATTTTCAAAGCTGTGCCTGCTGCAACCCCTGGATAATATAGTGAAGGGCAGGCCTGGGGAAGGGTTATCTTCTTTATTGTTTGGTGGAGAACATCCAGGTATCAGAGAGGGCTTGGCTCAAAAGCCAGCTTCACAGCTCTCCACGCTATAATCTGATCACATTAATGCAGCCTCCCTGAGCCCAGGTGCTTCTTTGTGCCCTTGGAACAGCAGCTGTTTTATTACATTGAACCTCAGAGAGAGGGAAATAAAGCATGTGCATTGGATTTTTATTAGCTATTGCTCTGATATCCTTCTGCTTGAAAGCACCTCAAGAAGCTAAGCTGTGTGGTCATAAATTGAATCCTGTCAGGAAAATGCTTCTCCTGCAAAGATTTAGCCAGCAGGAGCAGACTAGAGAATAGAGCTGGTGGTCCAGTGGGGCCCACAGGCTGTGTGCTGACCTGTGGGCTTTCATAGGAGTGGTGTCCTACCACCAGGGGAAGGCTATACTTTCAGCAGGAGGCAGGAGGACTGAACACAGGAAGATTCCTGGCCTCATGATCTCAGCAGGTTGCATTGTCCCAGCTGGGGGATGCATGCAGCATAAGATAAGCATAAGAGTGGACAGCCACTCTGGTTTTTGTCTTCAATAATGTGTCTTCTTAAAAAATTTCTTTTTGAGGTATAATTGACATGCAATAAATGGCCTATAGTTAAAGAGTACAAGTTGATAATTTTGACATATGTATGCATCCTTGAAACTATCGCCACAATTTAGATAATGTATGAATTTATCACCCTCAAAGTTTCCTCTGCCCATTTGTAATTCTTGCTTAGCCCCTTCCACCTCCCTAGGCAACCATTAACCTGCTCCCTGGCACAACAGATTGACTTGCATCTTCTGTCACTTCATACAAATGGAATTGTGCAGGGTATGCACTTTCTACTTGACTTCTCTCACCCAGCATAACTATTTTAAAATCTATTTGTGTTGCTGCATGTATCCCAGGAGAGAGGAGAACATGGGTCTTGGAACTGTCCACTGAAATTACTTGATACTGTGTTATTTGAAAGTTGCCTTCAGCATGTGAGCATCCGCCGATTGAATTCCACAAAAAGGATTCAGAAGCAGGGACAGCGTTTTCAGAACTAGGGTAGATTTCTGTGGTCCTGTCCTGAGTGGGCTGGTTCACAGAGTCAAGTCTCCCAATTGCTTATTAAAATAATGTAGGTTGCAATCCTAGGTTTTCATTCTTATCACCAGAATGGCATCTTCAGAATTAGATTTATGGTATGGTAATTCAATTAGTGATAAGGATAGAGTTCAAATCACTTTGGAAAGGACTAAGTCCAACAGACATCTTATTTCCTTCCAGAATGTTTTTTTGTGCACGTTGTAAGGAAATCATCTAATTTTTGTTTCCCAAAAATATATCTGATTTTTCTAACAGCTTATTCTGCTTCTGAATACTCTATTCTCCACTGATCACTTTATAAATTCGTGTGTCTGTACCCCACAATTTAATCACTGTAGCTTCATAGTATGTTTTGACAACTGGTCGGATAAATCCTCCTTTATTGTTCTTTAATATCAAAAAGTTATTGGAGTTTTCTCTTCCTCTACATTCAGAATCAGCTTAAATTTTATTAAAAATATCCCATTGGGACTTTGTTTGATATTACAAATATTACACTTTAATTGTAGATTAATATTTCCTCTCTAACCATGTAACATGTGGACCATATTTTGGAGCTGCCCACTTAGTTCTGATTTAAGAACTGCTTTCTTGCTAAATTTTATAGAGATTAGTTAGTATATTTTAACTCAGTTCATATTTACAATAAATATTTACTGCACTTCTCTCTGGTCCTCCTCTGAAATTGCTGCCAAGATACTGGACATAGAATCCTACCTGGTTCCATGGAAAATTTTCCTCCAAGGAGAATGCATCAGTAGAGGCAATTCAACCCTTAAAATGTGGGGGGCTGTGGTAGACAACTTGCATGACTCCCCTTTTACTTGGGGTCTTCAGTCAGAGGGACAAAATATTCTCTGGGCTATCTGACAAACCAGCCAAGTCCTTTTGTATGATTTAATCTGACAGATTCAGAGAGGAGGATAAAATGATTTTGTTGTGGCTCAGAATCACAGAGCTCTTGCAATGATATACCTCCTTTTATGGAAAATTAGATTATCACTGTAACTCTGTTGAAATGAGCCTCTAATGCCAGGGATTGTGTTAATTAATAAGTTTTAAGTGTTGACTTTTGATTCATTGAATTTTTGCTAGCTTTGACTAATCTATATGTGATATAACAAAAGTCAGAAAGATGCTTGGCATTAGCCTATTTACAGTGTGCCCAAACTACCTGTTGGCCATTTCAGAGCCTATGCCTGAGGGTGAAATGAATATGAAATGTATGCTTCCAGTGTTGAATACAGAAGCCTCTGATCATTGTTTCTTCTTAGAAAGAACTGGGCTGCTCACTTGGAGCATTAAAAAAAAGGCTTTGGCTGTGGGGAATCACTGGGTCACCTTGAAAATATATCCTAGAAGTGCAGAGAGAAGCTCTAAAAGATGTCCAAACCTGTCCAAATGGAGAGGACCTCAGTAGGCCAAGCAGATTAGGTCACAAACCTGGTACACTCAGAAGCCAAGATTACATGGGTTGTGAAATCAGCCTCCTTTTAGAAACAGAGTCTGACCCACCTTCTCTCCAGATGTGCACATCTTCCATCATTTCCAGAAGCCAGTCGCTAACACAGCTGAATGAGAATTTTCCTCAGCATTGAACCCACCCACTCAGCTCAGACACTTGCAGAATGAAAATGTGACTTACCAAGAAAACCAGAGAAAGATCAAAAGAGGCCTGGGGCAGTACAGCCCAGTACAGCTATGCACAGTACACTGCATAGAACAAGCTTTTGCTTAGGTTAGGCTCTCTTGTTGGCCAGATGACCCTAAGAGGAAGGAAACAGTTTAATTGGAGACAGTTTGGGTGCAGCCTTTCCAGAAGGCAGTACCAATGATCAGAAGGTGGTTCTATCTCCAAGGACATGAGGCAGGATAAAATGATCACTACGAACGAGGGCCTGCCTTGAGATTCTCTCTCTACAACAGCTTTGCCTCCTCCACCAGTGGAAACTATTCCCATTTTAGATTGAAGTTTAATTTTATTTTGTGCCATGCTATTTGAGGGTAGGAGGAATACAAATCTCAGTGGGAACACGTGTGGTTTCTTGTGCACCTTGCTACACACGTGACAATGGCTGTCGTCAGAAGGAAGCAAGGTGTGGGGAGATTCCATTTACATGCCACAAAGTGATCAGGCTATAGAAAGAGGACACAAAGTTGGTAGAAGTATTGTTTTGTTGGGGTGGCCTATTGAGTGTGTGTACCTGGGGCTAGATGTGATGCGATGGCACACGGTTTATTTTTTGTGTCCTTTCCAGTTTTACCATTGGCCTTTAGGAATTAGGAATGTCTAGGTTCAGGAAAGACTTTGGCTTTGCAGCCCTATGAAGATACATGGCACTGCTATTGACTCACTCTTCAGGGAGGAGAGAGAGAGAGAGAGAGATGAAGGGATAGAAAACATATCACAACTTGAAACTTCATCACCCATTTGTGCAGAGGTTTTGGCTGCCAGTCTACTTGGTATGTGAATGCTCCATGATGGATTTGGCAGGGACAGGCAGAAGTCAAAGCCAGATAGTCTTAATAATTCAAGGAGACCTCAGTTTGAGGGCTGGTGTTGGGGTGTATGTGTGTGTGTGTGTGTGTGTGTGCACGCGCGCACACGCGGGCGTTATGTGTGTGTGTATTTGCTCTGGGCCCAAAACTTTCAGGAAGCTTTTCAGCAAAATGCAAAAAGTAGCCCCAAAGAGACACATTGAACTGCATTTTACCAAAGGTGCAGGGAGTGGAGTGGGGGAAGACATACTTTGTAGATTAAAAGAAATTTTGAGATGCGGTAACTTGCTGAGAATGGCAAATGTGTTTAAGGGTCATTTCAATACTGATAAGCCTTTGGATTGACAATTTAAAAATCAGTTAAAGGGTATTTCTTTCCTTATCTCCATGCTTGCCTCATTGCATCACTTGACTGCCCTGAAACTAAGGGGGTTCATATCTGTTTAATTATTTTTAAAAATTCCTTAGAAGGACTTTCACAGTCAAAACTAATATGATCCCTGTTCCAAACATCATTTTTTTTCAGGTGGCAAGAGTCCTGTCTCTTTATGATATCCATGCCAGTCTTTTGAAATACATTGTCAACCTTAATTCCACTTTGTGGAAAAAAAAACAGTGAACAGTAGAAAAGCAGAGAGCTTTAACTAACCCAGAGAAGCAAGACAGGGAGGTCACAGTCATCTTCCAGGCCTGGATCTAGCCCAGAGGAGATTTTGGGAGCTTTTGCAATACATGCTTTAAAACCCACCTGGCCTACTGTCCTGTTCCCAAATCAATGGGTATACAGATAAATATCACCAAAATATAGCCATAAAAATAGGATGGTGTTCTTTAAAAAAATGTGTAAACATTTATCAAAACAACAAAATGCTTAATATTTAGGAGCCACATGCAGAAGTTGCAATCACTGGTTTGCATAATAAGAAGTAGTTTATGAATGCAAGTGTTTTTTTCATCCTCCATCTGCAGTATTGTTTATGGAAGAAACTAAGTTTATAAACCTTCCTGCCAAAGCTTCCTGCAGACATCTATTTTCAAGCCCAGGATAAAAAGTTTGCATTTGTATTTTTTAATGAATAGATTCTTTAGGATTTAATTAGTCATTGTGTCTATGCATGAATCATTCATAGTCAGGGTTTGCCCTCAGCACATGGCACTTAGAATCAGATGAATAGAAATATTATTGTCAAGCAAAATGTAAAATGCTCTTCAGCCAATTATCATTGATTGGCAACATGTTTTATGGAGATAAAAGTTGATTGACAGCTGTTATGGTTTTTGGTTTGTCATCTTGTGTGTTGGGGAGAAAATGAACAATATAGGAAGGACAAACATCAGTTAGATGTCTTCCACACCAGCATTCTGAAGGCCCAGAGTCTCCAACCAGCCCAATGGTAAAGAAGTGCTCTTAGCTAATGAGAGTAACAATAATCGCTGCCATGTGTGCCTACTGTGTGCCTGGCATGTCTACGTGCATTATGGGTACTCTTCCAACTGATTTTCCCACAGTCATTGAGCTAGTAACTGGCAGAACCCAGCTATGAGCCCCCATTGGTCCAACTCCCTGTTGTCTACTCCATTCTGTCACTACATTGTCTAAATACCAATGTGATTAAGGTTGTATTCCAGCTAAAAGTTTGATTTAAAAAGCAATTTAGGTTCCACTGTACCCAGGTCCACAGCATTATTCAGCACAGCATTATTCAGCATGACCAAATAAGGTAGAAGCAACCCAAGTGTCCGTTGATGGAGAATGGATAAACGAACTGTGGTATGTCAATATGAATATTATTCAGCTTTTAAAAAGGAAGGCAATTCTGACATATGCTTCAAATGCTTTGTTCTTCCCCATTTTAAAATTATTAATCAAGCATTTTAAATTATTTCATTCCCTCCTCTCTTCATTTTTATTTGTATCTTATTTATTTATTTATTGCAGTACTGGCAATTGAACTCAGGGGTGCTTTACTAGTGAGCTACATCCCTAACTATCTTTATTTTCTATTTTAAGCAGGGTTTCACTAAATTTCTCAGGCAGACCTTGAACTTGTGATCCTCCTGTCTTAGCCTCCTAAATTGCTAGGATTATAGATATCTACCATCAGACCTGACGGTATCTTTTATTTTTAATGAAAGAGATTATAATATGAATCTTTGACTTATTATTGCCTTCCTTAAATTATTACCCTTACCACTTTCCAGACAATTTTACACTCTCACAACAGTTAAATTCCATTTACCCCCTTGTTTTTTGTATTATTATTATTATTATATATTTTATTCATATATGTGTGAACTCCATAAAATATAATTGCTGTTTTTAAATTTTTTTTATTTTTTGTTCTAATTAGTTGTACATGACAGAATACATTTATACATTTTGATAGATTATACATAAATGAAGTGTAATCTCTCATTTTTCTGATTATACAAATTAGTAGGATCACATCAGACATGCAGTCATATATGCACATGAGGTTGCTGTTTTAAAAAATCAGTATTTATTTGTACTTAACTACACTGAAAATAGTTTCTGATGTTCTTCTATCCCTTTCTACATTTCTGTGCATTCCATTTGAGATCATTTTCTGTCCTGAAGAACTCCTTTAAGTATTTCTTGTGATATATGTCTGCCTGCTGTGAATTCCTTGCCTTTTGGTTTTTGTTTTGAATTTTTTTAAAGGAACAAGTTCTCACCATTTTGCCCAGGCTATCTCAAACTCCTAGGCTCAATCAATCTTCCTGCCTCAGACCTGAGTAACTGGTACTAGAAGTATACACTACCACACCTGATTTATTCATCTTAGTTTTTCATTGTTGTTTCGTTTTGTTATTTGGTACCAGGGATTGAACCCAGAGGTGCTTAACCACTGAGCCACATACCCAGCCCTTTACTTAGGGCCTCACTAAGTTGCTGAGGCTGGCTTTGAACTTGTGATCCTCCTGCCTCAACCTCCCAAGCCACTGGGATTATAGGCATGCACCACTGCACCTAGCTCATCTTAGTTTTTGAAGGATTATTTCATTCGGTATAGAATTCAAGATTAGCAAGTCTTCCTTTTTAAGCTTTAAATTTGCTATTGTCTTCTTTGTTTTATATTGAAAAAAGAACAATCAGTCTTATTATTGCTCCTTTAAAGATAACATACAGGTTATCCCTGAACATCCAAAATCTGAAATGTCCAAAAATCTTAAGCTTTCTAATTGTCATGTTTTGGATCTTTGAGCATTTCCCATTTTGGATGTTCAGGTTAGGGATGCTCAACCAGTAGAGTCTATGCAAATATTTTCAAAATATGAAACATGCTGGTCCCAAGCATTTCAGACAAAGGACATTCTACCTGTATCCTTTCCTTCTCTAGCTGTTTCTAAGATTTTCTCTCTGTTTTTGATTTTCAGGACTTTGACTATGATGTACATAGGTAAGGTTTTGTTTATATTTCTCCTTCCTCTGGGGCTCACTGAGTTTCTTAAATCTGTGAGTTAATGTCTTTTACTTGATTGGGCAGTTTCATGGTCATTATTTCTCCCACAACTGCTTCTCAACTCTTCTCTCTTCCTCTTGTAGAACTCAAATTATATGGATGATTTGAGTTTACCTTTTAACACCAAAACCTTTTACACACTGCTCTGTCTTTTCCATTCTTTCTTCTCTCTAGGTAGTTTTTATTGTCCCATTTTGGAGTTTGGTAAAGCTGCTTTCAGCTTTATGTTATTAAACGTTATCCAATGAATTCTTAATTTTGGATATTATAGTTTTATATCCTAGAATATCTGACTATGCTTATATATTTCCAGTACAGTCCAATTGCTCCATCTATTCATATTTTTTGTTCTTTTTATCTTTTAACTTATTTGCCATTCAGCTTATTTTGAAATTAGCTCCTTGCCAATCTAGTTGCTTAGGACACATTGGATAAGTAGTTCTCACGGGCTTTTGGCATTTCAGCCATCTGTATTTCTGAAACTTTATTTTTCTCTTCTGTAGTGTTATTGCTCTGTGTGTGTGTGTGTGTGTGTGTGTGTGTGTGTGTGTTTGCCATAACTGTCCATGGGCTTCATGCCAGGGGGGAATTAAGTCATTAAAAAAAATTCTAGGAGCTCTAAGGACAGTCGCCCAAGGCTTGGCTTTATGTGAATGTGGCGCCTGGTGACTGCCAAGGGAAATGCTGGTTCCTGGGATGTATTCACCTTGCTAAGGTCCCCTTGGCCAACTGATGTACAAGGATGTTGTTCAGGATTGAGTTTATTTTTTTCCTATTTTTACTCTTATGTATCACAAGATTTTGAACATTATAACCATATTTAGAAGGGGAATAACTCTGATATTTAACTCAATGCTCAATAGTATTTTAAATTGTCTTCTACTTGTAGTAAATATATGTACTTCGAATAAGAGCCATTGGGTTTAAAATTTTTAATTGGTAAAGTACATAGAACATAAAAATTTACCATTTTAACTATTTTGATTGTACAGTTCAGTGGCACATTAATATTGTTGTGCAGCCACCACTACCATCCATCCCTAGAACTCTTTTAATCTTGCATAACTGAAACTTCATACCCATTAATTAATGACTTCCCATTCTCCCCAGAAACCACCATTTTACTTTATCTATGGATTTGACTACTCTAGGTACCTCATATAAGTGGAATCATGGCATGATTCATTTTGTGACTAGTTCATTTCATTTAGCATAATGTCCATGTTGTAGGATGAGACACTAATTCCTTCCTTTAAGGATGACTAACATTCCATTATATGTATAAACCATATTTTGCTTTTCTATTCATCTAGCAATGGATACTTGGGTTTCTTCCATCTTTTTAAATTTTTAATTTATTTTACTTTATTTGTTCTAATTAGTTGTACATAACAGTAGAATGCATTTATACATTTTGATAGATCACACATAAATGAAGTGTAATCGCTCATTTTTCTGATTATACATATTGTAGGATCACATTGGTCATGCAGTCGTATATGTACATGAGGTAATAATGTCTGTTTCACTCTACTATCATTCCTATCCCTATACCCCTTCCCCTCCCTTCACTCTCCTCTACCTGATGCAAAGTAACTCTATTCTTCCCTATCCCCCACCACTGGTTTATTGTAAATTGGCTTCTGCATATCAGAGAAAACATTCAACATTTGGGTTTTGGGGTTTGGCTTATTTCACTTAGCATGATATTCTCTGACTCCATCCATTTATGAGCAAATGCCATAACATTGGTATACAAATATTTCTTCAAGACCCCACTTTCAATTCTTTTGCATATATGCCCAAAGTGGAATTGATGGGTCATAACAGTAATTCTATTTTAAATTTGTTGAGGAATCAGCATACTGTTTTTCACAGTAGCAGCACTATTTTTACATTCACTCCAACACAAGAGTTCCAAATTCTCCACATCCTTGTCAACACTTGCAGTTGTCTGGTTTCTTGATAGTAGCCATCCTAATGGGTCTGAGATATCATCTTATTATGGTTTTATTTGCATTAGTGATTAGTGGAATTGAGCATCTTCCCATGTGCTTATTGGTGAGTTTTATGTATCTTCTTTAGAGAAGTAGAGAAATATTTTCTGCTGTTGCTGTTGTTTTGCAGTGCTGTGGGGTGAAGCCAGGGCCTTGCACATGCTATACAAGTACTGTACCACTGAGCTACACTCCTAGCCCTTTGCCCACTTTCAAATCAGGTTGTCTGTTGTTTTTATTAGTTCTCTATTCTGGATATCAATCCCTCACCAGATTGGTGAATATTTCCTTATAATTTATGGATTCCCTTTTTATTTTGTGATAGTGTCCTTTGAAACACAAAATTTCCAATTTTTGTGAAGTCTATTTTGCCCATTTTTTCTTTTGTCATCTATGTCTTTGGTGTCATTTCTAAGAAATCATTGTTAGTTCCAATGTCATGAAGCTTTTGCCCTATTTTGTTTCTAACATTTTAAAGTTTGAACTTACATTTTGATTTTTGATTCATTTTTGAGTTAATTTTTGTGTATGGTTAAAGTTCCAAATTCATCCTTTAGTATGTGATTATCTACTTCCCCAGTACAATTTCTGGAAAAGACTGGCCTTTCCTCATTGAATGGTCTTGGCACACTTACAAAAATCATTTGAGGTCTGGAGGCATAGCTCAGTGGTAAAGTGCTTGCTTAGTGTGCACAAGGCCCTAGCACAGAAAAAAAAAATCATCTGACCATATATGCACAGATTTATTTCTGAGGAGCTATTAGGTTTTTAAGAGCTCAAAGTGCACTGCAGGAATTAGCTTAACCCAGTGTCTTCTTATTAGAGATATGGAATCTGAGGCCCAAAGAGAAAAAGGAGCTTTCCCTTGGTTTGTACTGACAGAGCTGTGATACCATCCCAGGCCTAACTTCACATCTAATGCTCTTAAAAATCTGGTTGGCAGTCTTCTTTGTTCCTGAAATAGTGTTATGTCAGTTACTACTTTGATGGAAGTCACAAAGGTGTTTTTCATTCAGCAGAAAAAGAATGTGGCTCACCAATCCCCGTCACCACTACTGTGAAGCAGTCACTGCCAGCACCTGTGTTTCGGAGGCATTACTAGGGTGAGATTAGACCATTCCATCTATTTCATGAGTTCCCATTTGCCCTGACATTGGTTTGGAACTGTTGCAAGGGTCATAACAATAGATACTTCAGAACACCTCCTCAGTGCCCATTTAAC
>JAJEJO010001438.1:111111-346884 GCA_020662805.1 Glaucomys volans
TCAGGGTGAGAAGGGCGTGATAGTGATAGGAAATATCAATTAGATAAAAAGCAGTTTTTAAATTCTGTCATTCTTGGTATGACCTGTCAGGGCTTGGGCATTTTTCAGTGGCATTAAGATCCACTTTGCTGAGAGCTGACAGGTTCCCACAAAAACAAAAGATAAGACCTGTTGTAGACTTTCTGTGGTAGGTGAAGAGGGTAGGCAAGGGCCTAGGGAGGAGGCTGCCATAGGGGATCAGGGAAAGAGGACGAAGACTGGACCCAGGTCACCAGTTTAGTAAGAAGGAATGTGTGGGCTAAGGAAGCACTGATTGTGAGGGAGTAGGAGGGAACAAACCATGGATATGCTCATATTTTCAGGACATAACAAAGTACGTCTGGGGTGGGAGGATGGCAAGTGGATTTGTTTGGATTTAACAGAAATATTTGTGATAAAGAAGCATTCCTGGCAGGTTGGGCATGGTTTATTTAGTTATCAGCAGCAGTGGTAGTAATGGTCTGCCCATCAAGATAAGAGTATGTAGAAAGGAGATCCAAGGAAAGGGTGTGAGCTGTGGGGCAGAAAAAGGAAGGGAGCCTGAGGTTTTCCAGCCTTGGTGAGTGAGAATCAGTGTTATTTGTTCCGTTTTTTAGGCTTTTCCAGAACCAGAAAATAACTCAACTGAAATTTAATGTCTTGTTATGTGACTTGGCTTGTTTCTCTTATTTCCAACTCTTGAATATTTTAGGGTCTCCAGTACGAATGTAGGCATGTTAACAGAAATTCATGCTAGACAGACTTGATACTCCAGTGTTCACTTGGCAACCTGTCCCCTTCTGATGCCTGTGATCACTGCAGCAGGAAACCCACATAACCTGGTGTACCTGGACACTTACTTGTTTCTTGTCTCTGAGTTTTGACAGGATATTACTTTTAAAAAGATAAAGAGAAAAAAAAAGCTCTTGGAAGTAATTTTCAAGTAGAAGTAGTCCCCCGCCACCCAAGGCACCACATGTGGATTGTAATTCTTCTTCCCTGATGTGAAAATTGAAGGGACTCAGGCACCCCACCATGTTTCCTGAATGGCAGATGGCCACTCCTGTACTATCTGTGCCCTTCATGAATGTTTTCAGTTTCCCACTTTTTGTGAATGTTTGAGCAGAAGGCCTGCTTGGACAGAATTTATGAATCCCAACTTGAATTCATTTAATTCAGTTTTCCCCCTTCAAAAGGGGGTGGGGTGGGGCTTTGCAAATGGTAAGTCCAAAGAAGATGTCTTTGGACTTGACAAAGACATGGCCTCTGGTGGCGCCCTTTGCTTTTGTCTTAATGAGACAAAAAAGTTGTGCATGCTTTTAAAATAATTAGGCAGGAGTTGCCAGTTTAGTTCATCCTCCAGAAAGGAATGGACTTTGGACTCCAGAAAGGCCTAAGGGAGGCCATACAGTGGGCATTTCCCTAGACAGGTTGAGTTACTTCAGACTTCTGACCAGAGAAAGCTCCATACCAACATTCCAGAGAAGAAACTAAGGCTACAGTGCACCCGGTCATGTTGCTGGTCTGTGGCAGAGGCAAGTCAGAACCAGGACTCCCCATCGCGGCGGGGGACTTTTCCTGGCTGGAGACAGGGAGCAGCAGAAGGGATCTGAACAGAAATGAAAAAACTTAGAAACGATTTTGCATGATGTCACCACGCTACAGCAGTCCCATCTATTTATTGACTGACTCTCTGTCACCAAAGATGGGGGCGGATGGATGGGAGGGAAGTGACTCCAAGTGGAGATGGCCCCTACACCTCTAGTTCGTGAGACGGACTCGCTAACTGGTTAATTCCTTGCAACCCCAGGACATATGATAGTGGAGAAATTAGGGCTTGAGCCACCGGCCATACACCGGCCCCGCCCCCGCTCGACCCAGGCAAGGGGTCGGCCCCCCTACGGCCTTGATTGGGCCAAGATAACGCCCTTAGGGCCGGGTCGGGTTCCTGTTCGTGCTCGGACATTTTAAGATGCTGAGCTGCGCCTTCCACTGAGCGCCCGCGTCCTGCCACGGAGAGCTCGCCTTTGTCTAGCCAGCAGATTGGGAGAACACTAATCGCTACTTGGGACAGGTGTGGTGGAGGCGCGTCGGTTCCTCTCGTCCCCAACCCGGTGGCCTCTGGCGGCGCCCTATGCTCTTGGAGCCTGGCCCTGGGGGGCGGAGGCGGCTTTCTTCGGTGGGTGGGGAGTAAGCTGGAGGAATGAGGACTCTACGCGGCGCGCCCCTGCCGCGCTCAGGCTGAGGGACCCGCTGGCGGAGAGTGGCTCTACTCGGCTTGGCTGCTCTGGAAGCGCGCGGTCTGGACGCTGTCCGCGGTGCTGAAGCGGCGGCCGCGGCGGGGAGGCGGGACCCCGGCCGCCGGGCAGCACACTCCCAATCCGAGGACCACCCTCCTTCTTCCCGGCTCGGTGCGGCGGTGGCAGCCCGCACTGCACCGAGATGGACTGAAAGCGCGGCGGCGGGAAGGCGGCGGCGGCGGTGGCAGCTTCAGGAGCTCCTGCAGCCTCGGGGAGCGACCCACATCCACACTGGAGAGCCCCTTACTGGGGTGAGTCGGGGCAGGCAGAGCAGGAATGGGGCAGATGGGTCCTGAGGCATGAGATCTAGAGCTTTCAAAATTTTCCTTCCCCTTTGTAAATTGTTTTCCAGTCCTAATCTTGAGCAGCTTGAAGGGCTGAGGACTCAGAGGTCTGCCCCTGCACTAACCCGGGTCTTGGGATGAAGGGCAGGCCCCTCTGCCCTCACAAACCAGGGGACAAAGGGTTTAGCCAGAAGTCGGACAGTCAGGAGGCTTGTTCTTTTCATCCTGAGTAAAGCCCACAGCTCAGCACCTGGAAGGACTGTTTGCCCAGGCTGGTGTCACAGGGGTGACAGTTACCCCTCTCTGTGCAGGGGGGCTGGTCCTGGTAAGCCCAACCACTGGAATTCTGCCCTGACAGAGGCCAGCCATCTTTTAGCAGAGGAGGGCAAGCTTCAGCTTTCACTGGGGCTCCAAGCAAGAAGTAAAGCCTTTTCCCTATCTCCCTGTCTCCTTAGGCACCTGAGATGCCATGATAGGACTTCAAGGGCAAGGGTCATTTCTGTACACCTGACTGTTGTAAGTGAGCTGGACTAAGGCAGAGGTGCTCTGGAGTGGATACTGGACAGGCACTTCCTGCGTTTGTGCGTGTGTGTGTGTGTGTGTGTGTGTGTGAGTGTGTTTTCCCAGCACGCAAAGGAGAATTTAAACTCCAGTGGTGACTGCCACAGGAAAACCCTTCTCCATCCTGCCTGTGCCTCTGAGTAAGCAGTTTGGGGTCACACTGGGCAACTACCCAGCTAGAGAGCCTTGGGCTTCCTTGGCTCTTAAAGCTGCCCCCTCCTGCCTTGAGCCATCCGCTGAAGGGGGGAGATGTGTTTAAACTTGATGGGTCACCTCTGTCTTCGATCCTACCAGCAGTCGGTTCCCATCTCCATCACCTGGCAAGGTCAGACAGACAGACCTCTTAACTCCTAGAGTTGGGTGGGTGGGCTGCTGGGGGCTTTGCTGACTAGACAAAAAAATTTTGGTGTGTTGGGAAGGTGTCAGAGTGGAAAGAGTGGAGTTGAGGTAGTGGGACCATTCTTCAAGGTCCCACAGAGGACTAGTTGTGTTAAATTCCAATCTTGTTAGATGCCAGTTCTAACCCAGTAGGTATAGATGAAGCTTTGAATCTTGACCTACTCAAGACTGAAGGCCTGGGATGTTATATTTTGTTCCATCTGTCTAGCCTAAGCTGTGTACATCAGAAATGCCTTGGGTGGGCAGCCACCTTGGATCATTGGATGCCCGACAGTGCCGATAAAATGGAATTGAGATGGAAATATGAGAGATGATGTGCTGGTTTTAGGGTCAGTGTGAGCTGCAGTGGTGCTGCAGTGCTGATGGAAATACATGCCAAGAGTGTGTTAGCATTAGTGTCTTAAAGCAGACCACTTGGTACCCAGGTACCATTTGTCTCTTGTCAGTGTTCTACAGAAAGCAAAAGTCAAACAAGGAAAATATTGTAACTGCATATCTGACATATACTTGATTTACATTATTCTTGAGCACTTTCCTCCACCCCAAAGTATTTTTTACCTATTGTATAAGAACTTTGTATTTTGACCAGATGAATGATCCCCTTTAGGGAGTGATTGTCTGGAAGGATGGCTGACTCATGACTATATTTTGCCATCCTTACTGACATGTTTCATAAAAAATATGAAGTCCAAAAATATAATGGCAGGCCAGCAAAACAGTAGGCCATTGTTTTTGCATTAGAAAAATAGTGTATTTGAGTTTTGCATGTCATTTGTTTTAAAAATTACATTTATAGCAAAAGTTTTCCATAGCTAGATCAAATTGAGAGATATATGTATATTTTTAGCAAGCTGCACACCTATAATGAAATAAGGCTACCTATTTTTATCCATAGTCTGAGCAACTTAAAACCTCCTTAATAATTAAAATGGGCTCATTGTCTCCTCTGTAACTGAAGAAAATATTGCGTGAGTGTTGACCCTGAATAATACTTAGTCCTAGGTTCAGTTCAGTCTTTGTTAAGAAGACCTGTAATTGGTTGTATGCACATGTAAGCCTGCCTTTCTGTACAGTTACAAAAAGTACATGAGAAATATGAGCAGAATCTCTCTGTTTGGATTTCTCAAGGCAGAACATGAAGATGTCATGATGAATATTTAGCAATATAATAATTTTATTTTGGGGGAAAACAATTGATCTTGAGTTCCTGATAGAATAGTAGCCAAGTGTTAGGTATGGTGACAACTACTGTGTAGTGTCATGGAGTGAAAAGAAGTTCAGCTTTAC
This sequence comes from Glaucomys volans, assembly GCA_020662805.1. Classification (NCBI taxonomy): domain Eukaryota; kingdom Metazoa; phylum Chordata; class Mammalia; order Rodentia; family Sciuridae; genus Glaucomys; species Glaucomys volans. Next base: position 115,961 of record JAJEJO010001438.1, read on the forward strand.
TTATTGAGACACCTGGATTTGAATACCAATTTCAGCCTCTTATTCATTGTGCCTTCTTGTGCCTCAAATTTTTAATTCATAAAATGGAGAAAGTAATACCTGCCTGGTATGTGAACTCTTAGCATAGGATTGGCATGTAGATGCTCAATGTTATTTTTTAATCTCTTGTCATAATTTACCTTCACTAATATTAAAAGAACATGAGTGTATTCAGCCAAATCCCCTCAAATTTGTGTTTGTATACAAACTGTGAGGGCCATAAAAGGACTCAACAGATTATCTTCGGGTAGTCTGGTCCTGTTCGAGGTGGTATCCCCAAGATGAAAACCACCCTTGGGTTGCTATCATTCAGGAAACTTGGCTGGCCAAAAGTGAAACCTGGGCAAAAGAGACAAAGGTACCGTTTCTTCTAGGAGGGATGAAGCCTATGGTCATAACAGGTAACAGGTCTCTATTCAGAGAAATCCCTTCCAGGCAAGTCTTCATGGCAAAGGGGTTTTGTTGGTGCTGCCCCTCTTGATTTCTCTCTCTCTCTCTCTCTCTCTCTCTCTCTCTCTCTCTCTCTCTCCCCACTCCACCTCTCTCCCCCTCTCCCCCTCATTCTCTCCCTGTCCAGAAATATGAAAAAGGGCCATAGTGACCCTGATCTCCAATCTCAAATTCAGTGCTCTCTCCTCATACTAAGGTTACAGCACCCCATTGCTGGGAGACAAGAAGAAGCAGATGTTAGGGTCAGGCAGGCAGAATCACAATGGAGAGGAGTGAGTGTCTGGTACCTTCCCATTTTGTCCTGCCAGATCATCCCATCCCCACCCAGGAATGGGGGTTGTGATCCCAGCATTAGGGAGAGCAGCCACAGCAATAAACAACTGAGAGGTGCCCTTGGAAATCAACTGGGCCAAACCTTTCTTGATATGAACAAAGAGTCTGAGGTCCAGAGAAGAAATGTCTTTATTCCTCCCCACAGGATAGGAGCCCCTCCTAATGGTCTCTGCACCATAATCTCTCTGTGGAGAGCCTGGATGTTGCTTGTGGCTCTGTCAGAAAAATCTTCCTTGGTCCAGAGATCTCTACGGATCCTTGGGATGCCACTGAGATGGACAGTTCTCCCTGTCCCCGCGTCCCTTCCTGGGAAGCAGCTCCATCTGGCTTCTGCTGGTGCTTGATTGCCATTTGCAGACTACATTGATTTCCATTTCCTGAGGTGATGAGATCATTTAAATGTTATTCAGTCGAGTTTCTACTTCTCATGGTTTGAGACCTTTCTCTAATCTTGCCTGCTGCTAACAGCTTGGATACCAAGGCATTGATGTAAAAAGACATGCTTATTGCCCATACACTTGAATTATTTACAAAGCCTGTGTGGATCTTTTATAGCTGCTTTGCACACACAGCCTGCCTCAATGGTTATTTAATGAGTGTACCCAGGACCTTGCTTTTTAAATTGAGTGGCATTCATGATGCTAAACCATGCATTGCCATGCTCCCTTTCCTGGGCTGCCATTTCAGTTACTGATGTCCTTCCTCTATGTCTCCCACCCAGAACCCCAGCCCCATAAACTCCTTCCTTTCCTCGCTGTCTGAAGCCAGACCACATCTATTTTTCTCCCACGTTTTCTCTGGGTTCTATTCCTTCCTTCCTTCAAGTCATGCTGTCTCTGCTCTGATTCAGTTGCTCATTATCCACTGACTTTTTGCAATATCTTGTACTTGGCCATTTTCCTGCTTGAGGCCCCTTTGAAAATTGCCCCTGTGTGCCCCAGGTAGCTTAATCTTTCAGGGACACAAATTCTGTCTTGTAACTGCTTTCCTGACAAAGCTTCCCTGGCCCTCTACTGCCTCTGAGATGAAGGCAGATGCCTTGGTGCAGCCTAGAGGGCCTTTCTGCAGGCCTTCTTGGCACAGAACCAAGGCATCTGCTCATGAAGCCAGTTCTCTTCCTCCCCAATTTAGTGCTCCTGATCCTGCCTGGATATTTCTTTCCTCCCCCACCTCCACCAGGTGCATTTCCAGAACTGTCTCATATAAGTTACCTTCCTCCTCTTAGCTTTCCTCCCCCTTCCTAGACCCCAATCACTCTTGCTTAGTTGGCCATTCACAGAGATCTGAGTCTTGCTGTGTGTCAGGTATGGTACTAGGCACCAGTCATGCCAAAGTGAATGCTGTGGGTTGAATTGTGTCCCCCATCCCCCAAAAGATATATTGAAGTCAACCCAATGTACTTGTGAATATGCCCTTATTTAGGGAAAAAAGTATTTGCTGATGGAATCAAGATGAAGTTATTCAGGTGGTCCCTATTGCAATATGACTGGTTTACTTATAAGAAGAGGGAAATTTGAACTCAGACACACACAGAGAAGAAAACAGCTTGTGAGGACACAGAGAGGCAAAGACCATAAGAAGGTGGAGGCAGAGATTGGCATGACATTGTCACAAGCCAAGGAATTCCTAGAGAGACTGGAAACTCAAAGAGGTAAGGAAGGATCCTCTTCTAGAGCATTTGGAGGGAGCATGGCCCTACTGACACCTTTATTTTGGATTTCTTGCCTCTAAAATTGTGATATAATGAATTTTGTTGTTTTAAGCCTCCCAGGTTTGGGCAGCCCTAGTAAATAAATCCAGTAAGCACTGACCCTTCCTGGCCCTTAAGGTGCTGACCATTTTGCAGGGAAGATAATCCTTATCTTTATGAGTCAGTGTACTAAGTGTACCAAGAGAGGTGGAAAAGTGTGATGAGAACTCTGAGCAAGGCCCTTCCTCCAGGTAGCCTTCCATGCCACCTTTGCTAGGGAGGCAACTATCAAGTAAGACTCTCTTTGGAGAGAGGAGTCCCACACCTACTATTCAGAGTGTAGCAGAACTCAGCCAAGGAAAGAAAAGCAGGTCATCTCAAGCCAACCAGGTGAACAAAGACATGGGAAGGAGGGAGCAGTAGGTGGAGTCAAGGCTAAAAATTTAGAGTGCTAAGACCCATACAGATATTAGCTCCCATTAGGCTACAGTTTGTAAAGGAGTTTGAAGTTGAACTTGGCTACTGTTGGTATGAGGGAGTAATGGAAGGGAAATGTCAGGGAGCAGATATTTTCAGTAAACTGTCCCTGTGTTACCCTGGAGGATGGATCTAAAGGGCTAAACGTGGAAGCTGAGATCTCAGAAATGAACAAGAGAGGGTAGTTGGAAAAAGGGGTGTGGATTTGCAAATGATTTTGAAGGATTTCAGGGATTCATTCCATATAAGGCCTCAAGGAGAAGGAGAAACCATAGCAGCAGACCTCCAGGTTTGCATTTGGTACCTGGAGACAAAGAATTGTCCAGAGTGGGAAAGGTTGTCATGAAGGACCAAAGGAGAGATTTTGGGCTCTGTTGGAAATAGGTAGGAGTCGGAGATGAAATCTGGGTGGCTATGGAGGTCTGAAGTTTAGAGGGAAAGACTTCACTTCTACAGATGGAGAAACATTGACAGAAAGTTGGAACCTGGAGCTGTGGTCATACACCCCATGACTGTGGTCCCAGCATGAAATGGGAAGAGAACAGAGGTGAGGATTGCCTAGTAGTAGGGAAAAGAGGAGGCTTGGAAGACAGAGGGTGTGTGGCAGGAGGACCAGGAAACAGGGGGTTTCAAAGAGGCATGGTTGGTATGACTCAGGCCTACCACAAGAAGGGCCCTAGGCTTCATATAGTGCCACTGGATTCAGGGATGACTCCACAATGCACCTGTCATTTTGCCTTTTTCTATGTCTTCTGTCTATACTTGCCTTACAAAACCCTCTTTCTATTTCTGACACCTTTCCTAATACCTTTCCAGACTATGCTGCCCAGAGTAGACCTGGTAAGGTGAATGCAGGGAGATGCCTAAATACCCCCATAGGTCTCTCTCCTGGGCCTCATCCCTGAGTCACAGCCATTACTCTGAAGGTCACTGGTGTCTCCGTCCTTGAGTTTCTGCCAGCAGCCAGGAAACTGAGGGTGGGGTAAAACCTGCAGCATGATTTGTTAAAGGTACCTGAACCCTTCTTTACCCCCCTACACCTGGTTGCAGCTGTGTCCCTTCTTTGCAGGGCCCGTCACCATGGGCGGCTCTGCTCCTCCGCCTCATGGGGATTGTGCCACGGGTGCGCCAAATGATCCAGCCCCTCTCTGATTGCTGCATGCCAGGTTGGTCTGTGTGCTCTGATGTGGTGGCTTCTCTGATGTGACTTCTGGGCCTTCCTGCCCCCAAACTCACCCATTAACACCCTCCTTTATGCTTGACCTCCCACTGTTAGAGAGTCCTTTGTTTGGTATCATGAGCAGGAATTGATTTGGGTACAATCTTCCAATTGTAATTTGTTGAGCAATTGCATTCAGGTAGAAAACATAAGATAATAAAATCTATTATTCTACAATATATAACATAAAATTTGTCATCTTCCATCACCTCCCTGCATCTTACCCTCCTCCCAAAAGCCATGCACACCAATTTGTTAAAATGGTACTTTTCCAGATCTTTGCAAAACCATTTAAGGACAAACATACCCACACATACATATATACACATGTATGAGATCATATTGTACATATTGGTAAGGAGCTTGCTTTTTCCCTCAGGTATTGATACAAATAGACCTATATCTCCTCTTAAAAATAATGGCATAGAATTCCATAGTGTATATTTTAGTTAGTGATTTCCCTCTGGATGGACAATTAGGTTCTTTACATTTTATTACTATTAGAGTATTGTAATAACCTTGTTTTACATGTGTGTGGTTTTCCTTACAAAGATTCCTAGGAGTGAAATTGCTGAGTTACAAAGACATGCAGATGATAAATATCAACAAACACTATCAAATAGTCAACCAAAAAAGAATATATAAATGTGTATCTCCCAACAGTGTGTAGATTGTCAACCAAAATTATCCTGTAATTCTTTTCACTTTGTTAACTCTGGTGGATAAACAAAAAAATGCATTTCCTTTCTCTGTTTTGCATTTCCTTATTACCCCTGAAACAAAATACTTTGATCTATTTTTTGGCCTATTGTACGCATTTTGTGATTTGTACCTTCATACCTGAGTCATCTTACTTTGCATACTTGTCTTTGTATTGATTTTTAGAAGCTCATTCTAGTTCTGATGATTTCTCCTTTGTTGTTTATATATATTGCAAATATTTTCTCTTTGTTGCTTATCTTTTTAACTGTTTATGGTGGCTGAGGTGCTATGGAATTTTGGAATGTTTATGTTGTAAGATCTACCAATCAGAGCTTATTTTTTAACATGGGAGGATGGAGCTTGAAGGTTTAAAATGTTACATTCTTGACTCTTCTCTGGTCTTTTCTCTTTCACTGTGAACAAAACCCCTCAACTTTCATTTTGCCAGCTACATAGCAGTGCTGTCCATCCTGCCCAACTTCACTTCAGCAGCCATGAGCATCAGGAGAGAAGCTGTCTTTGACCAGTTATTCTGAACTTCACAGTTAAACTAATTCCTTGATGGACATTGAGATTAACTCTACTAGTGAATGCATTGTCTAGGGCAGTGATTCTGTGGTGCTCAGCCTTTTTTCTAGGCAATGTCATCTTCATGGCTTTGCAAAAGGAAGTGTCAGTCTGTTCAGGGGCCATAACAAAATACCACAGGCTGGGCAGTGTAAACAACAGAGATTTTTTCTCTCAATTCTGGAGACTAGAAGTCAAAGATCAAAGCATCAACAGGTTTAGTTTCTTCTAAGGCCTCTCTTTTTGGCTTGCAGGTAGCTACTTCTTTGCTGTGTTCCTCACATGGTCTTCCTTCAGTTTATATTTGCAGGTCCTAATCTCTCCTTTTTGTTTTTCGTTTCATTAAACATTTTATTTTGACACTGATAGATTTTCACACATTTGTAAAAGAATAGGGACATCCTGTACACTTTACCCAGTTTCTCCAAAAGTAGTAACAGTATAACATCACAACCAAGGTTCTGGCATTGATACAGTGAAGATATGGAATAGTTCCCTTCTTATAAGGACACCAGTCATACTGAATTAGGACCTCTATGTCTTCATTTTATCTTAATTGCTTCCAAAAGTCACCTTGTGAAGTGCTGGGGGTTTGGACTTCAACATAGGAATTTGGGGGCATGCAGCTCAGCCCATAACACAGAGACAGAACTCCTGTACTTGCTTAAAGTTATCTGGGAAGTAGTCTGTAAATGTTAGCTCATTCTCATTCATTGGACTCTGAGGCCCAGACCTCCCCAGAGAGGGTGCCCTGACTGATGTTAAAACTGTTTGGGCCCACTCCCCTGACTTCTGCTCTCTGGTTGCTAACACATGTGCCCACCTTCCTGTGGTCTCAGAACTCATGTTCCCTGAACAGGGCACCTACTCATTGCAGGCTCCTTTCTTTTTCCTTTGTCCCCTTGTGGGAGGGTTTCAAACGATAATTCAATTGATTGAATGTATCTTGTTATATTTTTCATCACTATGGGAGAGATTTCACAGGAAGAATATTTGGAATATAGGAAATTGCTCAGTGATCTCACAACCTCACAAAACTGCCTTTGATTTTTGCACATTCCTTCCCCTTCCCTCCTCTTCACATGTGCTTATATCCCATCTTTAGCATCCTAGTAAGCATGGTACTTCATACTCTGCCTTTCTCACCCCATATTATAGCTAACACTTTCTCTATCTTTGTAATGATAATTTTAATGACTGCATAATATTCCATGGAGTTGATGTCATCTAATGTTTTGAATCATCTGTCAACTGTTGAGCACTTGAGTTTCCCATTTGTGCTATTTTAGATAATGATGCTATGAATGTCTTTGTATAGAAAGCTTTTTGCTTCTCCTGAATTGCTTCCTGAGGGGAAATTCTCAGGAGTCAGATTATTGAGTTAAGGGCAGCAATAGCAACATGAACTATCCCTTTATGGAATATGCATTCTGATGTTCCATGCCACCAATATGTAAGCATGACAGCTTCCCTGTAATCTCACTGGTATTAGATGTTAATAAGTAAATACATTTTGTCCATTCTAATATACTTAAAAATGGTACATCAGACCTGTTAATTTGTATTGTTTGAATAAGCAACAAAAAAGGGAGAACATTCTGCAGTAGATTTATATTTTCAATTCCTTTGGTTGTCATTTTCTTTTTTAAAAAAGGAATAATTGAAGATGAAAAAATGAACAATAATTCCACAGGAATTCCAGCTCTTTGATTATCTTAAGGGATTTCTTGGTGAAAGTAATATTTAGACTCAAACAAGCAAGCATTATTTTAGGTAATAACTGATTAGGCAATCAAATGAGGCTGGGCAGAGGCCAGTGCCCTCTAAGCTCCAGGTGACCGAACCCACAGGCAGGCAGTGAACCCACAGGCAGGCAGTCCCTTCCAAATGCATGTGCAGGATTCTGGTGCAGCCCTTTGCTCTCCCCAAGACAAAGTCTCCACCTCTTCTGCTGCCCCTAACAGCAGAAGGGCATGTGTGGACAGACTCCAGCCCAGGCACCAAGCCTTGCTTTTCCTTTTGTCAAGCTGACTTGAATGGTGTGCTCTCTCCCATCCCATTTTTTTAAATCTAAATAGTCAACAATAAATTGAATTTTTCCCTCAGAAGCTTGTTTTAATTGTCTAGCAACCCATTATCATAAATTGCTCTTGAATTAATTATTTGGCTTCAGTGGAGAATCATTTATTAATGAGGATGGCATTCAGCACCTATGCATGGCTATTCTTAGAACACTGCTGCTTCCAAATCCTTCATTTTTGAGCTAGCCCCTCAAGAAACATGCATGTCTGACAGACCCTTGGAGAACTTGATTCTCTAGACCAACATGGAGCAGACCAATGCCTCTCTGTGGTGGGTCCCAGGCCCTCATTAATAATGAAGCTGAGGCCTGGAGGGAGTGACACACATCCCCAAATTCCACAATGGTTGAGGACTATGACCAGCTTGGGTCAGGAAGCTACCACTGGATTTTGCTCCCACAGGGCTTGCTCTCATGCCCTTCTCTGCACCAAGGTTAGGGCCCAGGTGCAGAGGAAAAAGGGGGCTGCAAGGTGGTATGTGCCAGAGATGCAGACTCCAGGCAGCAGCAATGGCAGCTGGGGAGGGCAGGTGGGAGGGTGGTGTGATCTGATTGACTGGGTCAAATAGGGCTCTTGGTGAGTGATTAAACTGCTTTCATCAGTCAGTTCATTGATCTAGTCATTCCTGTACCCATTCATTCTTTGTGCACTTACCCTGTGCCTAGTCACCTTGAGGCTGAGAATAGTGAGAAAAGATCACAGTCTCTGCCCTCAAGGAGTTCACAGTGTGATGTGGGAGATCAACAAATAAATAAGAACCCCACTAGGGTATGCTGTGTCCTGGAAAAGTAAGAAGCTCAGAACACTCTGAAAGCCCACTTTGAATTTGAGAAAATTCACCTGTTATCCTATTATTTTAATATATCTGTACATGCATAATTTTCACTCAATTATAACATTATGTGATTTTCCTTTTTTTCCCCTCTCAACTTTTTGTTTTTGAGTTATTGCTGCAGAGGTATAACCTATATAAGTCCAAGTGGTTCCATGATAGTCCATGAAGTTGATGAAATAACCATTCATTTGCTGTTGGAGTCTTAGGTTGCTTCTAGGATTTTGCAAGAAATGGAATTGGGTACTGAGTGTTTTGCTTCTTTCCCATTGTGCATCCCATTGTGATGAATCCATTTCATCATACTGGGCTGCAGGTATAGAAGTACTTGTGGTTCTTACCGCACTGCCATGTAGCCCCTAAAAGCCTTGTGCTAGTTTCTTGGATTTCCATCAATACCTGTGGGATTTGTTCCTCTGTGGCTTCCAATATTGGAATGAATGATGGATTTGTGCACACAAACACACACACACCCTGATATGGATATATGAATTTCAGTTGAATAGACGCATGTACCATAATACTGAGAAAAAGGGGAAACATAGTGGAAACAGAATCTGATTAACAGTGTTTTCTGGTAGCGAGCAGAAATGGGGAGCCTGGCTTCTAAGGAGGCTCTTGCAGCAGCAGGAGCCCAGGTAGGATGTGACAAGGAAACTGGCTACTACAAACAGGAGAGGAAACTAAAGACTGAGTGGAGCAGATCAGCTTCCCTTATGTAGGGTCAGATAGAAGCTAAGAGGGAGCATTGTAGCTGCCTCTAGGGTTGCCAGCTCAGATACTTGGGGTGGACCTTAAGAAGGTCTCAGAGTTGATGCACTCAGTTATAGGAGGTCACAATGAGGGTGACTGGGGACCAGCACCTGAAGCTGTTCAAGAGACACTCAGGATGCATGAGGGCAGATGGGGTGCTGCAGGGACTCTGGAGCTCAGCCTCACCCACCCTGGAAGCGAGGAGAACATGCAAGCTCAGGAAAGCTGGTAGAGCAGTTGAAATTACCCAGAAGTCATCTTATGCTCTCTTTGCCTTCTTTACTGCTTGGTCAAGTAAGACTTTTCAGCTAACATATCTTCTTGAAGGACTCATTGGCATCCTTCTTGATGCTGGTTCAACTAAGCTGTAGACTTTTCAGTTTTTCACATAAGCAGAATCTGATAATTTTTTGATGTGACTTACAGTGTAAAATAATTATATAGAAAGGGGAAATTTGTGTATGTATCTGTGTTTTAGTGGGACTGCATGATATTCTTTTGTATTTTTGTTGACTATTTCACTTGTTTTCCTGATTGTGTTTTGTTCCCTAACTTCTCAGATACACTGCAGTAAGGGCGGGGGGGGGGGGGGTTCTGGGGAGAGGTGGTGGTGCCAGGGATCATTGGTTGTGAAACCAGGCATGCAGTACTGATCTCCTCTGCCCTTCCCTCCCTCAGGTTTCAGGACAGAGAGCACAGACCTGCATAATAGATTCTTCCAGTTTTCAGATTCCATGATGTCACAGTGTCTGGCTAAATATCCTGGGTTGGGTTTATTCCTGCACATGCAAACCCAGCAAAGATTGCTGGGTACAGTGGTATACACCTGTAGTCATAGCTATTTGAGAGGCTGAGGTGGGAGGATCTCTTGAGCTCAGGAGTTCAAGACCAGCCTAGGCAATGTGGGTGAGACCTCATGTCAAAAAAAAAAAAAAAATAGCCTGTATGTTTGTGGACATTTTCTCAAAACATTCAAAACATTGCTCCTTTTTTTTTTCTTTTGAAGCCTCTGGTTGCACATGCTTAAAGGACCCCACAGAGCAAGGTTCAGAATGTGGCCTCTCAAAACAGGCAGGTTCCCTGGGCAAGCCTGATGACCAAGGGTAAGTCACTCCCTCTAAGAGCCTTAGTATCTTCATCTGTTAAAAAAAAAAAAAAAGTTGGGAGTGTTCGTGGAACCTACCTAACAAGGCTCTTCTATGAGGATTAAGTGAGTGAAGTACTTGGCCCAGTGCTTGATGTCCAGTCAGCACTTCATTTCTGGGAATCATTTCCATCATTATTATGCTCTTCATTTTATAGCCAGAAAACTAATGCCCAGAATGGTTTAATGCTTTATATCCCCTGGTCCAGTGCACTCACATAATTGCTAAGGATTAATTCTCTAAATAGAAGTAGTACTCAGTTGCTTCAAAAGCCTGGAAAGAATTGTTGACCCAATACCACTTTTCCTAAGTCTGTTAGACATTAAAACAGGAGTTCTGATGTGTATTTGAAAATTCTTTAAATTGGTGAAAATGAATTGTTCCAATAAATTACATTTGATAAATCCCATTGACTCTGTTCTGTGGGGTAGCAGTATGGCAAAGGGCATTATTAGGGATGGAGCAATGGCAAAACCCAGTCCTGGCACTCAGATTATATAGTTCAGTGGGAAAGACAAGAAGAAATCCAGGTAGAATGGTAGGAGCCCCACAGGACTTGGACTGCCTTACAGTCACTGTGTGTTTAAGCCAGGACATCAGTGTGCAGGAGCTGAGGAAGGGAGGAGAAATGGGTGGATGAGGTAAAAACATCATGGAAGTCTGTTTGTGAGGCTATGGAGAACACTGAGTCAGGGAGAGAAAAACATTGAACATCTCTAAGGCTGCTGTATTGAGCTTGGAAGGTGGGGAGCCAGAGTGGGAGCAGGGAAATTTGTTGGAAGGATTTGTAAGAGTCCACACACAGGCAAGATGAGAGGGTGGTGGGCTTCTGGGGCAGCAGTGGGGTGGTGAGGAACAATGTGATCCTGGATATATTGGGTGGTACAGCCCTCAAGATGTTTTGACCAAGTGAATGTGATTCTAGCAGGAGCCAAGGATGACTCCAAGGTTTCTGGCCTGAGCAACTTAAAGAATGGATGGCGCTGCCACTCGCTCAGGGCAGAGAACTGGAGCAAAAGTTCGGAATCACAGGGAGCTCAGATTTGGACAGTTGAGTTTGTGATGCCCATCAAACATGGAGAAGTCCTGCAGGCAGCTAGATAGGGAGGCTGTGTTCAGAGAGGTCTGAGCACAGATAGATGTCCCCAGAGTCCCTAATCCCTGTGGCAGCAGCCCTTAAGGAGCCTGGTTCCCTGGGCTCGGTTTGTTGCCATACTCCTGAAAGAAGGCCAGGTGGTTGCAGGTGGCTAGACACAGGTGCATCAAACCATTAACTGCTGCAGCAGGTTAAAAGGTGACCAAGTCCCAGGGGTGACCTCAATTTCCTGGAATTACCGTCAGAACCTGGGCCATCCCCATTACCCACGTGCCCCTGGATCTCAAGGGCATACTTTCCTTCAAAATAAAGCAAGCCAAGCCTGCTGCTGCAGGGGGCGGCACCTTCGGTCGGGTTTTCGCGTATAAGTGTGACGTCGAAATGGGAAGCCCGCCCTACACTCAGCGCCCTGGGTGCCCACGGGGTCGCATGGGGGAGCAGGCTGCGCTCTCAGGGGAAGAGATCGGGGAGTCAGTCCTTGCTGCGGTTGGCGTTAGGCTGTGCACCCGCGGCGCCGACGGAGTTAAAGCGCTCGTGCACCGGGCGGCAGTGGTGCATTGTGGTAACGCGGCGCTGGGACCCGCGAGTGCCCGCCGCCTCTGCCAGGCTGCCCGCCGAGCTGAGCGCGCTTCCGTGTGAGCCCCTGGGGCCCGGCGCCATGTAGCGACCTGCCACTCGGAGGCCGCCCCGCCGCGGGGATGAAGGGACGCGGCTGCTGGGAGACGGCCTCCGTGCGCTCCTTCTGCAGCTCCGGCTGCCTGAATAAATTTAAGAAGGGTTAGTGCTGCCCGGCTTCGGCCAGGCTCCCTGCTCACGCACGCACGCCCGGCGCCAGGCTTTGCTGCATGATCAGTCCACGGGAGCCTCTGATGTCACTCCCTCACGGCGTGGGGGAGCGTGGGGAACCTCGGGGAACCCCTCTCCCCACACCCTGCCAGCGTGCGCTCTGCACTGGCTTCACACGCGGCGCATTTTGGAAAAGGGATTTGCGGCTAGAGATACGCTGTGCCATTCGATTAACCTTCTGCAAAAAGAAAGCGAAATACAATCCAGATCTTTCTGGAAAGAAGGGGGAAGGAGCGGTCATGCTTAGCTCACCTACCTACTTTTTCTTCCCCAGTCTGACTGATGCCCTTGTTCCCCCAAGGGCCCGCATGTCCCCGGGGCGCCGTCAGAAGTGTGGTTTTGCCCAGAAGGACCTTTTCCAGGAGCTTTCAGTGGTATTGGCTTTGCTTATTGCGTGACCCTTCGGAGTGGCCATGTGGGTTTGAGGAAGGGCCAGCCCTGAGGATGCTCCCCCATCCCATGGATAACTTCCTTTGGTTATGCCCGCACTCAAGCCCAAGAGTCCTTTCTTAGCTTTAAGGGGTTAACAGCTGTCTTAAGTTAAAACCTTGCAGACTCTCTAGACTTGCTTACAATTCATGATGCTTGAAACCTTCTTTATTGGAGATTTTGCTGTGAGTGAAACCTGCTGTGTTTACCTTGATGAGCATTTCTACTATAATTTGAATCTGTAGGGAAAATAAAAATTCTTTAACCCTGTGGACCTATCAGACACAGAGGCAGTTAATTTCACTTAAGAGTTTATTAGAAGCAGATCCTTTCAGAAATTAACACCCTCTGATCTGTAATAAGCCTTGTAATTAACTTTGCTTGCTGACTACCTTGGCTAATGGCTTCATACGGCCCTAGTCATTTCTAGAGTTCACCAAAGTTGCAGACTCCAAGTCTCAGCCCAGGAGTCCTGGGGAATCACATTTCACCATGTATAGTTTCCTGAAAACAGACTCAGATTGTTTGCAATTGTAAATATTTGAAATTTAATTCATTGGGAGCTGATACAATGGCCTTGTCTAAAAAATCCTTTAAAGAAACTTCCAAGTGAGTTTTGTGTGTGTGTTTTTGGCTTTAGAGGATTAATCTTAATTTCCTATTTTTATTTTGGATAGAGTGCCATTTTTAAAGCAGTTGTTCTTTATGGAAAGTTAATATGATGATTCTATTATCAATTTAGATGGATTTTTTTCAGAAGGTGAATTTTGGAGTCATTAAAAAGAAAAAGGAATATGTATCATTTAGATTTTTGATTCTTCCGTTGGCCTGCCCAATGATTTTCTTCATTTCTATTCATGATCTGGAAGATTTGGTGTTAACAGGAGTATTGGACCTAGTGCTTTCTGCTTGGTTGTGGTAAGAATGCACACCTTTGTCTGGAAGCACAGGTGTGACCAGAGTATCTGCATACAGAGAACTGTAATGTCACCTTTTGCCAGGCCTCTCCAGAGCAGCCTTCCATCTTAACCTTCTCATCTTTGTCTCCCTCCTCGTGGTGAGTCTTTTAGGGATGAGGAGTCTCAGGAGGTTGTGTGTTGAAGGCACAGTGCTTAAAACAGGGCATGAAGCAGACCAACATTATAGGCAGAACTCAGGTTCCCCGTGAGTAAAGGTGGGTCTAGAAGGGTCAGAATGAAGTTTAAGACAAACTGGTAATCTCCCAGTTTTTAAGTGTTGGCTTTGCTGGCTAATGGAAGAGGTGTGAGGGAGGCCAGGTTAGTGATCAACTTTGGGGAGTGGGAGCCTCCTGACCTTTTGCACCACTTTGTGGGTATGGGACCTTCATCCCCAGCATGCATACAGGGAGAGTCTGGCATTCTCTTTTCAGACACATTGAAGGGTATTGAGAATGTGTACTCTGATGTGTTCTTCCTCAGGAATGGGTTCCAGAGAAATTGTGTTATGTACCTGAGCTCATCTTTGTGCTGGTTGAAGCAGGTGCTGGCCTTACTGCTTGCCTTGGAGACGAGGAGCTAAAGTCCAGGTGGTGACCATTTCAGTCATAGGACTGTGTCTGACTTTTCAAGGCTCATCCCATGGGCCCTGGTATCCTCTTGGCTCAGTGACTTTATGGGACCTCCAGAGTCTTGCCCTTCTTCAAGGCTGGAGGATAGATTTCACCTGTTCTTTAATGTGCCTCTTCATGGTCCCCAGCACTCAGCATTTTTGCAGAATTGATGTGCCATAGCCCACCCACCACCTTCTAAGTGAATGGAGTGAAGGCTAGGCCTAGTGTCCTCACCTGTAGTTTTCTTCAGCAGGGGTCCTCAACTTCCTGTTCTTCTCTGAAGCTTTCTCCTGATTCACCAGGGCTCTCCCAACTCAGGACTGGAGTCACAGTGAAGTTTTTCTGCCCCTGCCCTCTCACTTCTGGTCTCACAGGGGCAAGTGGCTTTCCTGGAACTTCCAGGAAAGTTGGGAAGGGTTAACCTGGAGGATCATGGAGAGCTTCCTGAAGGAGGTGACACCCAGCTGAATGTTGGAGCATGAGTGAAAGATGGAAAGGTAAAGGATGGGGATGGGCAGATGCTCAGGAGGATTGTGGTAGGTTTTAGGGCCTTGTGGTAGGTAATAAATAGGAGGAGGTCCCACTGGTAGGGTGGATCAGAGAAGACAGGTGAGTTGTGATACCCAGGACTGTTGAAGTGGCAGATGTTAAACCCTGGGGAAGTGGGGAATGCAAGGAGGGCACAACTCTGCACAACAACTCTTGAGGTGACATGAAGCTTTTGGAGAACAGGCTTCACCACAGTACTGGCCCCATTAAAGTCCTCCCCAAACCCAGTGGTTGCTGTTCCTCAGCATGACCCACGGAAGCAGGACCTTCTGTCATAGATATGTGGTATCACCTCTTTCTGCTTGCCTTTAGCATGAGGTAGTGAGATAAGTTAACCTGATAGTAGTAATATGTATGAAAGCCCCTGATCCATTCCTGACACATGGTAGTTGTTCATGATAATTATTTTTTGGATGATTTTGGTGTATGCATGTGCATTATTTTACAGACCCATTGGAGCAATATTTTATTGTTATCATTTGCACAAAGGCCAAGAAAGACAGTTTCAAGAAGTCCTTGACGTGCATTAAGTGTGCAAATGAGAGGCTTATTGGCCATATCTTTGTGCAGATGGGGAAATTGAGGCTCAAGGAGGAGCGGTGACTTTCTCAAATCACACAGGCAGAAGTGGGACCAGCAACTAAATGCCCAGCACTTACCATGTGTTGATTGAATGGCCAAGGGCAGAGGAAGTTCATCAGGGAAGGCTGTGGACTGGGAATCTGCTGCACCTTCAGGGCAGGGCACCTGGCTTGGGTGGAGGCCACAGTAGCTGGGGCTGGAGGCCACATGAGTGGGGCTTTCTGGGGCAGAACCTTGGAACATGGGAAATGTAGATATGGTGATTTGGGAGTATTCCTGTGGCTTGAAAGAAGATAAATACCAGGAGTAAGTTTGAAATGTTTTGATGCTTTTGAGCAGAGTAAAGAATAATAAGTGATAAAAGAAAACAGATTTTGTCCTTTCTATTTAGAAAAAAAAAAATCTGTGTCTCTCAGTCATTCACTCTGTCCCAAAAGCTATGTGGGGCACACAGTGTCCACAGCTAGGTGACAGTAGTCCAGCTCAAAGGTGCTGGAGTACCAGAGTTCATCTTGCCTTGTCCCCAGGCCAGCCTTCTTAAAATCCTCCATGCTGGCCTGTGCATGACCCTGGTAGCCATGCTTGGAACCCAGGAGGTGCAGGTCATACCAAGTAGAGAAGATCTGAGAATATTCAGAGCAGGATACAGGCAGGAGCTGAGAAAAGGTGTCACTGATGGACAATGAGATGAGGGGTGGGCAGAGAGCCAATTATGGAAGGCCTTCTGTGGGCAGGTAACTAAGGGGTGAATAAGGGCCCCACATAGGGAGAGCAGAGGAAAGGTGCTGAGGAGAGCATCACACTTGTGTGCCTATGTCACTGTGTCAGGATGGACTAACAGGTAGGGAGAGCAGAGAGCTCCAGGCAGAGGGAGGTTGGGAAAGATGGACAGAGCCTCTTCCCACCCCCTTCCCCCACCCTGAGGGCTCTGGATTGGCCATGGGAAGCTGCCTCACAGGTCAGTTGCAACTCTGAGCCCTGGGTGGCAAGTGGACCACTGTGTTGGATTGTGAGGACTTGAGGAGGAAAGAGGGTCTCAATCAGAAGTACAAGCAGGAACAAGAATGAAGCACCATTCATGTGCACCTGTGCCTGCTCCCTGCAGCCACAGAGTGCTCTGTGAGCAAGGTATTGACAGTATGGGGGCAATGAAGCTGTGACAGGGATCAGGCTTCCACAGTCCTGCAACCAGAGTTTTTTTTTTACCATCAGTGGCTCCAAGGAGCCTGGGGAAGGTGGGAAGCTGGTTCATTTGGCCTTCACAAGTTGATGTGAAGACAGATTTCTCAAAACCCTTTATGCTTATCCTAAAATTGTTGTAATACACAGATTTGTCAGAACACTCTTTTCTTTCATTTGCTGGATGTGTATTATAATGAAAAAACCACAATATCTATTTTTTAATTAATTTTTAAATTCTAATTTGTTGTACATTACAGTAGAATGCATTTATACTTTTTGATAGATCATACATAAATGATTTTTTCTGATTGTATATATTGCAGGATCACATTGATCATGCAATCATACATGTACATGAGGTAATAATGTCTGTTTCACTCTACTATCATTCCTTCCCCGATACCCCTTCCCCTCCCTTCACTCTCCTCTACCTAAAATTAAGTAACTCTATTCTTCCCTATCCACACCCCCTGCCACCGCCAGCATATTGTGAATTAGCTTCTGCATTTCAGAGAAAAGATTCAGCGTTTGGTCTTTTGGGTTTGGCTTATTTCACTTAGCATGATATTCTCTAACTCTATCCATTTATCAGCAAATGCCAGAATTTCATTTTTCTTTAAAGCTGAGTAATATTCCATTCTGTGTATATATATATCACATTTTCTTCATCCATTCATCTGTTGAAGGGCATCTAGGTTTAGTATCTGTTGTGATTGACTCTACCTGTTATACAGTTTACAACCTGTTCAACCATATGAAGAGGCCTGTTAATATAAACATTTATCAGGAATGATGTTTGGACCTGAGGATATCCCAGTGACTTCTCTGGCTCTAGACAAAGAGCTGCTCAGGTGCCAAGTCCAGGTGTAGGTGAACATGTAGGGGCTCTACCACAGGTCAAAGTGGGATTAGGGCTCAGAAGTGCCCTGGAAGGCTACATGAAGCTTCAGAATAGCCAGTGAAATGGGGAAGAGAGACATCTGAGTCACTGTGGAGAAAGGATCAGCCTGAGTCTGGCTGCATGGGGTTGAGCTTGAATGCAGAAGCCCCTCCTGACTGGGACTGATAATGGACATCCTTTCTCCGACCTCATGACAGAGTGTCCTACAGTACTCTGGACAGTGCCCACAGTGGATATGATTCATTCTGTGATGCCTGAATTTCCTATAAAGTGCCAGTTGGTCAGAACAGCAACAGCAGCTGATAAAATAGATGAGCAATATGAATAAAGATGAAGTATGCACTTTGGGCTGCCAAAGATAAATTTCCTTTTATGTCCTGTTTCCCTCTGACGTGTGTACTGAATAATAACTCCTGACGCACATCTTCAGAAATAGCTCCTCGTGCTGTGTGGTGTGTCAAGGCGGAAGGAGTTTACAGACTTGGGCACAGAAGCACGCCTGGACAGTGACCTTGGGCTGCCCACTGCTGGTGTGGCATGCCCAGCATCCTGTGGTATGGGTGGAGGCTGGCTAAAGGACAGATACTTTCCTTGGGAGGTTAGAACTGATAGCTGATCTCTCCACTGGGTACATGCCTGCATCCAAGATAGTTCTACATAGGAAGCAACATCAGGGATTAGGCTTCTAAGGCATGTCTCTTAATTCACTAACCATTTGGCAACTGCCTAACTGCCTGGAAATCTCTAAGCCTATGCCCACTCCTTCCCTTCTCACCAGCACACACACTTTGTACTGGCCAAACTCTGAGGTTCAGCTGGGCCAGTCCTCTGTACTTTGTTCATTCATTATTTTTAAGGGCTACTTACTGTTCAGGCAATGATTCCAGATGTTTAAAATCAGAGTATTTCTGTAACTTCATTATCCCTCTTGTCACTATTGTTAAGTTCTATTTTTGGTCAGTATTTTTTCTTTACATGGACATCGTTTTGCATCATTTAGATACCAAACTTTCTTTTTCAACATGGTTGTACATCCTAAGCACTTTCCCTTGTGATTATTGGCTTAACACTTACCATTGGATGGCTGTGGGATGTGTTTTCTTTCTGTTAGACATTTAAGTTCTTTCCAGATTGTCACTGCCACCAAACTGCTGCCTGAGCATCTTTGGCATGCAAAATTTTTCATTTGTGTTACTTTCTGGGACAGATTCCCAAGAGTGCCATTGCTGAATCAAGGGTGTGAAGGTTTCCCTCTAGTACTCTGTTTCCTCCACAAGAGTGTTCTGGATCATCTTGCCTGGGACCGGATGTGAACCACAACTTCTTTAAGTCCCCCTACTTTTGACTCCCAGTGCTCTGAGAGAGTATTTGACCAGGCATAAAATTGTTCCTTGATAATATTTTAATTGCATTTGACTGACAAAAAAGTATGAATTATGCTGGGGTTATATCTTAGTGGTGGAGCTCTAGCCTAACATGTGGAAGGCCCTAGGTTCCACCCCAGCAGTGAAAAAACAAAACAAAAAGGATGAATTGTCCCCACTAGTTCAGTTATTTGTGGTGGTCCTTCCTGGCGTGTCAGCTGCATTTTCTTCTGCCTTTGTCTTGAAACCCAAAGGAAAATATTAGAAATGGAGATGGTTTATGTCATGCATGGCCAGAGCCCAAGCCAAAGAGGACATCTTGAAATCTGGCATTGATCCACTGTCCTTGGTTTGGTAGTTGGGATTCAGAGAGGTGGTCCCTGGAACCGTGATTCCCTAGAAAGACCTGCTGTATAACTTGTGGAGTCCAGTGCCAACTGGAAGTACAGAGCCCCTTGCAAACTTTATTAAGCATTTTAAGATAGCAATAGCCAAACATTAATCCAAACACCAGGAGGCCCTTCTGAGGGCAGGCCCTGTGTGACAGTTCAAGTCTCATGTCCATGTCCTGCCCAGCAGCTGGAATGCTCTGATGGGCACTGAAGGTCAGCACCATAGGAAAATCCCTTGACCCGTGTTGCCAGCTCCCTACCAGGTCTCCTCAGTCCTAGAGTTAGTTGTCTTTCCCCACGGCCATCTCTATGCCTGCTTTGATGTCACCCTGTATCCTCACAGCTCTTGCTGGTGGCAATTTGTCCCTTCTGCTCATCTTTGTCTATTTTGGTCAAGCAGAACAAGTGGTCAGAAAGCATTTTACTCTTCTAGGACATTTGTGCACTTTTTCCAGTAGGAGCTTTCACCTGACTGCCCACTTTTCTCCTACCTTCCTTTTCCTAACCTCTCTACCCTTGTCTGGGGCTGGGCCTGGGAAGAGATGCTGCTTATACTTTGAGGAGCTGGCAATTAATCCAAAAGGCTGCAAATAACTGCCACTAATGGTCAGAACAGTTGGCTGTTTGGACTTGTGCTTAATTGGAAATGTCAGGCCTTCTCCCTAATCAGTCACCAGATTTCTTCTATACAGTAAAGGATCTTCTGGAGGCATTAACGAGGGATTTCTGAAACTCAGAGGCTCTCTGAGTGGATGGGTTTCCATGGAAGGAAGGGGCACTGGGTAGTGGTATTCTGCAAGGGAGCTGGGGCTGATTGCCTAGCTGGTCATAGCTGCATTTCCAGAGTGTCTTCTGTTAATTGCATAGAGTTTGAAGCTTTCGTAAAAGGCCCTTGGCTTGATTTAGTTCTTACTCTCATGGGACATGTGGCCTCACATTTATGTGTTTTTCCCCACATTTTTCAAAGTTTGAATCAGGAAGGTGTTGGTGTAAAATTCTCACATTGAATTGAGAAGGGTTCAGTTACCCACACAAATGAAAATCATGTAGTTATAAAATCATAGACTGTCTCAGTCAGATAAGAACTTGAGATGATTTACCCAATTCCTATGGCACAGATGCGAAAACTGGCCTACAAACACAGTTGTACAGTTTAGAAGCCATGAGCTAGCCTAATGATAGAGATCTGAGGACACACCCCCAAATCATTACTATTTGGCTGAGATAATTTTTGACATTTTTTCCTGATCACCAAGCTAATATGTGTTCATTGTAGGGAATTCAATAAGAAAAAGCAAAAACATTTAAAGAAAATAAAATACATGGGCTGGGGTTGTGGTTCAGTGGTAGAGCACTTACTTAGCATGTGTGAGGCACTGGGTTTGATTTTCAGCACCACATATAAATAAATGAATAAAATAAAGGTCCATCAACAACTAAAAAATATTTTTTAAAAAAAATACAGTAATTCTTACACAGAGAAAACATGTATTGAGGATCTATGCTGTTCACCTACATGTGATCAATCTTTGCCAACCTCCTCTCTGTCACTGTGAGCCTTAGCTGGTTTGAGGTTCCCTCTCCCCTCACTTTGCTAATGTGGGAGCGAAATGTGATTCGGCCAGTCAATGGACTCAAACGCCACTGTTAGTTTCAACATACACCCGCAGCAGGATTTGATAGCATTTGAAGTCATGTCAAGAGTTATAAATGGTACCTCACTGTTGAATGGGCATATCTTTGCTTTTTCATAGGCTTGATGTTTTTCATCTATTTATTTGCCTCTTGTGGGTTGGTGACTTCATTGTCATGTGTTAGTTTCATCTGGTATTAAAACCAAAACTTGCATATATGATGATTATAATTGGGAAGTATGTTTTCTATAGTAGGGCCAGTCTTTCCTAATTAGTGTATTTTTCCAACACTTCATTATGAAAATTTTCAAATATAGAGAAAAGCTGAAAAGATTGTCCCAATTTTTCACCACCTGTATTTTACCATGAACATTTTCTTGCATTTATTTTATCATCTATTTATCTTTCTGTCCCTCTATCCATCCATCCATCTTATTTTTTAAGTGCTTTTCACAGTAAATTGTAGCTATTAGTACATTTCACTTCCCCATACACAGAACCACTTCAGTATGTCATTAACCAGAGTTCAATACATGTTTACTTTTTAAAATTTTTACAAACTGCATTTTGATTTATTGTACATAAATGGGGTGTAACTTTTCCTTTCTGTGGTGTACACAATGTAGATTCACACCATTCATGTAATCATACATGTACATAGGGTAATACTATCTCAGTCTACTATTTTTCTTTCCCCCACCCCTCCCATCCCATTTTCCACTACACCATTCAAAGTTCCTCCATTCTTCTCTTGTTCCCCTGGCCACCACCCACCTTATTTTGTATCATCATCCACTTATCAGAGAAAACATACAGCCTTTGGTTTTTTGGGCTTGGCTTATTTCACTTAGCTTGATATTCTCCAACTCCATCCATTTACCAGCAAATGCTATAATTTTATTCTTCTGTATGGCTAAATAATATTCCATTGTGTATATATACCACAGTTTATTTATCCATTCATCAACTGAAGGCCATCTAGGTTGGTTCCACAATCTAGCTATTGTGAATTGAGTAGCTATGAACATTGATGCAGCTGCGTCACTGTAGTATGCTGATTTTAAGTCTGCGTATAAACCAAGGAGTGGGATAGCTGGATCAAATGGTGGGTCCATTCCAAGTTTTTTGAAGGAATCTCCATACTGCTTTCCAGAGTGGCTACACCAATTTGCAACTCCACCAGCAATGTATGAGTGTGCCTTTTTCCCCACATCCTCGCCAACAGATATTATTGCTTGTGTTCTTGATAATAGCCCTTCTAATTGGAGTTAGATGAAATCTTAGGGTGGTTTTAATTTGCATTTTTCTAATTACTAGAGATGATGAGCACTTTTTCATATATTTGTTGATCACCTGTATATCTTATTCTGTGAAGTGTCTGCCCAGTTCCTTAGCCCATGTATTGATTTGGTTCTTTGTATTTTTGGTGTAAAGTTCTTTATAAATTTTGGAGATCAGTGCTTTGTCTGAAGCATGTGTGGAAAAGATTTTCTCTCACTCTGTAGGCTCTCTTTTCACTTTATTGATTGTTTCCTTTGCTGAGAATAAGCTTTTTAGTTTGAATCCATTACACTTATTGATTCTTGCTTTTATGTCTTGCACTCTGGGGGTCTTGTTAAGGAAATCTGTTCTTAAGCCAACATGATGAAGATTCAGGCCTACTTTTTCTTCTATTTGGTGCAAGGGTCTCAGGTCTAATTCCTAGATCCTTGATCCATTTTGAGTTGAGTTTTGTACAGGGTGAGAGATATGGGTTTAATTTCATTTTACTGCATATGGATTTCCAGTTTTTCCAGCACCATTTGTTGAAGAGGCTATCTTTTCTCCTTTGTAATTTGGCACCTTTGTCTAGTATGAGATAACTGTACTTATGTGGGTTTGTCTCTGTGTCTTCTGTTCTGTACCATTGGTCTACCTGTCTATTTTGGTGCCAATACCACACTGCTTTTGTTACTATTGTTCTATAGTAGAGTTTAAGGTCTGATATTGTGATACCTCCTGCATCACTCTTCCTGCCCAGGATTGCATTGGCTATTCTGGGTCTTTTGTTCTTCCAGATGAATTCCATGGTTGCTTTCTCTATTTCTATGAGGAATGTCATTGAGATTTTAATTGGAATTGAGTTAAATTTGTATAGCACCTTTGGAAGTATGGACATTTTGATAATATTAATTTTGCCTATCCAGAAACACAGGAGATCTTTCCATCTTCTAAGGTCTTCCTCAATTTCTTTAATGTTCTGTAGTTTTTCATTGTAGAGGTCTTTCACCTCTTTTGTTAGATTGATTCCCAAGTATTTTATTATTTTTTTTGAGGCTATTGTGAAGAGAGTTGTTATCCTCATTTCTCTTTCAGATGATTTATTGCTTATGTATAGGAATGCATTAGATTTATGTGTGTTTATTTTATATCTTGCTATTTTGCTGAATTCATTTATTAGGTCTACAAGTTTTCTGGTGGAGTTTTTTGGATCCTCTAAATATAGAATCATGTCATTGGCAAATAATGACAGCTTGAGTTCTTTTCCTATTCATATTCCTTTCATTTCTATGGTCTGTCTAATTCCTCTGGCTAGTATTTCAAGCACGATGTTGAATAGAAGTGGTAACAGTGGGCATCCCTGTCTTGTTCCAGTTTTGAAAGGGAATGCTTTCAGTTTTTTCTTCATTAAGAATGATATTGACCATGAGCTTGGCATGAATAGCTTTTACAATGTTGAGGTATGTTCCTACCATCCCTATTTGTTCTAGTGTTTTGATCATGAAGGGGTGTTGTATTTTGTCTGATGCTTCTCTGCATCTATTGAAATAATCATATGATTCTTAACCTATTGATGTGATGAATTACATTTATTGATTTTCGGATGTTGAACCAACCTTGCATCCCTGGGATGAACCCCACTTGATCGTGGTGCACTATCTTCTTAACATGTTTTTGTATGCGATTTGCCAGAATCTTGTTAAGGATTTTTGCATCTATATTCATGAGAGATATTGGTCTAAAGATTTCTTTCCTTGATGTGTCTTTGTCTGGTTTTGGTATCAGAGTGAATGAATTTGGAAGGGTTCCCTCCTTTTCTATTTCATTAAATACTTTCAGGAGTATTGGTATAAGTTCTTCTTTGAAGGTCTTGTAGAACTCAGCTGAGAATCCATCTGCTCCCAGGCTTTTCTTGGTTGGTAGGCTTTTGATAGCATCTTCTATTTCATTGCTTGAAATTAATCTGTTTACATTGTGTATGTACTCCTGGTTCAATTTGGGAGGATCATATGTCTCTAGAAATTTGTTGATGTCTTCAGGATTTTCTATTTTCCTGGAGTATAGATTTTCAAAGTAGCTTCTAATTATGTTTTGTATTTCAATGGTGTCGGTCATGATATTTCCTTTTTCATCACAAATTTTAGTAATTTGAGTTTTCTCTCTTCTTCTCTTTGTTAGTGTGGCTAAGGGTTTATCTATTTTGTTTACTTTTTCAAAGAACCAACTTTTTGTTTCGTCAATTTTTTGAATTGTTTCTTTTGTTTCAAGTTCATTGATTTCAGCTCTGATTTTAATTATTTCCTGTCTTTTACTACTTTTGGTGTTGTTCTGTTCTTCCTTTTCTAGGGCTTTAAGATGTAATGTTAGGTCATTTAGTTGTTGACTTTTTATTCTTTTCTCAAATGTGCTTCATGCAATAAATTTTCCTCTGAGTACTGCTTTCATAGTGTCCCAGAGATTTTGATATGTTGTATCATCATTCTCACTTACCTCTAAGAATTTTTTTATCTTCTCCCTAATGTTTTCTGTTATCCATGCTTCATTCAATAGCATATTATTTATTCTCCAGGTGTTGGAATAGTTTCTGTTTTTTATTTTGTCATTGATTTCTAATTTCATTCCATTATGATCCGATAGAATACAAGGTAGTATCTCAACTTTTTTGCATTTACTAAGGGCTGCTTTGTGGCATAATATATAATCTCTTCTAGAGAAGGAGCCATATGCTGCTGAGAAGAAAGTGTATTCACTCATTGATGGATGGAATATTCTATATATGTCTGTTAAGTCTAAGTTATTGATTGTGTTATTGAGTTCTGTGGTTTCTTTGTTTAGTTTTTGTTTGGAAGATCTATCCAGTGGTGACAGCAGTGTGTTAAAGTCACCCAGAATTATTGTGTTGTGGTCTATTTGATTCCTGGAATTGAGAAGGATTTGTTCGATGTACATGGATGCACTGTTATTTGGGGCATATATATTTATGATTGTTATATCTTCCTGATTTATGGTTCCCTCATGCAATATGAAATGACCTCTTTTATCCCTTATGACTAACTTTGGCTTGAAGTCCACTTTATGTGATAAGGATGGAAACCCCGCTTTTTTACTGAGTCCGTGTGCATGGTAGTTTTTCCCCATCCTTTCACCTTTAATCTGTGGATGTTGTTTTCTGTGAGATGAGTCTCTTGAAGGCAGAATATTGTTGGGTCTTTCTTTTTAATCCAATCCTCCAGTCTATGTCTTTTGATTGATGAGTTCAAGCCATTAACTTTCAGGGTTATTATTGAGAGATGATTTGTATTCCCAGCCATTTTGACTTAGTTTTGGTTTTTAGCTTGATTGGTTTCTCCTTTGATTGGCTTTTCCTTTAGGGTAGTTCCTGCTTTGCTGACTTACATTGCTGTTTTTCATTTCTTCCTCATGGAATATTTTACTGAGAATGTTCTGTAGTGCAGGCTTTCTATGTGTAAATTCTTTTAACTTTTGTTTGTCATGGAAGGTTTTTATTTCGTCTTCAAATCTGAAGGTTAGTTTTGCTGGGTATGAGATTCTTGGTTGGTAACCATGTTCTTTCAGAGCTTGAAATTTATTGTTCCAGGCCCTTCTAGCTTTTAGGTTCTGGGCTGAGAAATCTGCTGATATACATATTGGTTTCTCCTTATATGTAATTTGATGCTTTTCTCTTGCAGTCTTTAAAATCCTATCTTTATTTTGTATGTTAGGCATTTTCATTATAATATGCCTTGGTGTGGATCTGTTGTAATTTTGTACATTTTGTGTTCTGTAATCCCCTTGTAGTTGATTTTCCATTTCATTCTTCAGATTTGGGAAATTTTCTGATATTATTTCATTGAATGCGTTGTTCATTCCTTTGGTTTGTATCTCTGCACCTCCCTCAATCCTAATAATTCTTAAATTTGGTCTTTTCATGATATCCCATAGTTCTTGGAGGTTCAGTTCATGATTTCTCACCATCTTCTCTAGGAAACTTTATTTTCAAGATTCAATATTTTATCTTCATTGTCTGAGGTTCTGTCTTCCAAGTGATCTAGTCTGTTGGTGATGCTTTCCATTGAGTTTTTTATTTGGTTTATTGTTTCCTTCATTTCAAGGAAATGTTTGGTCCTTTGTTTGGTCCTTTGTCAGAATCTCTCTCTCTTTGTTGAAATGATCTTTTGCTTCTTGCAGTTGCTCTTTCAATTGCTTATTGGAGTGATCATTCATTGCCTGAATGAACCTCTTGGTTCATTCAAGGGCGAGTTTGAGAACTTGGAATTGCCTTTCTGAGTTAATTCCATTCTGTGATTAATTTCCAGAAAGGACAGGAGAGGAGGCAGCCAGAGACAGGCAGGGCTGCTCCAAAACGCTCGGGCTCAACCAGGAAGGAACAGTTCATCACCAAAAGTAGTAGAAGACAGGAAATAATCAAAGTCAGAGCTGAAATCAATGAAATTGAAACAAAAGAAACAATTCAAAAAATTGACAAAACAAAAGTTGGTTCTTTGAAAAAGTAAACAAAATAGATAAATCCTTAGCCACACTAACAAAGAGAAGGAGAGAGAAAACTCAAATTACTAAATTTTGTGATGAAAAAGGAAATATCATGACAGACACCATTGAAATACAAAACATAATTAGAAGCTACTTTGAAAATCTATACTCCGAGAAAATAGAAAATCCTGAAGACATCAACAAATTTCTAGAGACAGATGATCCTCCCAAATTGAATTTATCATTTTTGTGGATAGTACTTTATGTTTCTGCCTGGAGATCATATAGATATTTTCCTATATTTTCTCCTAAAATGTTTTGAAGTTTCACACTGAAGTCCTTAATACATCCAGATTTGATTTCTATAAAGGACATGAAATATGTAATTTTGTTTTTCTTCATGCAGTTGGCCAGGTGAACAACTACTGTTGTAGGAGCTCTTTCCCCTACTGATCTGTTCTAATTCTTGAGGAATCAGAGTGCCTGTAAGAGGTCCATATATGCTTAGGTCTGTTGGGAGCTTTCTCTCTCTTGTTTCACAGGTCATTTTTTTCCTTGATACCAGTGCCACACTATCTTAAGTAGTATTTTATATAGCAGACATCTTACAAGTCCTAGCTTATTAGGATGCTACCGATTCCCAGTTATAAATTGGAAAACAGAGGCTAGAGAGATTATATGCCAGGCCATACTACTAATGACTGGCAGAGTCATGTTTGTTTGAACTTGACCAGTTAGACTTGTAACCATACTCTAAATTTCTGAACTCTGCTTCCCTCAACAACAAGACATACAAAGCTAGTCCTCCAGCCAACTTCCCCCTTCCCTTTCTTTGCCTGGTAAAGAAAAGGTAAATAGATTTTATTCATAACCTCCTGAATAAAATCATATGAGGTTTTAACCCTCTCTCGCTGCCAAACTTGAGATAGTTCAGGGTAAGTTTTTCAAAGATATTACCACAAGGCTGATGTCTTTGAGGAACCTTCTAGGTAAAGAGGCAGGCATGGTCAAGAGAAGAGCTTCCTTACCAGAGGGTGATGCATGTCTATAATTCCAGCGACTCAGGAGGCTGAAGCAAGAAGATGACAAGTTTGAGGTCAACCTGAGCAACTCAGTGAGACCCTGAGGTCTGGGGAATGGAGCTCAGTGGTAAAGTGTCCTTGGGTTCAGTCTCCAGTACCCCAAGAAAAAAAAAGAGAGAGAGAGAGCTGTGTAGGAGCAGGTGGGATATAGCAGGACAGCAGACAGAGCAGACGACTTGGACAGGAGAAACTTCTAAAGCTGCAAGAGGCGAAAATAACTGGAGTTCTGGGTTGAATTGGTCAGAAAGAATGACACATGGGGACTCAGTGACCCTTAGGGACTGTAACTTATATTCCCAGCACTATACATAGTAATTGACACACAACCAGTTCTCAGTCAACATTTGTTAATTGAGTGAATGTGATTGATGAACTAATTTAACCGAGTAAAGATTCTGAATTGAATTTTGTCTGCAAACTGACATCAGTTTGTAATTCTGAATAGTGTAGTGTGCTAGGGATCAGAAGACAGATCTTACCCAAGTATCAGTGTAAATAGTTTGACCTTAGCCCTGATGGACCTTGGCTTTCTTATGTATTCCATTGAGATGTTAGTGTGGTTATTTGTGCCTATGAAGTGATACAGAAGCATGGAAAACTACTCTGGCCCCTGTTGCTAGGAACTCCCTCATTCCCGTGAGAAAGAAGTGGATCATACCATCTAGTAGTGCTATGGGCTGATTTATAGGTGCAGCTCATAGCTTCCAAGAACCTGTATGTATGTAAAGCAGACATTGTTGCAGAAGCAAAATACCTCCACTTTCCTCTTAATGCCAGCTCAGAAGGAACAGAGCACCTTATCATTCCAAATGGCATGTCCTAGAATCTGGGTCACTTCTGCAATTCCCTGAGCATGTGTGGCTCTGAGCCCTGCCCTCCTTTGCCAGCTGCTCACTCACATCACTGTGAGACTGAGATTGTGATGTGGTTCCAGAGAGGATCAGAATGGAAGTGAAACTCAAAGCATTGCAGGAGCAATGCAATCCACAGGAGGAGGCAGGACATGAACTCAGTTACTAGGGATAAACCTTGACCTAGCACCAACATCATCCTGATTCATTTTTCTATAGCCCTCAAGTCTCACCCCTTTTGCACATTGATTGAACAATTGAACCCTCTTTATAATACCATGAGTCAAGTTTTTCACAGCTCATATACTTTGTGAAAGGAAATCATCATCGATGTCTTTAGTGAGAACTTAATATGTTTCAAACATGGTGCTGTGCTCTTTTTGTACATTTAATTTCTTTTCAGTTCTGGCAGATATTTTTACTACTCTGATTTTAGAAAGGAGAAATGACAGTGAAATTATGTCACTTAGTAAAGATAGCAGAATGAAGAGGTAATGCAAGGCATAGCTCACCCTCTTGGCTACTATTCCTCATGGGACCCCAAGATGTTCAGTTTAGAAAGTCCCGGCAGCATGTTCATATGAATCTAGAGCACTTGGTTGTGGCATGAAGACACTGAAAGGTTAATTGTACCTGTCTTCCAACTTATGTCCCAGTGTTTTGGGTCTTTGGGGGCATAACACTGTAAATTCTCTAAGGATAAGAACCAGGTCTGACTCACATCTATGAAGTAATTGGAAAATAGAGGAAAGTATGAAAATATAAAAATGCATAAACCCACAAACATATATTTTGTGTGTACTTTCTTACATTTATTTTGCTGTTCCATTGGCTAGAACCTCCAGTACAGTGTTAGTTGGTGAGAACAGAAATCCTTGTTCCCAGTCTTTGAGTGACAGCATTCAATCTGTGACCATTAAGTGTGATGTTTATACTGTAAATTTTTTACAGATCTCTTTTCCTAGTTTGCTGAGAGATTTTTATGTGAATGGATGTTGAGTTTTGTCAAATGCTTTTTCTACACCTGTTAAGATTATTATAATGATTTTTTCCCTTTCTTTTCTGTCAATATGGAGGAATACATTGATGTTTATGTTTTGAACACACCCTAACCCTAATCCTCATAGTTTTTTTCCTCATAGTTTTTCCTTATTCAGAGGTCTATAGTGGGGCTCAAAGATCTGCATTTCTTTTCTTTTTTTAAATTGTAGGTAGACATAAAACCTTTATTTTTATGTGGTGCTAAGGATTAAACCCAGGAACTCACACATGCTCTACCACTGAACCACAACCCCAGTCCGAAGATTTACATTTCTAACAAGTTACCAGATGCTGCTGCTTCAGGGATAACATTTTGAGAATCACTTTACTAAAGAGATTGGAGGGAGATGGTGTGGAGGATGGAGAAAGCTTAACCAGTAGGTAGGGTCCAGACTTAGCCGGGTCTCTTTCCAGATGTGCATGTTACACAGTTGCTCCAAAACTATTTCTTATCCCTAAAATGGGATGAATAATAGGGTGAGGAGTAAGAGAGTTGACCTGCATAAATAACTCAGTAGTGTTTGGCACAGAGTAAATGTTTAATAGATGTTACCAATCTGTTCTTCTTTGTATGGTGATGGGAGGATTTTACGAGATAATAAATGGAAAGCTTGTAGCACCTGCAAAGTGCTCCATAAATACTAACTTGTTGTTTTGTTTTCAGCAACTTCATTGAGATATGATTCACATACCATACAACTCACCCAGTTAGAGTGTAAACATTCCAGTATCTTTTACCATATTTACAGGGTTATGCAACCATCATCACATTCAATTTTAGAACATTTTTGTACTTCCTAAAAGAAACCCTTGTAGCAGTCAGTCCACATTTCTCCCCACCCCATCCCCAACCCTAAGCAACCACTGTTCTACTTTCTCTGTCTTCCTAGATTTGCTTATCTTGAATATTTCATTCAAATATATAAAATGCTGCCTTTTGCAATTGGCTTCTTTCAATTAGTGTAATGCTTTTATAGCTCATCCATGATGCAGCATGTATCAGTTTTTTATTCCTTTTTAACTGTAAAAGAATATTTCATTGCATGGAAATACCACTTTTGGATTGTTCTCATTTTGGTGCCATTATGGCAAATGCTGTCAACATTTCATGTGCAAGTCTTTGGGGGTATGCTTTCATTCCTCTTGGGTGCATATATAGAAGTAGGATTGCTGGATTAGATAAGAACTACCAAATTGCTCTCTAAAGTGGCTGCCCCATTTTTAGTGCCACCAGTGTGAGCATTGTAGGTTTTCTACATCCTTACCAATGCTTACTTTCTGCCTTTTTAAAAAATTAGGCATCCTAATGATTATGAAGTAGCAATATCTCAGTGCGGGTTTTTTAAAAAGTTTTTTTAGTTGTTGATGCAACTTTATTTTATTTATTTGTATGTGGTACTGAAAATCAAACCCAGTGCTTCATACATGCTAGGCAAATGCTGTACCACTGAGCTACAACCCCAGCCCCTCAGTGTGATTTTAATTTGCATTTCCCTGGTGACTAATGATGCCAAGCATTATTTCATGTGCTTATTGATCATCTACATATCTACTTTGGAGAAATGTCTATTCAAATCTCACTTTTAAGTGAATATTCTTTCATTGATATTTAAATGTTAAACCAACATTCATTTTAGGAGAAAGCTCACTTAATCATGATGGTTTATGCTTTTTGTGCATTGCTAGATTAGATTTGGTAACTCTTTTCTGAGTGTTTTTGTTCCTGAGGAATATCAGTCTACAGCTTTCCTTTTTTCCTTTTTTCTGATTTTGGTGATAGAATATGTCATCAAAGCCCTTTAAGCCCCAAGTTTTCTTTGTTGTAATGTTTCAGACTATAAAATGAATTCTATTAATAGATTGCCTAGGGTTCTTTTTTTTTAGTGAGTTTTGGTATTTTTGTATTTCAAGGATTTGTTTATCAAAGTTATTAAATTGTGGGCATAATATTGTTCATGATATTTCTTTGTTATCCTTTAAACATTGTAAGATATGTAGAGATGTCCATTCTTTCATTGCTGATATTAGTAATTTGAGTCATACCATTTTTGTACCTCAATCTGTCTCAAGGTTTATAGATTACTGATATTTTCAAAAATTAAAATTTTGACTTTATTGACCTTTATATCTATTTTATTATGTGTTCTTTTCAAACATATATGCTACAGATACTTTTTTAAAGGCAAATTGATACACAATGGAATATTACTCAGTCATAAAATTGAAATAATGGTAATTTGCCAGTAAATGAATGGAACCAGAGGCTATCGTGCTAAGTAAAATAAGCCAGTCCCAAAAAAACAAAGGCCAAATGTTTTCTCTGATATGTGGATTCTGACTCACAATAGGTGTGGGGGGGTGCTGGGAGGAGTGGAGGTTCACTGGATTGGGACAGTGGGGAATGTGGGGAAGGGAGAAGAATGGGAATAGGAAAGAGAGTAGGATGAATTGGATATAACTTTCCTACATTCATATATGAATACACAACGAGGGGAACTCTACATCACATTCAACCACAAGAATGGGAAGTTAAGCTGGTCATGCTGGCACACACCTGTAATCCCAGCGGCTGGGGAGGCCGAGGCAGGAGGATCAGGAATTCAAAGCCAGACTCAGCAAAAGCGAGGTGCTAAGCAACTCAGTGACACCCTGTTTCTAAATAAAAATACAAAACAGAGCTGGAGATGTGGCTCAGTGGTCAAGTGCCTCTGAGTTCAATCCCTGATACCAAGAAAGAAAAAAAGAATGGGAAGTTGTACTCCATATATGTATAACATATCAAAATACATTCTACAGTCATGTATAACTAAAAACAAATTAAGAAAAAAGAAAAATGAATAAAAGGCAAAATGAAGTTGGGTATGGTAGCACATGCCTATAATCTCAACAACTCAGAGGCTAAGGCAGGAGAATCACAAGTTTGAGGTCAGCCTCAGCAACTTAGTGAGACCCTGTCTCAAAATAAGGAGTATAGAGGCTGGTAATGTAGCTTAGTCATAGAGAGCCCCTAGTTCAATCCCCAGTATGGCAAAAAAGAAAGAAAAAAGGAAATTGAGTCAGACTCTGCATGCTCTTCTGCACCTTGCTATTTTTCCACTCATAGTTTTCTTTCATATCAGTACACAAATGTCCTTTGACTTCTCTTTAAGAGCTGCATAATCTATCATATGTATGTATCACAGTTTAAATAACCAGTCTCTTTGGAAGGATATTTGGGATGTTTCCAGACATTTTGCTATTAAAAACAGTACTGAAATGTACCTTTATTCTACATCAATATTTAGTCACATGTATATCTGCATGTTTGTAGGATATACTAGAACTGGATCAGTAGTCATCTATTTTTTCTACATTTTTATTGCTGTATTATAGTTTTATATAATGATGGGATTTGTTGTTACATATTCATATGTGCATACAACATAACAATATAATTTGGCCACTATTACTCCCAGGCACTCCTGCTCCCTCTCTGCCTTATTTTTCTTTTTAAATCAACCTTATTAAAATATAATTTAAATATCACAAAACACTGGTTTTAATTGTACTTTTGAGTTATGTATACATTTATATATATATAGCCAAAGTCCTACATAAGATAGAGACATTCTTTTCATACCAGAATGTTTTCTCCTGTCCCTTTGTAGTCAATTACCCCACACCTAGCCCCAGACAACTATTGATCTTTTTATACTTGTTTAGTTTGTTTTAGAACTTCACATAATAGATTCAAACAATAATATTCTTTTCTTATTCATTACAGTGATGAACTTTGATGTTTTCTTATTCATTACAGTGATGAACTTTGATGTTCATCCAAGTTGTGTGGATGGATGTATAATACATATTATTTGCTGATTAGTTTTCCATAGTGTGACTATACCATGATTACTCATTCATCAATTACTGGACATGTATGTTGTTTTCAATTTGGGTCTTCTATGAGCCATAAAGTTGCTATGAACATTTAAAATGTGTGCATTTTGGGGCCTCAGTCTCCTTTGGGTCCCCTCCACAGGTGTGTCTCTAATAAACTTTTGTTTCTGTTTAAAGAAAGTAAAGAAAAATGTATGCATTTTATGAACATATATTTTCTCTTAGGTTTACCTAGAAGTGGAATTGTAGATCATATTGTTAGTGTATGTTTATCTTTATAAGAAGTTATCTAACTGGTTTCCAAAGTAATCATACCATTTTACATCCCCCCACCTATGTGTGAGAGTTCACTTGCCTCATATCCTGCCAACACTTGCCATTGTTAGTCTTAGGTTCACCACTTCCTGTGGCATGCCATGTGATGGTATCTCATTGTGATTTTAATTTTAATATTTCTAATTTCTAATTGTGAGAGCCTTGCACTGAGCCATGTACATGAGCCATGTTCATGTACTGCTTAGCCATTTGTTTGCTTTTGTAAAGCATATTTTCAAATATTTTGCTTACTTATGAGTTTCTAGAGCTTTGTTTTTGTTTTTGTTTTTGTTTCTGGTACCAGGGATTGAACCCAGGCGTGTTTAACCACTGAGCTACATCCCCAGTCCTTTTTATTTATTTATTTTGTTTTGAGATAGGGTCTTATTGAGTTGCTTTGGGCCTCACTAAGTTGGTGAGGCTGGCTTTGAACTTGTGATCCTCCTGCCTCAGCCTCCCAAGTGCTGGGATTACAGGCATGTGCCACCACGCCTGGGTTGCTGTTTTTGATACTATTATAAATGGTATAATTTTAAATGTTTTTTTCCGGTCATTCATTACTAGTAGTAGAGAAGTATAATTGTTGTATATTGACTTTTAGTCCTACAGTCTTTCTAAATTCATTTGCTAGATCCTTAAGACTTTCTAACACAATATGATTCCTCTTGTCTTATAGACATTATATGAAAGGGATTGGTTTTAATTTTTTTTTCTTTCTTGCTTCCTTCCTAACATGTATGCTTTGTGTTTCCTTTTCTTGCCTTATTGCACCAGTTAAGATCTTGAGTATAAAACTGAATAGGAATGGTGAGAACAGACATGCCTTACCCCTGATCTAGGGGCAAAGAGTTCCCTTTTTCATCATCAAGTATGATGATAACTATAGGATTTTTGTAGTTTTTATAATGATGAGAAAGTTCCTTCTTTCTAATTTTCAGGTTTTATCCTGAAGAGTATTGAATTTTGTTGGGTAATTTTTTGCAGTATTTATTGAGTTTATTTTATTTTGATTTATACTGTTAATATGAATTATATTAATTTCAAATATTAAACTTTACATTCCTGAAATAAATCCCTCCTTTTTATGATGTATTATCCTTTTTTAATGAATTCCATTTGTTAATATTGTATTAAGGAAATGTGCACTTCTATTCATGAGAGTTCTTAGGCCTTAGTTTTCTTTTTTCATAATATCTTTCTGCTTTCACTATCAGTGTGATACTGGTCTCACAAGATAATTGGAATTGTTTGCCTCTCTCCTATACATCTGGTAGAATTCACCAGTGCAATGATTTAGGCCTAAGTTTTCTTTAAGGGAGAGTTCTTAAATTTTGAATTTGGTTTCCTTATAAAGGGCGTATCTTATTTTCTTTTTGTCCGTGTCATTTCCAGTAATTTGTTCTTTCAAGAAATTTTCTATTTAATCAAAGGCGTTGAAGTTATTGACATAACATATCCTTTAATGTCAAAAAGATCTATACCAATGTTCCTTTGTGTTTTCTTCCCTCCTTTCTTTTTTTCTTGTGTGTATGTGGGAGGGTGCTACTCGGGATTGAACCCAGGGTCTCACACATGCTATATCACCAAGCCACATCCCCAGCTCTTTTGTAGTTTTATTTTGAGACAGGGTCTCACTGAGTTGCCCAGGCTGGCCTTGAATTTGTGATCCTCCTGCCTCAGCCTCTTGAGTAGCTGAATTCCAGGTGTGCCACCATACCCAGCATTTTTTTTTTTTTTTTTTGGCAGTGCTGGGGATTGAACCCAGGGCCTTGTGCTTGCAAGGCAGGCACTCTACCAACTGAGCTACATCCCCAGCCCACCCCAGCATATTTTATTTCTTGATTTTTATAGCTAATGGTTTACAAGTTCTATTGATATTTTAAACAAAAACTTTTTTATTTGTTTTAATTAGTTCCATATGATACACATCATACATAAATGGAGTATAACTTTTCATTCTCTGCTTGTACATGATGTAGGATCATACTGGTGGTATAGTCATATATGCACATAGGGTCCAATTCATTCTACTATCCTTCCTACCCCCATATCCCCTTCCCCTCCCTTCACTCCTCTCTGCCTAATCCAAAGTACCTCTATTCTTCCCTAGCCCTGCTCTCCTTATTGTGAATTATCATCCACATATCAGAGAAAACATTTGACCTTTAGTTTTTTGGGATTGGCTTATTTCGCTTAGCATGATATTCTCCAACTCTATCCATTTACTGGCAAATGCCATAATTCATTCTTTAAGACCTTCGAAGTAATATTCCATTGTGTAAATATACCACATTTTCTTTATCCATTTATCTGTTGAAGGGCACCTAGGTTGGTTCCACAGTTTAGCTATTATGAGTTGAGTTGCTATAAACATTGATGTGGTTGAGTCACTGTAATATGCTGACTCTAAGTCCTTTGGGTATAAACTAAGGAGTGGGATAGCTGAATCAAATGGTGGTTCCATTCCAAGTTTTCTGAGGAATCTACATACTGCTTTCCATTGTGGTTGCACTGGTTTGCAGTCCCACCAGCAATCTATGAGTATACTTCCCCCCCCCACACACATCCTCACCAACATTTATTATTGCTTATATTCTTGGTAATTGCCATTCTGACTGGAGTGAGATGAAACCTTAGAGTAGATTTTATTTGCATTAAAGAAAAGCTTTTAAAAGCTTTTAGTTTAATTTTTCCATTGTTACTCTGTTTCTGTTTCAGTGAATTCTGCTCATTATTTTATTCTGCTCTCTTTGATTATAAATTTGCTCTTTTTTTCTAGCTTTGTAATATTAGAATTTAGATGATTAATTTTAAGCCTTTCTTAACATCCAGAATAAGCACTTAAAGCTATGAATTTCCCTCTAAACACAGTTTTAGCTGCATCACACACATTTTTATATGTTGTATTTTCTTCATAATTCACTGCAAAATGTTTTCTAACTTTCCTTGTGATTTATTATTTGACTCATGGTTTTTCAAAGGTGTGTTTATGTGATATATGTTTGATTTTTCCAGTTGTCTTTTATTTTCTTTATAATTTAATTCTACAGTAGCCAGATAACATGCTTTTTATCATTTTAAATTCAGGACTTGATTTTTGGTCCAGCATATGGTTCATCTTAGTGCAGTTGTGTGTATTTTTGAAAAGAAGGTGCACTTTGCCACTGTAGGATGTAGAGTTCTATAAATGTCAGTTTAGTTTAGTTGACAGATAAAGGAGAGTTGAAGATACATTTCTTCTGAATAGATATTCATTTGTTTTGTCTATGCCTATCAACTGTATTATATAATAATGGATTTTAGCATTTAAACTTGTATATATAATTGTACATTTGTCTCTTCTTTCATTTCTGTTTTGCTTTATGTTCTCTCAAGCTCTCTCAAGAGGTATGTGCATATTCAGGAGTTCATGTCATCTTGATGAATTGATTCTTTCATCATTATGAAATGTCCCTCTGTATCACTGTCCAAAATTTTGGCTGCTCTCTGATGCTAATAAGACCACTGAATCTTTCTTGTGATTGATGTTTGCTTGTTGTTTCTTTTCCCAATCTTTTATTTTTAACCCATCTGTATTTTTATATTCAAAATATGGTTTTTCATGTAAATCATATAGTTATTTATTTTATCTATGCTTTCATATTTATATTGTAGATAGCATACAATGAAAATTCAGTCTGATAAAGTCTCTGACTTTTAATTAGAGAGTTGACACCATTGTGATTTAAGGTAATCATTGGTATGTTTGACTTTACTTTTTTTTTTTAAATAAGAGACAGGTGTCACTATGTTGTCCAGGCTGGCCTGTCCTGGGCTC
This sequence comes from Glaucomys volans, assembly GCA_020662805.1. NCBI lineage: Eukaryota > Metazoa > Chordata > Mammalia > Rodentia > Sciuridae > Glaucomys > Glaucomys volans. The sequence continues at coordinate 153,527 of JAJEJO010001438.1, forward strand.
AGGTGATCCTCCTCCTTCAGCCTCCTAAATAACTGGGACACCAGGCATGTACTATCACATCTGGTTTGATATTCTTGAATGTAAATCTACCACTTTGCTATTTGTTTTTTCTCATCTATTTTTTGTTCTTTTTTTTCTCTTTTCCTGCCATTATATTATTTTTAGTATTTTCTTTATTAGCTCATAACCAAAGAGCACTCTTACTGGTTGCTCTAGGATATGCATTATGCATCTTTAATTTATGGTAATCTTCTTGCAAATAATATTCCATTTTGGCTAAAACATAAGAAATTTACAACAGTGTATTCCATTGTCCCCACTCTGTGTTGTGTCCTATTTTCCTTTTCATGGGATATAGCCCAGCAATACACTTATTTTAATGCTTTAAACAGCCAGTTTATCTTCAAATAAAATTTTAAAGTAGGAAAACTATCATCTTTTATATTTACTCACATAATTATCTTTTCTAGCCCTCCTTGTTCCTTTATCTGGATCTGAGTTTCCATTTGGTATCATTTTTTTTTTTTCAGCTTGAAGAATTCCCTGTAACATTTCTCAGAGTGCAGGTCAGCGAGCACAAATTGTCCCAGGTTTTACTCATCTGAAAATACTTTTCACTTTAATTTTTCAAGGACTGTATCATTCTAGGATGTTTTTTCTTTCTTTCAGCAGTATAGGATGTTACTACTTTGTTTTCTGGTTTATATGACCTGCATCCCTGGCGTATTCCATCACAGGGTTCCAGTAGCCAAATCCCAGAACCAAAGCTTCCCACAAATGACCACAAGCAGGAACTTTGTCCCACAGAACCTCATCACCTGTATTAGTCTGTTTTATGTTACTATAATAAAATAACTGAGGTCAGGATCTTTATTCATAGGAGAGGCTTATTTAACTCACATTTTTAGAGACTGAAAGTCTGAGATCAGGTGGCCCCCATCTTCTAAGCCTCTGGTGAGGGGTTCTTTTCAAGATGGCATCACAATGGCAGGGTATGTAGAAGATATCATATAGTGAGACAGGAAGCAAGAAGGATTCAGGGCAGGCTTGCTATTTCTGTAGCAACTCACACTCTTGGGAACTAACTATGTCCCAAGAGAAGTACATTAATCCCTTCAAAGAGTGATATACCCAATGAATAAATCACCTACCACTAGGCCCACTTCTTTTTTTGTTTGTTTGTTTGTTTTTGCGGTGCTGGGGATTGAACCCAGGGCCTTGTGCATGCAAGGCAAGCACTCTACCAACTGAGCTATATCCCCAGCCCTAGGCCCACTTCTTAAAGACTCCATTACTTCTCAACATTGCTGCACTGGGGACCAGGTTCAGCGCATGAAGCTTTGGGAAACCAATTCAAAGTTTATTGAAATCATAGCCGTACTCTTGACATTGAAGAGGACCAGAAATAGAACCCATGGTACAGGAGTGTGGTGACCCTAGGGGGACTGTCCAGCAGATACTTAATGAATGGTAAAGTGTATTATTTTTAGTATTAAAAAAAAAAAGTTTTTGAATGGTGGCTGTTGCTGCCTTAGATACCTGCTGTAAGATAAAAAGCTTTTGGCTGGGGATGTAGCTGAATGGTAGTTCATTTACCTAGCATGCACAAGGCCCTCATCTCAGTCCCTAGCAACACAAAAATGTGGAAGGGCTTTATAGGCCACAGTCATTCTGAGGTCCCAAGGCCCTCGTCCCAAGTGACCTTTGATATTCCTCAATATCAGTCCTTCAAAGACTTCAGAGTCCCCCATCACCACTAAATACCCCATCAACCCCCATCTATTCCAGCCCTAGTGGGCCTAGGGCAGGGACACCAGAAAGTTCTCAGCTACATAGTGACCTATTTAAGGGGAGCCCCATCCAAGCCACAGTGAAGTCAATCTGAGTTGGGTCTTGGGTAGAAACTTGGCCTAAAGATGTTGGCTCTCTGCAGACTGGTTGTAATTCAAGCCTACCTTGCTGTAGGGTTTCAGGTTTTGCTGATCATATTCTGACATCCTCACAGACTGCTCAGTAGGTGCATCACTGAATGCATACAGGTTTATTCCTTAGCACCACAGCCTATTGTGAGAGGTCCCTGGGCAGTTGAGGGGGATGATCCAGGTTCTGGGAACCTGGCATCATGCTTGAGTTTTGAAGAACATCCTGTGGGCTCAGGGGGTAGCTGCTAAGGAATGCAATCCCCAGAACTGGAGTAGAAAGTCCACTGGTGTGGCCCTCAGTGAACAAGTGTGTCTCCTCTGAAGCTTTGCACTCAAATAAGGTTCTTCCTTCCCTGCCCTCCATTTCTGCCACTTTTCCCTCCCCTGGCCCACCTTGGCTCAAACCTCCATGTTTCCACCCAGAAGGTTCCTTGAGTTGGTATGTCCTGTCCAGGCACCAACTCCCTGTCACTAGGACTTGGCAGTTGGAAATGAACCTCTTCATTTTTTGTTTGTTTTTGTTTGTTTGTTTAAAGGAACAATTAGTCACCTTTAGTTTCTTGACAAATCCCATCACCTAGTTTTTTCTAATTTTGGTTTCTTTTGGAAAATAAAAAACCAATATATTAATTTATAGTAAAAAAAAAAAATGTAACTGCGAAGAACCCAGAGAATGAAGCTCATGGGCCCATAGGAGGAAATCCTCCACAGGTAGCTGGGCAAGCAGGTGGTCTGAGCAGGGACCCTCCAGAAGATTAGAGGTTATGTCCTTTATCCTTACCTTCTTGGGGACAAGAGCTGGCTAGAATCCCACTTCATTTGTCTTTGGCTGTGTTCCTCTTATGTAATTGCCTGCCTGAATGTGGGCTTTTCTGGGCCCTCATTATTTTGAGATTGATTTTCCTCCTTTGCAAAAACTGCTTGGGTAGCTTTTTACCAAACTGAGCCTTGGAAGCCACCTGCCTACAGCAGTTGTTGCACAGATCCTCTAGCAGGGACCCATTGTGCTGTGGGTGGTGACTACCCATCCTTAGTCCAGCAGGTGCCTGCTTGGAAGAGGTGGGTTAGGGGAAGCAATGGTGGAGCTTGGGGGATGTGCCTAAGTGAGCCTGGACAGGGTCTGGTCATGGAGGAGTGTGGATCTGCCCCACGAGGCCTCCACCTTTATCTAAAGCAAACACTAAGGCCCAAAGCAGAGAGGACCCCTACGTAGTCAACACAGCCTGTTGTGTGGTACACAAACTGACACTTAAGCTGAGGACCTGCCCAGCCAATGGTCTTCCCACTAACCTGAGAATGTAGAAAACAGAAAACAAAGACGTAAATCGAAACAGGCTTGAAATCTTTCAGTTTCAGGAATGGCCTTGGCCTAGGTGACCCTCAGCAGTAGCCTTTTCCAATCAGTTCCAGGCCAGGGCTCACAACCTTCAGCAGCTTGAGGGTGCCTTTGACTTCCTAGGTCAGTGGGTCATCAGGAAGAACTGTCCACCACTCCTTGGTATCCTCCAGGAAGACTTTCAGATGCCTGCAAATAAAGGAACACAAGCCAGGTTTCCAGCTGCATGGTCAGTGACCCAGAACTAGGCAGGGAATGAAGTGGGCTTTGGAGGAGCCCAGAGAGGCTACCCAAGAAATCCCACCTTGGCCCCATTCTCAGAGCCTCACTCTGAGCCTGGTCACTTTAACCACAATTCTTCATGTTCACTCCTCTGGTGTTGCCATTAGAAATAGCCCTTCTGTTACTGAAAGTTCGGACCTTGACCCCAATGCCAGTCAAAAAATGAGGACAAGATTTTGAAAAAAGATGGAAAAAGAAGCTTTATTGCTTTGCTAGCAAAGGAGAAACACAGGGGACTCCTGCCCCAAAGGCTGTGAGTATGCACATCAAGGGGTTCAAAGGGGGCTTTTAAAGAGGCAATTCAAAGGTTACATTCCAGGTGTGTCTTGTTTGGGTTGCAATTAATTCATCTGTAGACTTGGGAGGTAGCTATTTCTTAGGTTTTCTGGCACCATCCCTGAAGTCTGAATTACTTCATTCCTGTGGTGTTTGCTCAAGAACAGATAACAGCATAGGATAAGAAGGGTGATCTTGTTTCCCCCAGAGTTAGAAAGGAGGAAAGATAGAACAGAAAGGGGAAAAATTCATGTCAGTTTAAAAATAAATGGCAGAACATCAAGGGTTACATCCAAAGCATGAAGTGGATCCCTGTTGTGCTCCCTAGGTGATTTCAGGTGTCCCTCTGCCCTACCTGGTCCTTGGCCCTGCAAGTCTGTCTGGTCAGGACTCAGGTACCCATATTAACCTGGCTCCAGGTATGCACAGCCCACTACATACATGTTTTTCAAGGGATGAGAGTTCCCATCCAGCCTTCTGGGCCCAGAAAGCTCTCTTATTCAGGTGTTCTGTGGGTCACCAGCAGCCATGGAATCGGAATGAGAGAAGCTGTGTTGTACAGTATGTTAGAGCATGCGGGATGAGTCTTCATCAGCATGGGACATATTGGCCAAAGTTATCTCAGGGAGATTTGCCCAGAGGTGATTGTTTTGCTACTTTTCGCTGCTGTTTTCTCTACAGGGCCTTTTTATTTATATTCCTTGAATATGGAGCAATCTTATAACCAGGTGATAACACCTGATGCTCATAGCTCCTCATTGTAGGCCAGGTACTGTGTAAACAGGCACTAACCTATTTTACAGATGAAGAATTAAAGGTTAAAATGTAAAGTAACTGCAAGCTCACAGGGGTGAGGAATAGCTTAGTGGGGCTTCTAGGTTTGCATGAGTTATAAAAGGGGAAAACAACTCTTCCTTGACCTTTTAACTAAGAGGACCCAAAGTGATGTAGGACAGGTGAGGCTGGACACCCAAGGAATTTTCAGGAAGCGGGTTTATTAGCTGCAGTGGTCCAGAGGATGCTGATGGTCTAATTTTAAAAAAAAAATCTCTGGACCCTGAGTCTGGAAATTCTTTGAACTTTATACTCAGTGGGAGGAGGGGTTTGAAGGTTTACATGAAAAGTGCTTTTTGTTCCAATTTTTTAGACTAGACAGAGGTGTCACAAATCTTTACCACAGAAAGCAGAAGTAACAATTCTTGTACACCATCAAGTTAGTGGGCAAATTTAGCTTTTACAAGACAGAGCAACTTAGCCCTTACAAAAAATAGAAAGTCTCAAACCACATTAAGTTCTTTGCAGAAATTTTTGTTGATATTCTGTTAATGAGAACAATTATGGTGAGGGTCTCTGGAGAAGCTTAATTATGGCAAGGGTCTTTGGGTAAGGGTAAGTGTTCTGCTTCAAAAATTCATTTAAGACCCACATCTGCCTGTCTTGCATTCAGCAGAGCATGAGATTTTGCCTCTGTGGGCCCTGGGAGTCTCTTCCTCCCTACAGAGCTTAGCCACTCCAGCCTGTCAGTGAATGTGAATGGGAACTTTCACAGGACCCCCAACTTAACACACTGCAGCTGGAAGAGGCAGGAGGTGGGCCCAGAGGTTTGCACCATGGGAAAGAGGATCTTTTCAAGAACTAAATAGCTGAGGTCTGGCCTCCAGGGGCAAATCATTGGGTGAATCACAGGAATCAGGTTGTGATTCACTTCATTCCTCTATTAACTCAAGAGGCAGGGGTGGCACCAAGGAAAACCCTAAGCCTGGACTCTTCTAACCCCAAAGCTAAACCTCATCACTCAAACCTGTATGCTACCTTATGGTTGATGAAGCACTTTCCCAGCCTGTTACCATTAGTCATCCATTCATTCAGCAAGCTCCTATTTAATACCTCCCATGTACCTGGCTCTGGGATGTGGGGATCCACTGGGCAGATGCAGTCCCTGCCCCTTCAGGGCCCTATGGCTCCTGGTAGCAGAGCCCCTACCCCTACCTCTGCTTGCCCCCATCCATCATTGATACCTGGAGGCAGCTGCAGGTGGAAAACTCTTTAGTGTGATTGTGTGGGCATCAGATGCTTTCCAAGGAAAGCAGCCAGGGCTGTCCTCAGGCCAGGAAAATGTAAACTAGTAGTTTCCAGTGACCTTCTCAACAATACCGGTGCCACCTGAGACAAATCAGTGGGTTCTCACATGTGGGTTGCTAGATACTTGTTTTAGATTTTAACTCCACTTGCTTTAGCCTCGAAATAAGTCTTAGCATTGCATCAAATGAAACTCTTACATAGATGGGTGTCCTTACTGTCCATTAAAGTATCCTTGTCACTGATCAGGGAGGCCCGACCCCACAACTCTCAGTCAGGTCACCTTATCCAGTGTGTGGGCCTAGACATCAGTAGAATCAGTGGTTTCAAAGAAGCTATTCTCAGAGGTGGGCCAGCAATGGCACCTCTCCTCATACCAATGTGGGCAGAAAAGAAGCCCTCCTTGCCAGGCATGGTGGCACACGCCTATAATCCCAGCTACTTGGGAGTCTGAGGCAGGAGGGTCACAAGTTCAAGGACAGCCTAGGCAACTTAGTGAGACATCCTGCCATGACCCAAAGAACAGCTGGTGCCATATGCAAGCCACAGCCTATAACCAGATGGGACAATGGGGCAGGTACTCATGTGTAAACAGGGACTGGGCAAAGGCTTATAAGCTAATAATTGAAAAAGCAAAACATGAAATTTGTTTTATGTGGACAAAGGCTAGACTTCAGTGTGGAAAGAAGGAAGTAGTTTAATTTTCTAAAATGTTAGGATAATGGAAGAAATTTTTCCTTTTATTTGGTTTCCCAGGGGGCAGCACAGGAAAGAGGGAGTCCTAGAATACCTGAAAATCCATTTAACTTCCCCTCACTTTCCCTCAGCCTTAGTTTCCTCATCTGCACAGCTAGGAGATGGTACTAGTATGCAGCAATGTGTGGCTGGAAACTGGTATTACAGGTGTCAATGCCGGCAGGACCTTATATAGTTTCTAACCCAGTGGTTCTTTATCCTGGCCATCACAAAGTCTTCAGCAGAAATTGCTTAAAAATATGGATGCCCTCCCCACTCCCTAGTCACAAGGCAGTTCTCTGGACCAGGAGACTGAGCCTGAAGGCAGGAGTTTCTGATTAGATCACAGAGCAGGCGGGGAATGGGTGGATAGGCGGAGGGTTAGAGGCTGACCGTAGAGGCTGGTGCAGAGCTGAGGCAGGCCCTGGAATAAGTTCACTACTGTCTAGAAACCAACCAGTCTGGGAGGCTAGTGCCTCTCGGAGGTGTCCACTGTGCTAGGACACAGGTAGGTTCCTGGTCTCAATCCTTCTCACTGGGTCAGAGGGAGGGCAGGAACCCAAGTGCTTTAGGTTGTAGCCCCTCCTTGCCCATTACCTGGGATCAGGGGAGAAGCAGAGCAGCTTGCCCAACTCAGTCCTCACCAAGGAACAGCATCATGGCCAGCTTCCCAGGCACAGCTGGCACAGTGTCTGTCCCTGCTGCACCTGCCTTAGGGTGGGCTGGGACAACCCTGCCAAAGTCCTGGCCTGAACTGCCTTCTCTCCACCTTGCAGTGAGGCTCAAACCTGGATGTGGGAAGGTGATGGAGTCTAGATGGCCTGAAGAGGTTCAGCTTCCCACAGTGCTGTGACCAGGATGAGCCCCTCTGTTCCTTCAGGGAGACCCCATGGAAACCCTGTTAAGGTGGAGGCTGTAGGTGGGCTAGAATCTCTGCTGGCCAGAGAGGCCGTGGGTGGCAGATTGTCTTCAGTGTCACAACAGATGCCATAAATGGAGCACAAGCCTCTATTTTTATGCTCCATCTCTGTGCCTGTGTTTACTTCCCTGGAGGTGGGCCCAGCTGCTCATGGACATCCATCATCCTGAGGACAACCAAGGACAGTGTGCAGTTCCAGGTCATGGCCCTCTGCTGAGGAGGGAGGTACTCTTGCTCCATGAGCATCCTCTCTTTCACTTTTATGCTCATAATTTTTACCCTTCAATTTGCTCATGGCTTTGACGCATGTGCTCTGGCTCCTTCCAAATGAGAGGGCCAGAGGAAGGAGGCAAGTTTCTTTGTCCTCCAAGATTTGCATAGAAATCCATGATCTCTATCTAGCCCAGAGGTCCCAGGGAGCATTTTTCCTCAGAAAGAAAGAGATTTAGCTTGATACCATCTTTCAGCTTCCTGTTTAGCAGAAGAAGTTTCTACCCCTGCTGCTTAGTGAAATGGACTCCTCAAGGGCAGGGGACCTGAAGGCCAGAGTTAACAAAGTCTGACTATTACATGGCAGTCCCAGGAGTCCCAGCTGTTGGGCCCTACCTCAGACTTGATAATAGATGTGAGGGTGCCTCCTCTGCCCGCCTCTTCTGGAGAAATTGTCAGCCTAAATGTGGTCTCACCAGTTTTTCACAATGCCCTCAGCACACCCTGTATCTGTCACCTGCGGCAAAAAAGAGAGATGGCCTACAAAGAGTGCTCAAGGATTAATTAAGACCTCAGTTGGAGCCCTGACTGGTATTTTCCATCTACCTGCAAGGGTTGTTCAATTAATTATTTATCATTATCTGATTTTCCATCAGATTAGATCCCATACCCCTTCTAGTATCCTCAGGGCTGAGCAGCTCAGAGCCTTCTGTCCCTTGCCTCCTTGAGAGGAGGGCCATCATTCATCCAGTTTCCTAAAAAGTGTTTTGATATTTTTTTTTTTAGTCACCAAGGCCGCCCCCCCTTTTTTTTCAGAACCTCATGCAGGGCTAGTGTTCCCACAGGCCCCCTCTGGGGAAGGCAGACCTGTTATTCTTCCAGTCAGGAGGAGTGGGCTGTGCCTCAGAGGGTCTGCCCCATTCCCTGGAGCCCTTGGTGGTTCCCTGTCACATCTGAGGCCTCATGCTCTGCTGGCTCCCTGCTTTCCTCTCTCACTACTGCTGGAGGTGTGCTTGCCCATCCCAACTCTGTTGGAGGCTGCCACCTCCTTCCTTTCCTTGAAGCAGCATCTTCCTTCTGTGCCACCTGCCACCACATCATAGTTCTCTCAGGATCCCACCCCCAGCCCGAAGTCATCTCTCTGACTCCTACTCGCTGGGTTCTGTCTAAGCCCATCCTCAGCCCTGTCAATGATCTCAGGATCCTTGTTTTCTTGAAAGTTCCTAGAGAACCTCTCAGGCTCACTCTCTCACTGTCTGAGTAGGGTAGAACATCAGTAGCTATAACTTGGGATGAGATGGGACCTCCTCAAGGGCAGGGGACCTGAAGGCCAGAGTTAACCCCAAGCAATATTCACCGCCCTCCCATTCACCCACTCTTGGTCAGGTTGGAGGACACCAGCAGGGGCCTCCAGGGCCATGGGAATGGCAGGTGCTACCAGGCTCTGTAACATCACACACTAATCCCAACTCTGCCACTCAGAAGCCTTGGGTCTTGGGCTCAGACCTTAAATTTCCACACTGCCTTATGGAAAACTGTGTAATGCACGGAATTGGTGTAGCATATGGAAGCATAGGAGAGGCAACCACTGAGCAACTGGGCTACTCTTTGTCAATACAGTGAAGTTACTTGACATCCTCTTGGACTCCCACCTCAAGGCACGTTTCTGTCTCCGTTATCAGCATCCAGCTGACCAGATTCTATGATCAAGCCTGGGCAGCTTAACAAACCTCCCAAAAATCTAAAGTAAAATCACCAAAGCTGCTGTAATTGAATGTTGGAGGCACTAACGATGCAGATTGGATTTGGCTATTTTCTGCCAAGGATGCAGTGCCCTCACATTTTCTTCCTTGAAACCAACACCCACTGCATTTGCTTCTCCACAGAGGCCCATGGCAAGGTGTCTCTTTGCACAGCCAGAGTGGAGAAAAACAGGATGCACACCCTGCTCAAAATCCATAGCACTCTGGGTGGAATGAACACCCTACTGCTGGAGATCTATGATGGGAGCCCTGGAGACAAGTGGCTGCTCAGAGAACAAGACCATTGACTGGAAAACTGCCAGGGCTCAGGGACAAGGACTTGTCCCTTCCCTGTCCTGCATTTTTAGACTCAATTCTGCCAAGAGGGACAACAGTGCCTGTCCCATCTATCCATGTTGTTGACCCAAAGGAGCACTGTTGGTGAGGGCTGATCCTGCTAGTGACAGGCCTTGGCCCTAGGTGCAGTGGCCCTCATGCTGCTCTGACTCAGGAACCCTAACATGGTAGTAAGTGGGGGAAGGCTTCTCTTTCTTTCTTTTCCCACGAGGACCCTGCCCAGGTTCTGGGCATGCAGAGATGAGTAAGTGATGAACTTTGTTCCCGAAGAAGCCACCACATTCTTTTAAATATTTGGAAACCATAAATATTATTCCAGTTGGCCAGAGACAGGTGGAGGGGGCCAGTGTTGGGAGCTCATGGGAAGGAGCCTGAGGGCTCAGGGTGCTAGCTGAGTTGAAGTTACTCACACTGGGCCTTGGGCAGAGAATAAAAGAAATCTCAGCAATGGGGTACACTATGGCAGTGCAGAAGTGAGAAAATGCTTGAGAATGCAATAAGCCCGTGGAGTCTCCACATATGGCATCAGGACTGGCTGAAGAGCCAAGATGGAGAAAGGACCTGGAACTGCTGTGAGCACTGTTCCAGGGCTTTCCGGGCACAGGGGGAAGTGGGGATCCCTGCCTTGTTGACACCCTGTGATGGACGAGCAGTCCTGTGCCTCTGCGAGCTCATCTCAGTGGCACTCCCGAAAAACTTCTCCAGTCCATTGCTGGGTGTGGATGCAGTGGGAGACATGAACTGAGTGTGATGGAGGGTCCCAACTGGTTATACTGTACTTTGACCCTCAAGGAGCTTGTGGACAGGTGAGGACAGAGCTGGGCTTCCCACAGTGAAACAAGCAAGAGGCAGTACAAAACAGGATGACCACAGAGCTTCTGCATGTCATCCCCCCTCCCCCGCAAAACCAGCCTGTGCAGCCTTTTCGTTTCTTGGTTTCAAAAAACTGCCCACAACAGGGCATTGCCACTGAGAAATTTGATCCATTTTCTTCCAAAGATGAAAAAAAGCTCTGTTTCTAAAAATAGCCCACCTGGCCCCACTGTTACCATGGCAACTCATATTTCGTAGATGCCTCAAGAGGAAAGATGCCCAGGGGGGTTCCTCAGCTAGACCAGGTCATTAAAAGAGCTAAGAAGAGACCTGAGTAGTGCGTGGGCGGAGCACATAGCAGAGGCTCCCTCTGGTTCTGACCTCTGATTTGAAGTAAACTCATGGCAGTTCTATGCAAATGTGAACTGTGCCTTTGCAAGGTGACAGAGGGCTCAGTGGGCCAGGGACCTAGATTTTGGCTTATATTACATCCTAGTGCTACACTAGCCATAGTTTGGGTATTTAACAGCCTCCCTAGAGGAGGGGGATTAATATCCCCAGCACAGGGACAGGCACACTTAATCCAGGCCATGTAGAGTTGTGTAGGACAACCAGGCTCTGCCCAGGCCACCACCTCTCCTGCACCAGGCCTGACCAGAATGGTGTATGTGTACCAGGCTTTCCAGGAAGTCCAGAGGGACTTGTGAGGTCTTTGTGCCCAAAAAGGAGTCTCAGTGCATGAGACTAGAGCATGCAGACACAGCTCTCCAAGACAGTGAGTCAAACCTTAATTACTAGCCATAGAGTAAGTTTAAGCATAAAATGACAGATGCAGATTCAGAGAAGCTGTTATTTTATTTGAAGACTCGGGCACCATAGGGGCTCAGTTCCTGGATGCGAAAATGGTGTTGGCTACAGAGGGGATTTTCATTTTATAGGGTACAATGAGAGTGGTTTAATCATTAGAAACTGTGGATGTGTGTTCAGACAGTCAGGGGCTAGTTGTGCAGGTTAAGACTTTAACTCAAGAAGGCAGTTGTAAAAAAGGTTGAAACTCATTGTTACCTGGAGAGATAGGAGTCCAGATCCCAAGGGATGAGTACTCAAATCTCACCCATTGCTTTTCTTTCTCTGGGATTCATTGTTTCCCAGAGTTTCAATATTCGAGTGTCTCCATTTAGGACTAATTTGTAATGGGATAAGGTCAAAGTCCAGAGCGCAGCATTCATTATCCCCCCTCTTCCTTCAGGGCCCATTGTTATTAGGAAAGGATTTACTGGGAGGTTAATGCTTGGCTGGTTTCCCCTCCCTCCTCCAGAGCTGCACATCTCTCCACTTTTCTTCAGGAGTTATCTTGTAGGAATATTATTTTCCATAACCCTTCATTAAGAATGTGACAGGTGTTCAGCTCAGCCACAGCCACTCCATGTGGTGGCCAAATAATGACTCCCAAAAATGTCCATTTCCCAATTCCCAGAAACCGTGGATATATTACCTTACATGGCAAAAGGGACTTTGCAGATATGATTAAGTTACGGATCTTGAGATGTGGATGATTATTTAAGTGGGCCCAATATTATCATGAGGGTCCCTATAAATGAAGGAGGGCCTGGATGATGCTACTCTGCTGCTTTAAAGAAGGAGAAAGGGGCTTCCAGCCAAGGAATGAGGGTAGCCTTTAGAAGCTAGAAAAGGTGAACATTCTCTCCTAGAGCTTCCAGAAGGGGTGCAGCCTGCCACCACCTTGATTTTAGGACTTCTGACTTCCAGAACTAAGATAATAAAAGTGCTGTTTTTTTGTTGTTGTTTGTTTGTTGTGCCGGGATTGAACCCAGGGCCTTGTGCTTGCAAGGCAAGTACTCTACCAACTGAGCTATATCCCCAGCCCCAAAAGTGTTGTTTTAAGCCATTGTATTAATTTCCTAAGGCTACCATAACATAGTAAATTACCCAAACTGGTGTCTTAAAACAACAGGAATTTATTCTCTTGCAGTTCTAGAGGCCACAGGCCTAAAATCAAGGTGGCTCATGCCTTTCTCTTAGTTTCTGGTGTTGGCAGAAATCCTTAGCATTCCTTGGTTTGTGGACTTATCTCTTTGATCTCTGTCTCTATCCCTCTATCTTCTTATAAGAACAGCAATCACATTGGATTAAGGAGCCACAGTATTTCAGTATGACTTCACCTTGCATTTGCATCAGCCCCTCCAGATTAGGTCACATTCTGAAGTTCCAGGAAGGTTATGAATTTGGTTACAGCCAGCCCTGTACAGACTCTATGAGTTGCAATATTCATACCCAACAGAAGCTTCCCATGGATGGAAGGTCATTGCCATACACTGTAGCCCCACCAAAATTGTCAGAGAAATCGTGACCACTGCCTTATAACTCACTGGTAACCTGAGTTTTATGGATTTATTCTCTTCAAATAGAATTCATTTTTCTATGTAACTGGTAAAAGTTGATGGGTATTTCAGGAATCAGTGCTTCCCTGGAGATGGTCATGTCAGTCATGTCTGTGAATGGGTAGGAATATGTTTCTCTTGGTCATTTGCTCCATGGGGTCCTGCCATCCAAGAGTGGGTCTGGCTTGAAGACTGAGGTCAATTATTCTTTCTTTGCTCCACAGTCTGTGTGCTGTGTGTCTTTGTTACTTTAGCCAGGAAGCTCAGGAGCCCTACTGGCAGAGAAGAGTACATGGAGACAGGCCCAGGTTCCCACCATCAAAGGGAAGTCACTTGAATGGAAAGACAGAGACCCTCATTGGCCCTGAGTTGTCTCTGGGGAAGAGCAAGGTCTTTCCCACCTTTCCTGCTTGGATGTCCTTATTTCAGAAGCCATGTCCTTTGAAGGAGGCAGAGCAGGTCACTGGGATCCTGGTTAATCACTTTTCTGAGTGTTTGATCTGAACATAAGAAGTATGCCAGGACCAGCAGCCCACAGGCAGCAGGCCATGCAAGACCTGGGGAAACCCACCCAGGAGGTCAGAAAGATTACCCTGGTGACCCTGCTGGGAAATGACTGACCCTTTCCAGAGCAGGAGGAGGGGGAAGCAGCAGCCTTTGATCTTACTCTTCATCTTGCTCCCTCCAACTCTCAAGTCTCCTTCCATCAACCCTCAGGTTTGATTCCCTAAATCACTATCCTCTTCTGTGAGCCATGTTTTTGTAGGCCCAAGCTCTTAGACAGCTGTAGGTGGATGTGATGTATTGTTATTGGGCTGCCCAGCAATCTCAACTAAGATGCTCTCTGTTCTGAGCCTCAGCCTTTCTGCTAGAGGGAGGACATGGGTGACAGTGTCTCCAGCCCCCCTCCAATGCAAATATTCTAGCTCTACCCTCTTCCTGGCCAGGTTGATGGTCTGGGAGGGAGAATGAGATGATGGGCCAATAGAGCAAAATGAAATATTCCCACAAGTCCTGCAAGAACAGAATCATTGTTCAGGGAGCAAGTCAGGGCTCAGGCCCTGACCTGAAGTCACTGTAGTCTCAGGTATGCCTGGTATGCCTATCCCAATGTTGCAGCTTATTTCTCAGACCAGGTTCCTAGAGATTCTGTCATTGTGGCCTGCAGTGAGACACAAGAAGTGGATGAAATGGCTAGGAGAGCTGTGGTGGGGAGCTGTGGTCCAACAGCTGGGCCACATGGGCTAGGACCCCAGGTCTCCAACTTGCACACTGTAGGAGCATTACACTCTGAACCTCAGTTTCCCAGCTCTCTCCCCTGTAAAATGAGGATGCTAAGTGCACATAGATTGAATAAGTTTTTTGTGCAGTGCTTTAAAAAATTCTGGCACCTTATGTATGCCTCAGCTGCCACTACTACAGTCATTGTGATTGTCATTGCTGCCTACTGTGAGATGCCTGTCATCTTGCCCTACTGCTTCAGTGCTGATCAGTGGGAAGCTGCCTCTTCCAAGCTTCCTTCTTAGTTTCTGGGACCCAGGAAGGGTTTGGGTACAATTCACCCAGCATTTCCCAGAAGTACTAGGCATATGCAAAACCACTCAGTGGCCCAAACAAATGAGGCAAAGTAACTTCCTGCAGCAGGTTCAGTAGAAGTAGGCAGAGAAAGCAGATGGTAAAGGGATACCATGGGACTAGAAGAAAGCACTGTGCACTCTAGGAGAGAGGCATGCTGCAGACCAGTCAGAAGATACAAGCATTGAGAACAGGCCTGATGGACTGGCTAAAAGATCCTTCTCAACAAAGGGTGGGTGACACATGTACTTCATGCTCCTCTGACTGGCCCCTGGCTCCCAGCTGCTGCCCAGCAAAGGCAGTCTCCACCTGCCTTCCTCCAGTCCCCAGCCCCACTCTCAGGAGGCCCCTACAGGGAAGGAAGGTGAGACACAGCATCTCTGTGGGCACTCTTTGTGGTTGCAGACCTGAATACCCACAGCACTCTCCATGAGCCTGCTGTCAGCCATTAGTACACAGAGCATACTAATGTGATCAGAGGCCAGCAGCCCACCCCCTGGGGTGACTCTATGAGCTGGCACATGGAGCAGTGACCCCTGCTGACCTTTTTCTACTCTCCTTCCAGGGGAACCAACAGGACATCAGGATCACCTGCCCAGTCTCTGAGCCATCAGCAAATGTGTCATAGCCACTTGGAAAGAGCTTTCTGAGTCAGAGAAGGGGCTCAGCAGGGGCTGGTACCACTACTCCAACACCTGACCTTGGCCAAGCCCCTTTCCCTCTTATGGGTCTCAGTTTTCCCTTCTGAAAACAAAGAGGTATCCTGAATAAAAGAGGCCTGGCCTAACTTGTCCATGCTCTGGAGGGAGAGTAGGGGCTGGGCTGCCCTTTGGGATTTGGCCTGACCATTTCAGGAGTGAATGTCACTCTGGATTCAGCTGGGACACTTGCAACCAGACTCCACCCTTGATTTGGCTAGCAGTGACTATGGTGAAAACAGGAGAAATGAGTGGTGGAGAAGGTAGTAGGGGCTTGGAGCTGTGCCAGCCAGTCCAGGCCCACGTGCTCACAGGCCCCAACTCTGCTCCATCACCCTTGTCCTTCTGGGCCTCCTCACTGTTGGAAAGTTGTCCCTTATTCAAGGGCCAGAGCCTGCCTCCCTGCAAACACCACAGTTCTGAACAGAGACAGATTGCAGGGACAAAATGATTTCTATGTCACAGATACTTCAGGAAAAGGCCAGACAAGTAGGTGACTCCAAAGCCAGGGAACCTCCCTCCCTAGAAGGATTATAAGTGGCCTGAGCCATATCTACTCCAGTGGGGGAATATAACAGAGGCTGCTCTGAGTCTTGACCTCTCAATCTGGGGATTTCTGTAGATCAGGGCTGTGACTGCTCCTGGGCCCAGAGCCCACCTGAGGACTAGAGGTAGGTTGAGGAGAGGCTAGGGCTCCTGGATGACAGCTGAGGCTCTGGGCAGTCTGTTGAGGACACCAGGGTAAGGGTGGGTTTGCCTGGGCGTCACACCCAGACTGGGGCTCCAGAGCCACTGACCTTCTCTTCATTCCTACATCCATTCCTTGGAGAGCTGGACAGCTGAGGCTCTGGAGAGTAAAGGGGACATTTTCTGATGCTCTCTATAGTAGCCCTGAGAGATAAGCAGGGCCAACTGATGGGGCCTGTCACTGTGAGCCTGGGACCATCTCACCACCTAGCTAGCCTCCCTCCCCACAGCAGCCCTTCAGCAAAATGCCACTTTCGTAGCTCCCCACCCTTGCCATAATTCTTGGGATCTTTTTCAGAGTTGTCACCTTCCAGGGATCTACTGGTTGGTTCCCACATGTACTTGGGGACAGGCCCCATTACTGCATCCTGGGTAATGAAACCTTTTGCCTCTCAGAAAGTGTCCAGATAGATCTCTTGCTTCCATTGTTTCTTTAAAGGACTGGCATTCCCTGGAAGGAAATGGAGAGGCAATACATTCAGGATGCTGTTGGTGGTGATAATTCCAACTGATGCAGATCACCCAGCATATAAGTCCTTCACAGACCAGTGAGACGGGGGTTGGAGTGCTTGCTGTGCACCTGAGAAACGGAGACTTAAAAGGGAGATAGTCACATAAAAGTAGCAGAGCAGAATGGGAGCTGAAAACCTGGGCCTTCAAGCCTCCTCTTCCTACTTCTTTATTTTTCATACCTCCACAGAGCAGCTGGACATCCCCAGGTCACTTACTAGAGTGACTGGGAGGGCTACTTTGTGAATCTAGCCCCACAGGGTGACTTTGACCTGGTCCTAGATCTCTTTACTATCTTGCTCCTTTTCTTAAAAATGCAATTGCAAAGTTTCTGTTGGATTTTACGTTAGTAGGTAGTTTAACATTTGCTGTGTTGATGCTGTGAATTTTTTTTTTTGTAACAATCAGATACTTGTCTCTCTGGGGTACTCCATATCCCTGAATTTTATTCCCAGTGGAATGTGGAAACAGAGAGGGTATAGGAGTCATGAAAGCTTGAGAATCCTGAGGCCATAAGCTTGTGAACTGCAGCCCTAAATAACTTCATGCATTCACACATTTTCTTTGCTCTGGAAAAATTCCCTCCCAGTAGAGATCCCCATAAGGGAAGAAGTGGAAGATGGGAGCCACAAAGCATTTTTATGACTCTTGATGGATGTCTGTGAGGTTGTCCTTCAGAAAGTATAAGCTTACTTAATGCCATTCTTTTTCCTAGTTTGAGGACTGTAATATTAAATAGATTTTATTTGTGCCCCTAACACAATTGGCTTTCCCTATTCAATGGTTCCACATCTGAGGATTCAACCACAGGTTAAAACTATTTGGAAATAATAAGTATCTAGACATGATTTAAAGTATAAGGAGGATATATATAGGTTGCACACAAATACCATGTCATTTTGCCTAGAAACTTGAGCATTCTTGGATTTTGGTATTCTCCGAGGTTTGGAACCAAGTCTATTGAAGATAGATTCATGAAACAACTATATCGTTTCATTCATCTTTCCAATGTGGGTTTCCTCCTTGTGAGGTTTCCTTACCTGGATCTGAGACCTCTGGACTCAGTGTGGCCAGAGGTCACCATTCTGGAGATCTAGTCCCTGTCATTGTTTAGTTCTGAGTCTGCCCAGGCTGACATGGGTCATACCATTGTGTATCTGAACAGCCTTAGTCTTGCTATTGGAATGTGGGGGGTGGGTGGCCCCACCCCTCCTTCAGGGATGGCAGGTATGCAGGAAATGTACAGGAGTATGGCTAGTCATTCATGGCCTTGGAGCTGGGTGGGTGTCACTGTCCATGTGTATGGCTGGTTTCAGTGGTCCTTTCTATCCAAGTCCACTCCTTCTGTTTTCTCCAACCCCTGACCTTGGCCTCTCTGTCCCTCTAGTCTGCCCATCATACCACCTGCTACCATCTCATCTTTTCCACAGACCATGGCTTACATGCCACATGTTCCCTTCTGCCAAGGGATAAGGGATCAGACCCCTGGGTTTGTGCCAGAGGCCCTTCACCATCTCCCTCTCCAGCCTGCCCTTCTGTGCCCTACCCCTCACAAATCCCTGCTTTGTCCACCCTCCTGTGTGTGACATGCCAATTGGTGCATGTGTCAAAAACCAACAGGCTCCCAAATCATTTGTTCTTTCACTCACTCACCCCCTCTCATCCCACCTTTCCTCATTTTCCTGATTTCACTGTCCCTCTTGGAGGGACTCTCCCTGCCCATCTTTGTGAATTGACTGTGCTGGTCAGTAATCACTGACCCTGGTTCTTCCTGTCCTGCCTCCAACACAGACAGCAGCATGACAGCAGAACAAGCACATTTTCATGTCTCTGTGGCCCTGAACTTGCACCTTGAGAGCTATTTGCAAAAGTATACATTTAATAACAAGTTAAATAGAAGTATGGAACCCCCTGACCCACCACAGGGGAAGATGCTCCATTAAGTACTTGCGCCTGTCCTCAACTCTTGTTTCGAGAACCAGGGGTCACATTCAGGTTGACCTGAAGCCAGACCTGATCCCATGTGGCCCTCCTGGTATAGAGAAAGTGGCTGTTTTGCCTGGTTTTGACCAATTGTTCTGGTTGTTAGGGTGGGAAGATGACAATATGTCTCAGTGAAGGAGGTCAAAAGAATTCAGGTTCTGATGCCAGACAAACCTGGATGCTCCAGAGTACCCTCACCTCATAGCCCTGGAAATTTCTATACACCTTTCTGCCCCCGGCCTACCTTGCTGGATAGCATGCATTACCTGAAGCAGCACCTTCCCCAAGTCCTGGCACTCAGAAAGATTGAGTCCACATTATCTGGTGGAGCCTTTCTGAGGTGATCCAGAGAAGAAGCTATATTGGCAGACAGACCTAGATTCAGTTCACTGCTCTTCTCCTTAACAGCTGAGCCCTAAGCCTGTGGCTTAGGACACACTTGGAATCTGCAATTTGTTGCCTGTGGGGAGGGAAGAGCCACCATCTACTGACCTCTACTGTGAGATTCAGAACATCTTTGGATAAAGTGAGTGGCCCAGCACATGTGGTTTCCTGATTCTGGGCCATTCTGAGGCTGAGATTGGGCTGGTTGGTAGGGAGGCTTCCTACCCCCTGCCTAGATGCTGGCCCAAGATCTCTGTGGCCAACAGGGGCAAGGCATGCATTGGATGCTCCCCACTGGGGCCCATGCAGCTGCCTATCTTGGCCCTGCCATGGGCTCACAATGCACTTGGAACAGCAACTTAGCCTTGTCCACCCACACACACCTTGCCTGCCATGGGAAGAAATCTGTTCTCTCAAAATATGCATTCATTTTTAAATTTTTAATTTAATTTTATATCAAGTTACAGATTTCTTTCTTCTGGAAAAAAAAAAAAAGCCTGCTGATAATTTCTGAAAGAAGGCATTTCAAAAACTTCTCAGTAGATACAGCTCTGGAACTCACAGGCTGCCGTGAGTTATCCTGTACCTAGCATTTAGACAGCAGCAGGGCTCCAGGCCAGCTGCCCTTAGAGGCCCCCATGGCCCAGCAGCTCCTGGTTAGTAGGAAGAGGAGCAATGATGGCTCCTGAGCAGCTGCCATGAGAGGTGAGAGGGAAGGTGGGAGTGGGGACAGAGGGCTGCCTAGCCCCTTGCATGGAGGCCCCAACAGCCTGGTACAAAGAGGGGACTAACAAGATGGCCTGGGCATGACTTCACCTCTGAGAGCAAGCCGTAGTTGCTTTATGTGTCCCCTGGGGATGGTTCAGTCCCTACCCTTAGCCAGTATCTGCACACAAAAGGCATTCCATAAGCAAGTGGCCATGCTTCTTCAGGGAAGATGGGTGCAGATCAGCAGGAAGATGGGCTAGGGTGGAGGTGTGAGGGCCAGGGAGGAGGTACCTTGTGTTGTAGCCTGAGCTGGGGGGTGACTTTAAAGAGGGGGACAGCATTGGGCAAAGTCTCAAAGGGGTGAATGGGGTGAGACCGCATGGAGTTGGAGGAGGTATAAGGCTCCAGATGGTGGAGACATAGGGTGAAAGCCCCAAGCAAGCTCAAGCATTTGCAAGGAATAGGAGGCAGTTGGGTGTGACTGGGGAATGGGTCTGGAGCAGAGAAAGCAAGTTTGGGAAAGAAGGTATCGGTCAGCCTATGTAGGCCTACAAGGTCAGAAAAGGAGTTTAGGCTCTGTTCTGGGGTGTCTGTGCCCACTGAAAAATCTCTACCTCTCCACCCAGCCTTGGCTACATTTGCCCACAGGCCACAACTTAGGGGAGCTGGTGCCCTGCATGAAGGCACCTGCAGAGTGCCCCTTTGCAAAACCAAGTCCAAGCTCTTCCATTGACTCGTAGGCCTGTGCTGGCTGGGCCAGGGTTGAGCAGGTCCCTTAACATGGCCAGGAGCAGCTTTGGGCACAATTAGGGAAACAATCATTTTGAATGGGGTCCTTCCTGCTTTGCCTTCATTGGTTCTTGGACCATGTTGATTGGAAACAATCACAGCAACTCTGTTTCCCTTCACAGATGACTCTGGGGATGATGATGAAGAGACTGCCTCCCCAGCAGATAAGAGTGAGCTACACCACACCCTTAAGAACCTCTCCCTGAAGTTAGATGACCTCAGCACATGCAATGACCTCATTGCCAAGCATGGTGCTGCACTCCAGCGCTCCTTGAATGAACTAGACAGTCTCAAAATTCCATCTGAGAGCGGAGAGAAGCTGAAGGTTGTGAATGAGAGAGCCACCCTCTTCCGCATCACTTCAAATGCTATGATCAATGTGAGTTCCCACCCCCACCACCATATGGGCTTAAGTGAGGGGGACCCCCAAAAGCAAGGGACTCCCTGTTAGCAGCCCTGTGGCCCCTAACTGGGTGATCAGAGGTGCTTAACAGACCAGAGCTCTGTTTCCAAGTCATTTTCCAAAGTTAACACTTCCCGCACTGTTCAGCATTCTCTGGGTCATCTCCTTTACTCAGTCATTGCTGGGTAAGGACATTCTTTTTAATTGTCAGGTGGAAACCACAGTTGACTGTGGAATCTGGTTGAGGCTTACAGGTGGTTTGGGCATGTGTGAGAAAGGTCAGGGCCTAAAGTTGAGAAGCTGAACCAGTGGGTCAACATAGTAGGAATATGGCTGCCATGCTGACCCTCATAACTGCTCCTGCTTTTGCCTCGGGTACAACAACGGATGGGATCAAGATCCACATAAGCATGGAGAAAGGAGACAGGTATGTGTAGTGGGGGTCTAGGGTTGGGGTTCCATTAGCAAGAAGAACTTTGGGGACGAGCATACCAGGGAGTTAAGCCAACCTGATAGATAAACCAAGTAACCAGAGTCTACAAACGAAGAGGCATAGTTGTGGAAGTTGGTTACCCTACCTGGGTTCTGGGAGCTTGGAGGGTCAATCTGTGGTGACAGGAGTGTAACATTTGACTGTGCTTCTGGGCCCTTCCTCTTTCTGCCTGGTGAGTGTTGCTCAGGTATGTTAGTGAGTTTTGTATTGCTAACACTTGTTAGCAAAACAAAAAAACACTTGTTTTGACCAAAATACCCAAGAAGAACAACTTAGAGAAAGAAAAGTTTGGGGCTCACAGTTTTAGAGGTCTCAGTCCAGAGACAGCTGAGTCCATTGCTCTGGACCCAAGGTGAGGCAGCACATCATGGCCCAAGGGCATCGTGGAGGAGCACTGCTCCATTCATGGCAGCCAGGAAGCAGAGAGAGAAGGGGAGAAAGGAGCTAAGCCACACAATGAACCCTTCCAAGGCAGAGCCACAGTGATCCACCTCCTCTAGCCATGCCCCACCTGCCCACAGTTACCTTCCAGTTACCCCACTCAAAATAGGATAGACTGACTAGGTTATAGCTCTCACAATCCAATCATTTCACCTCTGAATATTCCTGCATTAACACAGGAGCTTTTGGGAGACACCTCATATCCAAACCATAACATCAGGCCTCTACCATCCAGACTTGGGTCTGATGAGTGTGGTGGGGCACACCTGTAATCCCAACTACTTGGGAAGCTGAGGCAGGAGGATCACAAATTTCAAGCCAGCCTTAGCAAGTTAGGGAGACCATGTCTCAATTAAAAAAAAAAAAAAAAAAAAAAACAAGGGCTGGGATGAGAGGCTCAGTAGTAAAGCACCCTTGGGTTAAATTCCCAGTCAAAAAAACAAAAACAAAAAACAGACTTAGGTCTGACTGCAACAACCTCCTCCCAAGGACAGCCTCCTGTAGAGGTACATCCAGGCACATCCAGGCCAGAGTTCCCAAGGGGTAGCACACTGGGAACAAGGTGGCCAGGGCATGGGAGGAGTGCAGAAATGGAAGCCACTACTGAGGGGGAAATAGAGGTCTGTGGAACGTGGCTCAGAAAGGCCATTGGGCTAGCTAAAAACAAGGGGCAATACCAGTGCCCAGGTAAGCCCCAGCTGGGGGACCACGCCTCCAAGCTAAGGAGTTAGAGCTGAGCTAGGAGTTGGCACCATGCATCAGGCCTATCAGGAAACCCAAAGGTAGTATGAGCAGATGGAGGCTGAAGCCCACTGCAGGCTGTTTTACCAGCCTGTTGGCAGCATGATTGTGGGGCAGGAGGGCCACCCCACCACCCACACATGCCCAGACATGCTCAGGCCTGGAGCGCCTGGGTTTAGCATTGGGAATCCCCACCTGGGGCCTGCGGCTGAGTCCTTCTCCCAGACCACCAGGAATCTCAGCCAACAAGTGTGTGTACCTTTGTCCATCCCTAGATCCTCAGATCCCACAGTGCTCAGACTGCAGTCAACACTAGTGTGTGGAGAATGCCCAGTGACTGCTGGACTGGACCGTGTGGCCTCCCTGCATGTTGGCCCCATTCTGTTCTCTTTTTTCTGCATCTACCTTCTTGGGTCACCATTCTCCTCACAGCTCATTGAATTTGTGGGCCCAAATCCCTGTACTTCTATCAGCGACACACCCAGATACTGTTCATTTAATGGTACAGTGCTGCAATCACGCTTCTCTGACATCTGGAAGCCAGTATCCACCTGATGCTTCCCTGGCTCAGCTTCCCGGGCACTGCCTCCCACCCAAGACTGAAGCCACTTGACCTTGAAAAAGTAGGTTTGGTTTATCCAAGATAACGAGCCTCACAGCTGGTTCCAGTCTAGCACTATCTTTTTTCAGGCATCAGAGGCTCATTGGTGTTTACAAAGTCATAAAACAGCTCACAGTCTAAGTGCATAATGAATTGTTTTATGGGAAGCACAGCCCCCTGGGATTGTTTTTGAGACCTCTTTCCAGCACCAGCTCCAGGGAAACAGGCAGTTGGCCTTGAGTGACAGAAGCTGCACCCTGGGTTAGGGTCTATAGATGGGCTCCTGTGAGCCTGACACAAGGGCCTCTCAATCCAGTGCAGAGAGGGCAGGAATGAGGGCTACCACAATACTTGTAGTCCACACTGGCCCAGAGGCCCAAGTTTCTCCTGGGGACCCTTTCTGATGGTCATTCCTCACCTGGAAGGAACCAGACCAGTTTTGAGAGAGCTTTTGTATGGCTCCATCAATTGTCCAAACCCCTACTTTGTGCCAAGGGGCCATGCAGGCAAGTTTGCCTGAAGGTCATCACATGGGTTGCCCCTCGCCAGCCTTGGCTTCCATGCCTTTTACAAGAAGGGGTTGGACAGGAGCTATAACCCCCCCATAACCATATATCTTCTACCCCAAATCCCCCAGGGAGCCCGTTGAATCCACACCTCTTGCTACTCCCCAAAGCCTCACTAGTACCACTGTGTATTCTTGGCGCCAAAGTGAAAACTGAGACTCAGAGAAGTCACCTGAAATGCCCAGTGTTGCCAAACTGGGATGCAAACCCAAGTTTGTGTGGCCCACTGCAGGAGTAATGGCTCCTGAGGATGAGACCCCTGAGGGCTACAGAGGCCCCCTTCTGCTGTGGTTGCACTCTGACATCAGGATGCGGAAATGAGGGTCTCATATCTGCTCAGGATCTCTCTGAGTCCCTCATCTATCTTTTACCTTTGAGCTGCCATGTGGTCTCTGATCACCCTGGCTGAGTCCCCACCAGGACCCCTACTGAAAGGCCGGGGACCCAGAGATGGAAGCCACCCCAGTTATCCCCAGAAGGTACAAATTGCCATCTCCCAATCCCTCCAGATATCACTGCCAGATGTGGGAGTCCCACTTCCCACTCCCAATCTGACTGTGCTGTGAACGTGGAAGTTTCCCAGAAGCCCACACCTGAATATGAGGAATCTATTTCCACTGGGCCCTTGGTTAGGAAAGGCTCTGCTCCTGGTGGCTGCATTTGAGACCTGGTGAATGGCTCCATGATTTCAACCTTGTAGGTTCTGACTGAGTCTGGGTTGTGTTGGAGCAGAAGGTAAGGGCCAGCCAGCCAGCTGTACCCCAACAAAGAAATGATCCTGCAGAGGCCCCATGACAAGGAGCCTCCTCCTACTCAGATAGGCCTGCACTTTATCCTTACACTTCCCCAAGATGGCAGACTCTGCTATTATTCAGCCTTCTGGAGAAAAGTCACGGGGGACAATTTAAAACTACTTTAGATTCGGGAAAGAGCTTCAATATCATAAGCCTTTCAAACAAAAACTCCCATTGGGGCTGGGGAGGGAGGGCCTCCTGAAAATTCCTGAGTGTCCAGGCTCCATGATAGTTGTGCAGGCCCATGCCACATGCCCACAGCCTGTGCCAGAAGGGAACTCAGCAGGGAACAGACAGGTGCTGCCCACCCCCAGAACTCAGAGTCCAGCAGATGTCCTAGCAGTGTGCTCTCCCATGTATGTTTGGTGGTACAACCTTCAAAAGGAATGTTGACCTAGGGCCAGCAGCTTACCTGGTCACTCGAAAACCAAGTATGGAGAAGGCCTGGGAAGGTGCTAGGACTGCAGCCTCATGGGAGAGTAACCCTTAAATGCCAGTCATGTACACCTCTACACCCTGAGAGCTAGGGCATCCATGGCTAGGCCTGCAGAGGGCAGAGATCAAGGCCTGGAAGGAGAAAAAGGGCTCAGGGTCACTACTGCTAAGGATGTCCCACTACAGCCTGCTGCATCATGGTGGGGAAATAAACTCATCCCTCCCCTTGACTGGGGGCAAGAGATCCTGCATGTCTAGCTCAACATCATCTATGACCCCCATCTGCAGTCTATGGTATCTCATGGGCCTTTCCTCCACAGCATCTTGACCTGCCTTCCCTGAAAGAGTAAGACAGACACAGTCCCCTTTGCAGTCCCAATAGCCCCATAGCTTCAATACTTAGCACAGGGCCTAGAACATGGGAGCCTCAGCAAATGAGAGGGGACCAGGGAGGGGTTGTGAAAGGACACAGGAGCAAATAAATGAATTGCTTAGTATCTGACTGAATTCCCTCATGGGTTGTTGTTGTTGTTGTTGTTGTTATTATTATTATTATTATTATTAGCTGTTAAAAGCCAGTCCAGCAGATCCCTGCTCGAGTTACTGTTTTGGGTAACTGTGAATTAGCCTGCAATTTAGGAGAAATTTTGCAGCACTGTTAAATGACTTTGGTTTTTGGAATAAACCTTGAACCCCAATGTGCAGTGTTAGAGGTGCTCTGCCGACCTAGTATGGTATACACTCCCCATGTTCCAGACCAATGACCCAGGGCACACCTCATGGTGTAGCCCTGGGTCTGTGCCTTGGTTTAAAGTGGAGAATGATTGAATTAGTACATGTAGCAAGCTCATGCTTTGGGTATAATTTTATATAGAGAAAAGAAACCCTCCAGGCTTTTTCTGTTGTTTTTGGTTTTCTTTGATTGGTTGTTTTTGGTCTTGGGGATTGAACCCAGTGGGTGCTTCACCACTGAACTACATCCCCAGCCTTTTATATTTTTAAAAATTTTTATATGCGTATTTTTAAATTTTGAGACAGGGTCTCACTAAATTGCCCAGGCTGGCCTTGAACCTGTGGTCTTCCTGCTTCAGCCTCCTGAGTCACTGGGATTACAGGGATATGTCACCATGCCCAGTCAGGCTTATTCTTTTTTCCAGTAAATTTATCTTTTGGTGAAGCAAAATGCCTGATTTGAAGGACAGGCCTGTGGGATGGTGGTGATATGACAGCAGACTCCCAACTCTCCTGCTCATGACTTTATGCCTCACAACAGCCACATGAGGTTGGTGTCATTACAGCTTCATTGTTGCCATCATTATCTGCATTATTCAGGTGCCACCCTGAAGCCCAGAATGGTTATTTTGCCTGGGGGTTGCAGTTCTGGCTATTGTGTGAGCCAATGGTTCCTGTCTCTGGGTCATCTCCACTGCTGGTCAGCAGGGTGATCTTTATGGAAAAACAGACCACACAGTGTGGAGCTGGCACTGGCAAGAAACAGGCAATGCTGCTCTGAGTTGAAAGCAGGACCAGCAGAGTTGCTCTATGGGTGGGAAGTGAGGCCATCAGGGAAGTCTTCAAGGTGTGGGCCTGCGCCACAAGAAAAATAGAGTCCCCTGCTCTCTGAATCCCCTTAGCACCCAACATGGGTTCTGGAGGATGCAAGAGAATTCTTCCCCAGAATAGGTTTTGTATAGCTAGCAAGTGGGCAAAACCAGCTAGAGGACAGCCCCATAAAATAACCAAGGACCATCGAGGTGCCCAAAGGGGACAGAAAGCAGGGGTACAGAGACCAACCCTGCACTCTGGGTCCCTGAGTTTGCCAAGGAAGGGAGCATCTCACAAGAAACACAGCTCAGAACCCACAGAAGAGCTGACTGATGGGATGCGGTCACCTATGAAATCCCAAAAGCAAGGATATGCGAAAACCCATGGAGGATGGGTGCCTGACACACCAGGACTCAGATGGACTTGGCTTGAGAGGATAGTTCAGTTGGAGAGAGCTGTAAGAGTACAGTGCCAGGCATTGAGAGGGGAGAGTTGGAAAACTGGAAGGCAGAAGCTGATGAGGACAGGTACATGGATAGAAATCAGTAACTTGTGGCACTCAAAGCTTCATAGAAATAAAGCTCATGTCTAAAGGGCTTACTTCTGAAAGTGCTCCAAGGCTTCTCTGAAGCCCCACTTGGTTCACCAATGCCCAGGAGACCACATGGGGCTCCTTGGGCCAACCTAAGCAGTGGGGAGAAGCCTGGAGCTGCTCCTGCTCCTTCCCAGGCCTGTGGGACAGGTTTCTGTCCAGCTGACCCCTATTTTGCTCCTGACAGCTTGCTCACTTGGGGCCTGGGGAAGTGGGTAAAAATAGATTCCAGAATTGTCTTTGAATCAGTTGGCAAACTGGCAGCCAGATGGTGCTAGTTCCTGTGCACAAGGGGTAAACTATTTCGGATATGGAAAGGGCTATTTTAAAGTTTTAATTGAAGTGGAAATCTCCTTTACCAACACCAAGACTGAGTCACATCAAGGAGAACCCCTTGGTGTTAGGGAAGGGCTAGAGGCCTAGCTGCTGTTCAGGCTGTGCTGAGTGCCATGTGATGAGCCAGCACAGGCAGGTGGCTGGCCCAGCCCTGCCTTAGGAGCTCAGCCTCGATGGGGCCAGGATGGCGGTTATACAGAACATGGCAGCTTGTCTGGCCAGTGGAACCCGAGGATGAGCCCAGAATTCCAGGAGTCCTCACTCTTCATCTTAGGTGGCTAAAATGGCCAAGCATTTTCAGTGTGGCAGCCTTTGGACCAGAGAGAACCAGCCTGAGTCTCAGCACTGCTCCTTTCTGCTGGACTAAGTTTGGGTTTCTCATGTTAATGAGGCCAGACCATTGCTTCTCAGTGGGATGAGAGGAGAGACCCATCAATCCCAGTGCACCCCTGGTGTGAACTTTAGGCCACATAGAGATGACTCTAAAACTGTCTTCCTGCCATGTCCTTCCCAGGACCATGAATGGTGAGTGTCCATGGTAACAATGGCCACCTGAAGATCAGCATTGTGGGTGGGCAGCTTCAGCCCCACACCTCTATAGTGTAACAGGCAGAAAAAAAAAATGCCTTCCCAAATTGACGTTATAGTAGGACAGACATCAGATGCCTGGAAGGCCCTGGTCTTGCCACAGGTGGTGACAGCCCATTTTCCTGCCCTCTCCATGCCCAGGATTACTGGGACCCGCTACATATCCTAATGGCTGGAGACAGAGTCAACCTCACAGCCTAGGTCCTCTAGGCATTGGGACCATCACCACATCTATGTGAGCCCAATGCCCAGTCCAAGGTCCACCAGTTCTCTGGTACCTTCCTCACACCCCCATCTAGAAGGGAAATTAGTGTGGAGGAAACTATTTCCAAACAACCACTGACGGGCTTGACCAAGATAGGGTCCTGGTTCTGCATACCATCCAAAGAAATTGAAAGGCTTTTCCAGGCCTTTCAATTTCCAGGTCTGACCCCATGCCTGCTTATGTTTGAAAAGCAGTGAGGTCACTGGCAGGATTAGGATTAGGAACAGTAAAAGCGATTAGAGTTTGTCCTCCTCCTGGGGTACAGCTGGGCAGAGGTTTCCAGGTCAGAGAATCTGTCTGTCCCATGGACACTCATTAAGGTAACCAGCAGAAATTTTCCATGGAGTTCACGAAGTATGGCCCTTGACTCAATTTCCCCTGGGTGTGCAGCACTCCTAACCTCCTTCACCAGTCTGAGTTTCTCAGAAGGGAGAATTCCTGAAGAGAGAGCCCTGGTAAGCAGCCAGGACTGGGGTACCTTAATAGGCTCCCCACCAAGGCAGAACCACACTACCCAGGAAGCAATACACCCTGGCCAGCCCCTCTGCATCTCAGAAGCACCCGTGCTCTCTGTTGACCTTTCACCAGTACCCTTTTGCAAACTTGCGGGGTGGGAGGAAGGGCCAGAGCCAGGAAACTGGAACCTTTTCTCCACTTTGAGGACTACTGACCCAACTGGTCACATAATTATGGACTCCTTAGGAATCCTGGGTTCAGTTCTGGCCCTTCCATTCATTCCATGAGGATGCTGAGTCCCAGGAGATTATGGCCTACTCTATGGTGGCAGCACCCCATTCAGGGCCCAGACACTGGCTCTGGCTACCAGCTTAACTCCATCGCTCCCCCTCAAATGATTGAGGACACATATGGTTTGGATAGGGGGTGCTGGGTCAGCAAAAGTCTCTCCTGCTAAGAGGTGGGCACAGCCTTCTAGCCCCAGGTATAGCTGTCACAGAACCTCAGGGAAAAAATGATAATATTCAAGTCTTTCCTGGGTCAGCCAGGCCTTCCCTGGGGCCTCAGGAGTCTCCCCCTTACCAGCCCCCAGATGGGCCCCAGGCTTAATCCAGCTTAGCAAACAAACAGTCCACAGGCACTGCCCAGCTCAGCATTCCAGGGCAGTAGGGCCAGACTGGTCATCTGCTTCTCTCCACAGTGCAGACAGGATGGGGCCTGGAGGTGGCCAGCAGCAGCAGAGGAGATCCTGGGAATTGGGGATGGATACCAGGTGGGTGCTTTGGGGGTAGAGGGGCACATGGACTTCTTCAGACCACAGGGTAACCAAGGCAGTTCATCTGCTACAGGTACACCCCCCTACAATGATGGCAGCGTCAAAGGCCCTGGGTCCACCCCTGTGAGCCTCTCAATATTAGTACAGAACAACCTCCATCCTGTCTACCGCATGGATGATTTTGACAGTCTATGATCTGCATGAACCCAACCTGGCCATGTGTGGCCTAGATAAAGCCCCAGCTGTCTAGGGTATTTGACTTCCTTCTCCCTGTCACACTACACCATTCAGCCTTGTGATGACTCCTGCTACCCTGGGAGGCAGCCTCCTCTTTCTGAGGTTCTATTGCTTGAACAGGGATCCTTATTAGCAAGCATCTCTCAGGAGCCCAACTCCACATCAGGAAGGCCATGGGATCCCTTGGGATATTACATCTCTGCCTTCCAGGAGCTCCCAGATAGCAATAAAGATCTGGCTTCACTAAATAAACTAGCAGCACTGGTTTCATGCCCTGGGAGGCATGCTGGTGGGGTTGTACTCAGACCCTGGCCCTGCAGATACCTCCTTGGGTCCTCAAGCAAGTACTGTGGCCTTCCTGAGCCTCCATTTCCTCCTTGGTCATGCTCACTAGAGAAACAACTACCCCAGTGCTCATGAGAATGCCCCAAGCTTTCCTTACCATAGTAGGTGTGGGGAACTGGGGAGGTGGGGACCACATCAGAATAACCAGATCTGTTTGAAATCAATCAGAGAAAGGCAAGAAGCATAATACATAGTAAGTCACACCTACAGGCTTGGGGAGCAATGGAGTCCAGGAGATGAGCTGGGGAAGATTGGGGTCAGGTCTGGGAGAGGCTCTTAGCCATTCAGGTCTGTAGGAAACACATTTTTCCTTGGAGGATAAAATGATATTTTCTTAAATATTTAAAGTTCATAAACAGTGAGGGTAGGAGATGGGGAGAGTAGGGAACCTAATTCATCTTTGATCTTTGTTCCATAATCTCATCTTTTTGCTTTTCTTCCCCTCCTCCTCCTCCTCCTTCTTCCCTCCTCCTCTTCCTCCTCCTTCCCTCCTCCTCCCCCTCCTCCCCTTCCCCCTCCTCCTCCTCCTCCTCCTCCTTCTTCTTCTTCTCCTTCTTCTTCTGTTCTTTTCAGTACTGGGAATTGAACCCAAGAATGTTCTACCACTGAGTTACATCCTTAACCTTTATTTATTATTTTGAAACAAGGTCTTGCTAAGTTGCCCAAGCCAGCCTTGAACTTGCAGCCTTCCTGCCTCAGACTCCCAAATAACTTTTGCTTTTGCCTCTAAGAAGCCTAGATATCCCTTGATATGATTACCCTGGCTACTCTTTTATACTGTTGTCATGTGGTTCTTTTAAGTCTTATTTTAAATTATGTGAGTTATATAAAAGCAAAGCACCCATCTATGTCACTGTTTGAACAAAAGAGAGGATTCCAGGGGCTTTAGAGGATTGACAGGAAGTGATGGAGCAGTCACTAGGGCTGAGGGAGCAAGAGGCCTCCAGGAGCGATACCCACAGACCAGCAAGAACCTGGGAAACTATGAAGCATCTCTCTCAGCTATAGTAGGGTTCCCACAGACAAGAGGACCTTGTGTGGTCTTCATGTGGAAGTGGCAGACTTGGGACTCCATCCTGCTTGCCCCTTCTCCCAGGGCCTCAGGTTTAGAGGACGGGGCATATGAGGAGAACACAAAGAATCAGCAAAGTTTTCAAAAACTTTGAAATAGCCCACCAGGTGCCTGTCCAGGGAGATATGGACCCTTCTCCACAGTGCTCTTTACTAATTTCTCATGTACACTCTGCACCTGCTGTGAGGCTGGATTGGCTGCTGCCTGGGTCAGTGGCACAGCTGACTGGTGGCCCAGAAACATCAGCCCAGCCGTGTTGGGGACTCCTTCCTTTGGTCAGCAAAAGGGTGGAAGGTACTGAGACTAACTTGACTGGACTCTATGGCCAAACTTAAGGCTCTGGGGAAACATGAGTAACTTGAGGACCTGAATCTTATGAAAGCAGAAGCCTGAGGTAGGAGGTAGACTGAGTTTTGGGTTGAGGACCTGGATTTCAGATATGGCTCTGTTGCTCTCTTGCCATGTGACCTTGGAGCCTTGGGTCCACTGTCTTGGAATGGGGTGAAGGTCTCTATCCACCCATCTCACAGAGCTCCTAAGGAGGTCTAGAATGTTCCTGGGCACCCAGAGGGATACTCTGCCCATTCATTGCCTCTTATACCTACTGGTACAGAAGCAGCAAAGAAGTACCTTCTGTTCTGGCCACTGGGGCAGGCTGTCACTGTGTCTGTTGTCAGATTTCCCCACCTGAGGCCTACAGCAGTGAGGGAGAGATGGGGCTCTGGTTGAGGCAGGGAGACCACTCTAGGACCTAGGGAACTAAAGGCCTTGGCTCCAGGTGACAAGCCAGGGAGCAGGAGAGTCAGACCTAGAGCTGTATCTCCAAATTGCATGGTAGCCAGTGACTGAAACTTTGCACCCAAGGGAGACTTACAGACACCCATGATTTGCAAATTCAAAATATCCCCAGACTTTCAAACCTCTGACACATCCTCTCCCAATTTCAGGACCTTTTAACACATGAGATAAGGAGATGTATTTCCATGCCCAAGAAGACCTCTCTCCCCACCCCATTCTGTGCCAGAACACCTGTCAGTATAAATCCCTGCTTAGGTATGGTAGGGTGAGAACCAGCACCTAGACTTTCAGGGAAAAGTAGAGAGGACAGTCTGAGTATCTTTTCCTTCTGTTTTGCTGGTTTCCTTGGGCAGGTCACACCCCATTTCCAGGGCCTGTCTGTACCTCTTCTGAATTGGGGTGGGAGGCACCTTGCCTTGCCTAATCCACATGAATTTTAGTGGGGAGATGGTGGAAGGAGATGCCCAGAGTGGCCAGGCAGTATAACAGAATGTGACACTCTTTGCTTCTGTGCAAAGCCTGGGACTGGCCTGAACTGCCCTGGGTTCCCCTGGGGACAGAGACTTGTGACAAGCATCAGTCCTAGTGTACGGTGAGGACATGGCAGCAGAGAACTAGAGCTTCAGCTGTGATGATCAATAACCCAGCATTCTCCAGCTACATAGGGCTACTGTGGGGAAGCAGCATGTCAACCAGCAATATCCCAGGTTGAGTGCTCTCCAAACAGCATCCTATCTAGGGGGTGCCAGTTCCTGGGTTGGCTCTGAAAAGGCCCAGGTCTCCACATTCCCATGGAAACCAGTGGGACAGTGGGCACGTTTTTGACCATCCTGACAAAAGGAAGGGAAACTAGATGGCAACCCCAGGGCCTCCCTCCCTGCCCCTGCATAAGCCTAGAGTTCATAAGGCCATTTGTCCCTTCCAGGCCTGCAAGGACTTCCTGGAACTAGCTGAGACACACAGCCGGAAATGGCAGCGAGCACTGCAATATGAGCAGGAGCAGCGTGTCCACTTGGAGGAAACCATTGAACAGTTGGCCAAACAGCACAACAGCCTCGAGCGGGCCTTCCGCAGTGCCCCCGGCCGGCTCTCCAACCCCAACAAGAGCTTCAGTGAGGGTGAGTGGGTGAGCAATGGCCATCAGGGTTTGTTCCATTCTTCCACACTCAGTCACCCTCTCCCTGGCTGTCTCCACCTAGTTTCTGCTGTGCACCCCAACCCCTACCCACATACCCCTTAATATGCCTGTATCAAGGCCAGGTGAGAGAAGAGGGTAGGGGAGTGGGGCCAGGGTGAGCCAAGTCCTTGGCTCTGGACTTTTTCAGGCAGTAGGATGAGCCCTTTTAGAGGCTGCAAACTGAGGCAGTGGCCCTGTGTGTATCTCTAGGAAGCCTCTTGACTTCCAAAGGAGAGGACAGTGAGGAAGATGAAGATACCGAGTACTTTGATGCAATGGAAGACTCCACATCCTTCATCACCGTGATCACCCAGTCCAAGGAAGACAGGTGGGCACTCACCCCCAGCAGGGACAGCTGTGACTTGTAAGGAGCCTCCCCCAGGACCATCCTTTTCCCTTGTGTTCTTTGGCTCCATCTGGTCTCTTGACCAGCTATAATCTTGGGATTTTAAGTCTTTCTCCAGATGGTATTTTTGCTTAGATTCTGTTCTTCCTTATATCAAAAATGTCAAAGTTTGCATCAGGCATTTAATTAAAAATGGAAATAGAGAACAGGGCATTGGCTGAATCCACTTCCAGCCTGAGGTTCAGAGAAGACCCAGAAGACCCCAGCTACTCATTCTTGCCTCAGAACAGTATAAGGTCCCAACCATTCCTTCCACAGTGTCATCATTTGAGAACAGATGAAAGATTCAGGGAGTCTCTTCTATTTCTAAACTTTTGTTTCATTATTCATAAACACCTGCTCTTCGTGGATGTTTCTAAATACACATAAAAACATACATTACAGACCAGGACATTTACTAAAAACGAAGCTGTCAGACTCTCAGAGCCACAGGAAATTCCTCTGGGTGCCAGCACACCAACAGGTACAGAGAGAAAAATGTGAGATAGACAGTTGGGCTGGGCACAAGCTGTGAGCATGCTGGTGAAAAACCCTAGCCCCTCCTTTTCCACTTGAAGCTGGGACCTCCATGAACCAATGAGCTTTATCACCTCCCTATCCTAGTGTTTTCCAAGGAAAGGGTTATCAGGTTTCATCAGCAGTGTATTTCTAGCCCAGAGTTATTTTCTATTTCCCAGTAACATCTAAAATTGCTTACATTAGTCACAAAGTTAGCTCACTTGACCATCCTGAGCTTCCGTCCACTTTTTCACCAGCAACATCTCTTTCTTGGAGCTACAACCAGGAAAGGTCCTACTCAGGCTGCCTCACCCCACCCCATGCCTGAAGCCCTAGCTGAGCCACTGGCTTTCCCCTCTATGGGCTTCCACTGAGCCTAGGCCCCTCAGCTGTGGCACCCCCTGTTGTTGTGGCCCTCTATTCTACAACATCAGGGGCACAGGGATGCATCAGACCCACTCCCTGCCCTTCAGGAACCCCAGTCTAGGTTGGGAGTCAGACACAGTGGGACCTGTGTAGGATAGGAAGGGGCACCAGGGCTAGATGGGCTCTCCCAAAATAAGTGTCCACTCCCAGGCTTCTTCTTGATTCTGGGTCACTCAGTTGCCAGGAGGGGCCTGGGTGCAGGAACTCCAAAGGCTTTGCTGAGTGCCTGCTGTGGGGGTAGGGGTGTGCCTGTGGATGGGACATCTCTAGATCCCTACCTGGGCCCCTTATCCCCCACCTTGAGTATCCTGAATTAGAGATGGTACACTAGACTTGCCTTGTCCCTTACACTCCACCAAAGGGTCTGGAGAGAAGGTGGGCTAGGTAATAAAGCAGCTTCAGATTTGCCCATAACTTGCCTCCCCATTTGTTTCCCTCAGAAAAGCTGAAGGTGGAACCGAAACAGGCTCAGTGGACTGGACCTCAGTAGACAATGTAAGTGAGGTGGCTCCTGGCCTGGGGCCAAGCTCTAGGAATCTGATGAGGAGAAGTCAGCAGTGTAGTGAGCTTGGAGCCATAGGGGCAAGCCCAGAACTCTGGCCACCTTTGAACCCTGGATCAGCCTTCTATGTAACATTCAGACAAAGCCAGTCTGCCCTTCCTGTCAGAAATGTGCCAGGCGCCAGGTGCAGTGGCGCACACCTGAAATCCCAGCGGCTCTGGAGTCTGACACAGTAGGATGATGAGTTCAAAGCCAGCCTCAGCAAAAGTGAGGTGCTAAGCAACTCAGTGAGACGCTGTCTCTAAATGAAAACACAAAATAGGGCTGGGGATGTGGCTCAGTGGTTGAGTAGCCCTGAGTTTAATCCCCAGTACCATAAAAAAAAGAAAAGAAATGTGCCAGGGGCCAACTTGACATTAGCCCTTGGGGAGGTCAGAGGTGAGGGCAGGGGTGTCGGGGACCAAAGGAGTTCTGGTGTCCACTAACAGGCATGCCCTGCTTCTCTGATAGGTGTTAGATAGTCCCTCATTTGTGTCCAAGGGTTCATCCAAAGTCAAGAGGCGTGTCCGCATCCCTGACAAGCCCAACTACAGCCTTAACCTCTGGAGCATCATGAAAAACTGCATCGGCCGTGAGCTCTCCAAGATCCCCATGCCAGTAGGTGGCTCAGGGCAGGGCAGTGGGAGTCCTCTGGGCTGTGACATACACATAGCCCTGGGGTGTCATTTCCTTAATGGTACCTGAGGAGCACATAACTATTTAATGGTGTCTGGCAGCATTGGCCAGTCCTCCAAAGAGCAGGGTTCTTCAGGCTCAGAGGGAAGAGACCAGGAAGGGCTGTGTGTGAATGATGATGTAGAGAACCCCAGAGAACCTTTGGACCTGACCAGGCTTCACACTATCCCAGCTGCCCCGACTTGGTAAAGGGGAAGTAGGCTTTGCTACAGGCTATTTCTGGTGCCCTCCCAGGAAATGGAGGCTCAGCAAAGCCACATGGAGTTCTGAGGACAGACCTAGGGTCCTTCTGTCACCAGATTGTAGTAGCATCTCTACAAAGAGCAGGCTTGGGAGACCCAGGCCATAGAGTTTTACTTGGTGACCCATACAAGTCCTTTCACATCTCTAGTCTCTGTCGGCATCTGCACAGTGGAATCACAGTGCCTCCTTCAGAATGTCTGGGAGAAGGGAGTGACATAACAGGGAACACTCTAGAGAGAGACTCTGAGCTCCATCCATCCTACATAGGGGCTTCCACAGGAGCCCTTGACAAAAAAACTTAGATCACAGCTGAGACTATGAGGAAGACCCCCACTTTCTCTATCCACAGATTTCCTTATTTACTTATTCATTCTCTGGTTCCAGTAGTTCAACACTTACCATAACTACAGTGGGCAAGTCAGATACCCTGGCCTTTGTGGCATTTACCAAGCAGGAAGAGTGACAGTAGACCTCATAAAAATATGCTATACTGCATACCATAAAGTGGTGCATTCTACAAAGGAAACAGGCAGGAGGGACCAGGGAGGTAACAGGGTAGGGCTGAAGTGCTAGACAACCAGGTTGTCAGAGGGACCACACCATGAAAGTGCCATTAGATCAGCGATGTCCCTCAACATCTGAGAAGAGCAGAGGTGCCATGATGATGCAGGGTCATCTGACCTTGTCTGACCACCTGCCCTGCTCCCTGTTCACCTACAGGTGAACTTCAATGAGCCCCTGTCCATGCTCCAGCGGCTGACTGAGGACTTGGAGTACCACCACCTGCTGGACAAGGCAGTGCACTGCGCCAACTCAGTGGAGCAGATGTGCCTGGTGGCTGCCTTCTCTGTGTCCTCCTACTCCACCACTGTGCACCGCATCGCCAAGCCCTTCAACCCTATGCTAGGCGAGACATTTGAGTTGGACCGCTTGGAGGACATGGGTCTGCGCTCCCTCTGTGAGCAGGTGAGGTCCACCAGGCTGGCACTGGGTAGCTCCTGCCAGGGGCCATCAGCTGAGGTCTAGCTGGGTATTTGGGCCTCTTATGGCAGGGATAAGTCCAAGGCCTCCTGAAAATAGTGAGGGGCATTAGAAGAGAGCTTAGTGGAACAGAGCTGGTGTCAGGGAAGGGGAGGCCCCATCTCCCAGCCAAGGAACCAGGTGGCAGAGATGGAGGGAATTTTGCAGGGCACTGTTGGAAGTCCAGGCAGACCAGAGTGTAGAGTCACCACCAAACTGAAAAATAGCAGGCAGGCAGAGCCTGGGATAGCCAGGCATATCAGGATAGACACTGCCCTGGTCAGTGTCCCTTCCTCCCACCTGTCTTTATCCCTTTTTTACACCATCTCCTGGTGATGAACCAAGACCCAGGCCCAGTGGTCTAGAAGCCTCAGCCATGGCATCCTGATACTGAGCCTGAGTATCCTTGTCATTCAAGAAGCAATTCATTTTATTGGTGCTGGTGCTGCTCTGGCTCTTGGAATTTTTCTAGAATCCTGAAGTTCACTGACCTGGGTGCTACTTTAAAAGGTTATGGCTGCTATGAAAGTCCATAATGAGGTGACTATAGCAACCCTCACAGGGGTGTAGTGGCCAGGTTTTGAAGGTGCATCCAGCAGGTTTTTAGATACTTTGGGTATGGGGTTTGGGGCCATGGTCCTTGGCCTGAACCCTTGAATAAAATGCATTTATCCATTCAGCAACCATTAAGTACCCTAGATGTGCCAGGTATTTTCACATGTTGAAGATACAGATGGGGAACTGGCAAGTGTGGCTCCTGTGGGGGGCGCTCAGGCACTTTGTATGTCAGATGATTCTGGCTCTTTCTAAAAACAGGGGTGGGTCAGGGAGCAGTTTGATGCAGAAAGAGTCAAGGGAGGAAGGGATGAGACAAGGGTGAGAGGAAGTGTCTGGCTTACTTTGTGTGGGAGGAAGCTGCAGGTGGAAGTGGGGAAGGTTTGGATGCTGGGTACATTTTGAAGGAAGGACATACAGGATTTGCTAAGGCTTTGATAAAGAACACAAGGAAGAGACACCAGGAAGACTCCAAAACATTTGGTGTGAGCAACTAGAAAGACAGGATGGACCTCAGATGAAAGTGGGGATAATGCAGGGCTCCAGCACCTTGCCATTGTGATCACATCCCTGAGTTTTCATAGGGATGGCTCTAATGGATGTGTGGAAGCCCTGCTATGGGTGATAGCTGGGCTAAGGGACAGGGCAGCTGCAGGTTGGCCCTGCACTCCCAAGGCATAGGAGGTGATGCTGCCTATGGAAACGGGAGACTATGACCATGATGGGGTGTCAGGAACTTGCTGCCTCTGGTCAGGTTGAGCCTGTCTAAGTGGAGGCAGCTGGAGTTCAGGGGTGAGGCTGGGTGTGGAGCCTGTCTGAGGCCATGAGACCAAACAGTACCTGAGGAGTAAGAAGGTTAGACAAGGCAGAGCCTGGCAGGTGTGGAATGAGGAAAGACAGAGTTGATGGTGGTATGAGGCAGAAGGCAGCAGCTGGCAGGTGTCTTAGGAAGAAAGGAAGTGGTAAAGTGTGCCCAGTGCTGTAAGGGGAAGGCTCAGCAGGGCTGGGGCCATATATGGGGCAGAAAGGAGGCCTGACGCAGGACATTGACATGACTCCCACCCTTGAACCAGGCTGGACTCTGCCCCTTGGTTAAAATAGCTTTGCCTTTCTGGACCCTCTCCCTCCATGTAACACCATACAGCTTCTCAGGTATGTAGTGAAAACTAAAAGAGAAATTAGGCCTGGAAGCTCTTGGTAAAGCAACACCCTTCACTTCCTTAGCCTTCAGTATAGCCAGTTCTGGGCATATTCTGGAGGCACAGCCTCCACCATCACCCCTTTTACATAACCCAAGAGCCAGGCATGGCGACACCAGGCCCATCTCACACTCCTGTGGCTGGGGCAGGCCCAGGACAGCAACCTGGGTTGCTTTCCACTAAGGATTCTCTTCTTCCCAGGGACCTGTCTTGGGTCCAGGCCACCAAAAGGAGCAGCCAGGCCTGCTCCTGTGGCCAGAGAGCTATGCATCCTGGAATCAGGGCAGGCTATCCCTGCCTGGTAAGGGATATGGTGTGTGCCCATGTCCAGCAATGCTTACACCCATCTGGTCTGGTCCCAGGTGAGCCACCACCCTCCCTCAGCTGCCCACTACGTGTTCTCCAAGCATGGCTGGAGCCTCTGGCAGGAGATCACCATCGCCAGCAAGTTCCGGGGGAAATACATCTCTATCATGCCACTTGGTGAGCAGGGTATCAGTGCACTCTTACAACAAAAAGGCATTGTGCTTCAGAAGAAGGACACTGCTGACCCTAAGTCAACTTGGGGCTCTCTCAGGGGAGACTTCCCTGTAGGTTTCCCCCCATCACCACCCACAGGCCTCTTGGACTGCCCCACTCCCCACTCCCAGTCCATATGAATATCCTCTGGTTCTCCACACTCTCGGCCTGTGGGTAGGGCCCACATGACAGGTCCATGATCT
The DNA here is from genome assembly GCA_020662805.1 of Glaucomys volans. Classification (NCBI taxonomy): domain Eukaryota; kingdom Metazoa; phylum Chordata; class Mammalia; order Rodentia; family Sciuridae; genus Glaucomys; species Glaucomys volans. The sequence continues at coordinate 192,960 of JAJEJO010001438.1, forward strand.
CTGACCTGTACCTGGCCTCTAGGTGCCATCCACTTAGAATTCCAGGCCAGTGGGAATCACTACGTGTGGAGGAAGAGCACCTCAACTGTGCACAACATCATCGTGGGCAAGCTCTGGATTGACCAGGTCAAAGCTGGGTGCCCTTGGGAGGGGAAGCATACGGCCTGGGGATTGGATGTTGACCACTACCCTCTCTCATCAGTCAGGAGATATCGAGATTGTGAACTATAAGACCAATGACCGGTGCCAGCTGAAGTTTGTGCCCTACAGTTACTTCTCCAAAGAGGCACCCCGAAAGGTAAACAGGACCACCTTCTAGCACCCCAGGAGACCCACTGTAGGATGTGTGCTCATGTGAGTCTTGCCAATATCCACAGGTGACAGGAGTGGTGAGTGACAGCCAGGGCAAGGCTCACTACGTGCTGTCTGGCTCATGGGATGAGCAGATGGAATGCTCCAAGATTGTGCAGAGTAGCTCAAGCAGCCCCAGCTCTGATGGGAAGCAGAAGACAGTATACCAGACTCTGCCAGCCAAGGTGTTGTGGAAGAAGTACCCACTGCCGTGAGTAGGGGTTAGGGGTCCTCTACCGGATATGGGATAGGGGCTGAGGGAGAAACAGGAAGGAGGCTAATGAGCAGGAAACAGGCAGACGCCCGTACTCCCTGCACCCAGCAAGAAACACGAGGTTGGGTGGGCTCAATTGACATGTGAGCAGAAAACAATATCATGCACCCGACATCCCAGTATGGAAGCCAGACATTCACAAGTAAATGAATGTGAAACTACTGGGAGAGAAGAGATACTATGCAGAGAAAAGGTGAATGGACATAATCCTTCCATGACTGTGAAATAAAAATGAACTTGAAAAAAACTTGCAGGAAACAGAAAATTATAAAAAGTGTGATTGCAGATTCTAAAGAGAACAAAACAAAAATTCTACAAAAGAAAAATAATCAAAGTTGAGAACTCCATGGAAAGGTTTAATAGAATGAATCTGTCACCTAAATATAGGTCAAAAAAATGCTCACACTGTAACATGAAGAGACATATCCTGGAGAAGACAAGAAGCTAGAGTGGAAGGCCTATGGGTGACCCTAGCGAGATTCCCAGAGCAGGTTTGGTTGGCATCCCCTGGGGACTTGTTAGTGTGTATAATCTGCCTCCAGACAGAATGGGAATCTGCATTCAGTAAGGTTCCCGGGGCATTCACATGCAAGTTTGAGAGCAGTGTCTAGAACACTTCTAGTCAGAGTTTTAGAAGGAAACAGAGATCACTTCTGAAGAGCAAATAGCAGAGGATTTTTTATACCTAAGTCTATACAGTGAGACTGCTGAAACTATATCAGAGAATATTCAGCAACCAGATTTTTTAAAGATATTATGTGCTAAGGAACATCACTTTGATAGATACCTCCTCATCAACAAAATTGGAAACTTGAAAACAGCCAAGTCATATATTCCATGTGCTAAGAGACACATCGCCCAGGCAAACATTTTTGAAGAATGAAGTTGAAATAAATATCTTTTCAGGAAAACAAACATTCACTTGGCCACCAGCAGACCTGTACTAAAGGATATACTTCTGGCAGAAAGAAACTAATCCCAAGTGAAAGATCCAAGATGTGTAAATGAATGAAGAACAAAAATGTGGATCTAACTGAACAGTGAATAAACAATAATAATAATGTCTCATGGGGTTTTAAATTTTAAACTGCACAATGACATTAAATCAGAAAAGAAATAAATGAGCCGGGCGTGGTGGCTCACGCCTGTAATTCCAGCAGCACTGGAGGCTGAAGCAGAAGGATCACGGGTTCAAAGCCAGTCTCAGCACAGGCAAGGCACTAAGCAACTCAGTGAGACCCTGTCTCTAAATAAAATACAAAATAGGACAGGGGATGTGACTCAGTGGCCGAGATCCCCTGAGTTTAATCCCCAGTTCAAAAAAAAAAGAAAAGAAATAAATGGAGGGAAACCACTTGAAGGCCCTATGCTACCCAGGTGGTAGGTCAAGACTCAGAATAACCTTTGACTATTGGAAGTATGGATATTGTAATTCTTAGGGTAACCACTAAAATAATACATTTAACTGGAAACTCAGAAGAAAAGAAGAAAATAAAAAATGGAGAGAAGGAAGAATAGTTAAAGGGAATAGAAATAACTTTCTGAGGGCTAGGGATGTGGTTCAATGGAAAAGTATGTGCTTAGCATTCATGAAGTCCTGAGGTCAATTCCCAGAAACACCCCACCACCACCACCAAAAAAAAAGTTCTCCAAGTGAAAGTAAAGAGATAAAAGATCTTGAATTAAAAGGGTCTACAGAGTGGCAGACAAGAGATAAAGAAAAATGTTCACTAGACCACATGGTCAAAACTGAGAACATTGAAGAAAAAATTCTAGTATCTTCCAAAAAGAAGTAAAAGATTTCAATCAAGGGTAAAGACAGATTGACATCAAATTTAGCAACAAACAACACTGGAGTAATATTTTTCAATGATATGCAGAAAATGAAATTAGAAGGTAGGATTTTCTATCCAAACAAGCTATACTATGAAGATATGATAAAAATAAACTTAAAAAAAAACCTTCAGGCAGGCATACAGAAAGTTTGGCATACAAAAACTCCCAGTGAAAATAATACTGAACCTCTCTCTTGGCTGGAGATTAAACCCAGGGCCTCATGGCTAGGCAAGCACCACTAAGCTACATTCCCAGCCCCCTAGACATAATACCTTAAAATGGGGAGGGAAAAATTTCAAAAGATGTTGTGCTGGACACATGAAGTAAAAAGGTTTTATAAAAACAATGACAAAGACCAAAGGAAAAGAGAAAATATGTCCATAATAATGCAGAATTTAAAGTCCAGGTAACATTAGTATGATGGGAAGAAAGGGAAAAACACCATGAATAAGAAGAAATGCTAAGTTCTTATTAGAAGGAAGATACATATGTTTCTTAATAAGAATAAAAATGAAAGGTATTACAAACAAAAACAGTAAATTAATATGGAAGAAATAGGTTCAAGCATTTCAATGCTTGTAATAAATATAAATAGATGAAACTAGCTAAAAACAAAATATTGATAGGATTTTTTTAAAATCCAGATAGATACTCCTTATAACAGAAAAATATGCAAAGATCAAAAGTAAAAGAAATATTGTGAAAATCAAACTGAAAAAACTATAATAGCTATATCAACATCAGGTAAAACAGACTTAAGGGTGAAAACATTATTAAGGAAGGAAAGGCTGCTATATAATAAATGGATGTTTATTAAGAAATTCCAAGCTTAAAACATTATGCATGTAATAAAACAGCCTCAAAGATCCAGGCACGGTGGCACATTCCTGTAATCCCAGCGACTCGGGAGGATGAGGCAGGAGGATCGCGAGTTCAAAGCCAGCCTCAGCAACTTAGCGAGGCCCTAAGCAACCCAGTGAGACCTGAGACCCTGTCTCTAAATAAATACAAAATAGGGCTGGGGATGTGGCCTCAAATATTTGCAAAGCACATCATGATAACTAAGAGAGAAATTGATAATCCATAACCATAGTAGGAGATTGGGAGACTTCAATATACCCATCTCACTTATTGACAGATCAAGTTAAAAAAAAAAAAGGAAGGATACGAAGGAGATCTAAACAACACAGAATATTCACTATTCACAGGCTTATAGATGCAGCAATCAGAAAATATACTTTTTCTCAAGAATACATGGAATGTATACAAAAATCAATCATGTACTAAACCCTAAAGAAAACCTTGACAAACCACAATCTATCATAATACAATTAGACATTACAAATACAATGACAAAAATCCCCACATATTTAGAAACAAATTTTAAGTTGCTAAATAGCTGTGAGTAAAATAGGAAGTTAGAATGGCAATTTTTAAATATCTAGAACTGAAGAGAGCAGAGATATCAAAACTGAACAAATACACCAAAGGTAGTGCCTCAAAACTCACATATTGCCTTAAATAATTTCTAATTTCGAGGCTTTTACATTTCTAAGTATCTGCTGTAAGTAAAGTTCAACACATATATCCCAAAAAAGAAGAAATCAATAAAATAGAAGAAGGAAATATAAAGAAGCTTGATAAAAGTTGATGGTTTGAGGAAAAGAACAACTGACAATAGAGAAACCTACTGCTAAGACTAATCAAGATTAAAATAAATATTAATGAAAAAAGTTTCATATGTCATATAAAGTATAAAAATACCATTTGGACATAGTCTTAGAAAAACATAACTTATAAGAACTGACTCCAGAAGAAATAAAAAGCATCAATAACCCTTCAATTATTAAAGAAAACAAAGCAGTAGTTTTTAATTACTACAAGGAAAACACAGACCTAGATAATTTTACAGGTAAATTCTACCAAAATTTTTAAGAAATATGTTGACCCAGCAGGGCATGGTGACACATGCCTGTAATCCCAACAACTTGGGAGGTTGAGGCAGGAGGATCACAAGTTCAAGGCTAGCCTCAGTAACTTAGCAAGGTACTAAGCAACTAAATGAGACCTTATTTTAAAATAAAAAAATAAGAAGTACTGGGTATATAGGTCAGCACCCTTGGGCTTTAATCCCCAGTACCAAAAAGAAAAAAGGAAAAAAGAAATATGTTAAATCAGCTTTAAATAAACTCTTTCCAGAAGAGAGAAAATACTCCTCTCTTCTATACTGTGAGGATAGAATAACTTTCCTACCAAACCAGGTGAAGACAGTAATAGGAAAATAAAATTCCGACCCTATACCACTTACATAAGCAAAATTCCAAGATATTAGAAAATTCAACAGTGTATAAAAAATAACAATCTGCCATCATTTTGAATTTATTCAAGATATGCAAGAATAATTTTATATTAGAAGATCTATAAATTAATCATATATTAACATCTCAAAAGATGCACCCAGATATAAGATTAATATGCAAAAATCAGTTGCAGTTCTATACACTAAGAGCAAACAACTGGAAAATGCACTTTAAGACCTTGTAATAAATCTTATATTCAAGACCTATATAGAGAAAATTGTAAAACTTTACTAAGTTATATCAAAGGAAGAACTAAATAGAGAAAAACACAACATTCATAGATAAAAATTCAACATAACATAGATAGATTTAGTAATATAAAGATGTCATGATTTAAAGAATCAATAGATAAAATCCTATAGGGATTTCCATTGAACTGGGTATTAGAATTTTAAAATTTACATTAAGGAATAAAGAGCAAAGACATTGCTCAAGGAAACCAAAGAGTACTTAACCATAGTTGATATCAAGACCTACTTTGAAATTAAGGTGGAGTGAGATGATGAGGCTAGAAATAACTTCCATGGATACATGTATATTTGATATATGAAAAAGGTGGCATATCAGATCATGTGGAAAGATGGGGCTGTTCCCAAATGGATGTGAGACAAAATGATAATCTCTTTGGAAAAAGATTAACTGATTCCAGTGGGAACTCTCTTACATTATAACAAAAATCAACCATAAGACCATTGTCTGGAGTTAGGTATTAAGTTTGACTTATTCCTAAACAATAAGTTAATACTCAAAGTTTAAAAAATAGATGAATATCTTTTAGAACTTAAGAAAACAAATCTGAAACAAGATACAAATAAAGCATTGACACATTTAACTGTATAAAAACATTTTTGCTTATTAAGAGGTATTTTACTCATTAAAAGACAATCAAAAGAAAGTGAGGTGCCAGGCACAGTGTACACCTATAATCCCAGTTACTCAGGAGACTGAGGCAAGAGGATTCCAAGTTCTAGGCCAGTCTGAGCAACTTAGTAAGACCCTGTCTCAAATAAATTTTTTTTAAAAAAGGGCTGAGGATGTAGCTCATTGGTAGAGCACTTGCCATATATGTGAGGTCCTGGGTTCAATCCCCAGTACTACAAAAAAAAAAAAAAAAGGAAAGGAAAGAAAGAAAGAAAAAAGGAAAGTGGAAATACAAAAACAAATTTAAAGAAGGTAATCACAGTACCTACACCTGACAAAGGACTAGTATCAAGAACACAGAAAGAGTATTTTATCATAATTAATTTTTAAATAAAGGATTTCTAATCAACAAGTAGAACAAAAACAAACCAATGGCAAAATGTGCAAGAGTCATAAACAAGAATTTCACAGAAGAAACATATATGACTAGTCATCATATTAAAACCACAATTAACATCATTGCTAATTGGGGAAATGCAAATCAAAACCACCACAATGAGATACTGTTTTATAATCATTTGATTAGTAAAAATGACAAAAGTCTATCAATAGTTGAAGAAGATATGGACCCACAATATTTCTTATGCATTGCTAATGGGAGTATAAATTGGTGCAACCACTTTGGAAAACCATTTGTCCTTATCTCCTAAAGGTGAACTATCACACTGAATGCAGTGACATATGTTTATAATCCCAGGGACTTGGCAGGGTTGAGAGAGGAGGGTCAAAAGTTCAAAGTCAGCCTTAGCAAATTAGCAAGCCCTAAGCAATTTAATGAAACCCTGTCTCAAAATAAGAAATAAAAAAGGTTGGGGATGTGGCTCAGTACCCCTCTGTTCAATCCCCAGTTCCAGAAAAAAAAAAAAAGATGAAATATCAGGAAGTCTAATAACCCAGATATCCCACTTCTAAGTATAAACTCAAGGGAAATTCTTGTAAATGTACAACAGGAAACACAAAAAACTTGGAAACAACCCAGGAATTTATTGAATGAATAACTGTGATATATTCACAGGAGAGAATATTACACAGTAGTTAAAACAAAGTACAGCACCATGCAACAATATAGCTAAATCTTAGCAGTATAATATTTGGTAAATAAAACTCCAAAATATTATATGTCATATATTCTTTTTATACAGTTCAAAACTATATATATGAGTATGTACATGGGGAGAGACTTAAGAATATTTAAAGATACAATAAAATTCTATTAAAAGGAAAGGAGGGGACTGATGACCCCAGGAGTCTTGCTGATGGCTATGTGACAAGGGAATAGATTGGTGAGTTTTCCATATGGTTAGATGTAGGTTTTTGTCAGAATTCTACCTTTTGTTTAGGGTGGCAACACTACATTAATAAAAAGCAGATCATGTAAGAGCCATAGAGGGTATCATGTACTAGGGATTATGACTAATCCAAATCTGTATGCTGAGGTCCCAAAAAAGAAGAGAACAAAAAGAGAAAACAAGATAGTAGATTTAAACCCAAGATATTGATATGTTAGTAACATTTCTAATCCAAGTCCAAAATCCACACTGCTCCAAATTCTAAAACTTTTTGAGCACTAACAAGACATCACAAGTAGAAAATTCCATACCTGCCCATATGACAGGTCACAGAAATACAGGTACACTCAAAATACTACATAAAATTAGGTCATGTGTAAGGTATGGAAGAAATATAAATTTTGTGTTTATACTTGGGTCTCATCCCCAAGATATTTTATTATGTACATGCAAATATTCAAAAGTCCAAAAAATTCCAAAACACTTCTGGTCCTAAGTTTTTTGAATAAAGAATACTCAACCTGTAATTACATTAAATATCCCATTATAATATTCCCATTGTATGATTCAGAAAGTTTTTAAAAATCCAGCTATATGTGTCTGCAAGAGAAGCATCTAAATTGGAAACTAAAGAAAGATTGGAATGAAAGGATGAAAAAAAAAAAAAAAAAGGTGCACAGAAATACTAACCAGGGCTGGGGATGTTGTTGTAGCTCAGTAGTGGACCACCTGCCCTGGATTCCATCCCCACCATCAAAAAAAAAAGAAAAAAAGAAAAGAAAAAAGAAAAAAGAAATACCAAACAAAAACTGCTTAGCTATATTCATATCACAAAACAAACTTTACAACAAATACAAGAGACAAAAGGGTTAATTCACAATGAAGGCTCAGTTCACCAGGAAGATGAGTATTAAATCCAAATGTATCTTGTACAAAACACAAGCTCAAAAAATATATATAGCATGGGTTGATACAAATGTAAAGAGAAATATACTAATATACAATCAGAGTGGAAATTTTTAATATCCCTCTCTTAGGGACAGAAAAAAACCTCAGGAGGATACATTTGAACAACAGAATCTGCCAGTTATAAAACACTACACCCAAAAAATGCATCAAAAACAGTCTCAAAGCTGGGCGTGGTGGTGCATGCCTGTAATCCAAGCGACTTGGGAGGTTGAACCAGGAGGATCATGAGTTCAAAGCCAGCCTCAGCAACTTAGCAAGGCCCTACGCAACTCAGTGAGACCCTGTCTCTAAATAAAATACAAAATAGGGCTGGGGATGTGGCTTAGTGGCCGGGTGTCCCTGAGTTCAATCCCTGGTACAAAAAAAAAAGTCTCAAAAATTGACCATATACTGAGCCATAGGAAAATTTCAAAGGACAAAAATTATGCCAAGTGTATCATTCAACTCCAAAGTAATTATGCAAGAAAAGGCAACTAGAAACATCCCTGTATGTTTATAAATTTAAGAAAAATGCTGGCACACACTATAATTCCAGCTAGTTGGGAGTCTGAGGCAGGAGGATCTTAAGTTCCAGTCCAGTCCAGGCAACTTACCAAGGATAAGTTCTCAAAATAAAATGTTGAATAGGGGTTGGGAATATATTTCAGTGGTGAAGCGCCTGTCTAGGGAGGCCTTGGGTTTGATCCCCAGTATGGGTGGGCCTGGGGGCTTCCAACTAATCCATAATGTCAAATAAGATATAACAGAAATCAGAAAAGAGACTGAATGATAATGAAAATAACATATCAGAAGTGGTAGGATTCAGCTAAGGCAGCAATTGGAGTGAAATGTGTAGCCTCAAAATGCACATTATACTAGAAAAGAAGAAAAGCTGAAAAATAATGAGCTAAGCATCCATCTCAAGAAGTTAAAAACAAAAAAAAAAAAAAGAAGAAGAAGTTAAAAACAAGAATAGCAGAATTAACCCCAGGAAAGTAGAAGGAATATAACAGTAAAATAGAGGCAGAAAACCCTAAAATAGGAGCAAAAATGTTTTGTAGTGTTTGTTTATGCGGTGCTGGGAGAACAACAAAGTTTGACCTTCAAACAAGGAATAAAACTGACTAACCCTTTACACGAATATTCAAAATAGAAGGTACATACAACCAACATCACATGCAAAAAGGGAGGTTGTTATGCCACTGACATTAATGCAATACCAACAAGGATATTAGGTAACAGCTTTATGCTGATAACTTTTAAAAACTGGATGAAAAGGTCAAATTCCCAGTTAAGTCTAAAGTAGCAAAGCAGCTGCGGGTTGGTGGAGCACAGGCCAAGTGCGGGCAGGAAAGGGTGAGTTGGATGCAGCTGGTGAGTTTTGCTCAGTGGCAGTGGGGGTGGGGCAGGGAAGCTTTGCCCAGGTCAGGAGGTGCCAGGCCAGAAGGGTCAGGAGGGGCCGGGATGGCTTGGGACCAGCGAAGGAGGCAGCCTGGGGACAGTGCATGGTCCCGCTCACGCCGCCGCAGGGAGAACGCAGAAAACATGTACTACTTCTCTGAGCTGGCCCTGACCCTAAACGAGTTGGAGGAGGGCGTAGCACCCACCGATAGCCGCCTGCGGCCCGATCAGCGGCTGATGGAGAAGGGGCGCTGGGACGAGGCCAACACTGAGAAGCAGCGGCTGGAGGAAAAGCAGCGCTTATCACGGCGCCGACGGCTGGAGTCCTGTATACCTGGCCAAGGCCAAGGCTGTGCAACAGAGGAAGGTGAGGCTGGGCTACGAGGGTGCCCCAGGACAGGTGGAGGGTTTAAGGGGGTGCTTAGGAAAAAGGAAGGACGGGTGCCCCAGAACGCGAAAAGGGGTGCCTGGGGTGGGGGTCCTGTAGGAACCGGGTGGGTTCTGGAAAGCAGGCCACCCATCCAGCCACCGGCCACTGTGTCTGCCCAGCAGAGAAGGAGTCAGATGTGTACGTACCGCTGTGGTTCGAGAAGAGACTGGACCCACTGACCGGGGAAACTGCCTGCATATACAAGGGTGGCTACTGGGAAGCCAAGGAGAGACAAGACTGGCATATGTGCCCCAACATCTTCTGAGCACCACCCCTGCAGCAAATATAGGCGCCTGCACAGCCGGGTCCACTTTTTCTTTAATGCACTCAATTTAGTACCGAATATCCCACCCTTCCAACCCATGCACTTCTTTCTTTCTTTTTTAAAATTTTTTCCTTAAAAAAAACCTTTTTTTGCAGGGGGTGGGGGTGGGCTCCCACCTTAGAAGGAGGAAGGGCTGGCCCAGGTTCTCTCCAGTCTCTAGGTGCACCCAGTCACCCCTGCCTCTTCACCATGGACTTGGACCCTATGGGCACTCCAGCTCCCAGTTACCACAACTCAGGCTGGCCAGCCCTAGGCCATGGCTGCCCAGGTCACCAGCCTCCAACTCAGGAGGTACTGGCCCTTCCTAGGGAGCCTCTTTTGACTTTTTTAGAAAGAAAAGAGATCTACATTTCTTTCCAGCCATGACGTTTAGTAAATATTTTTAGTACAGCATTTAGCAGACAGCTTTCCAAGTGTGCTTTCTTGTCACAAAATTGTTCTGGCAAGAATTCCCTTTTTAAAGACATCAGGAAGCCAGACCCCTTTGAGTTGGGAGAATTTTGTAGCTGAACATAACATTTATATCTGAGCTGCCCACCCCCTAGGAGCCCAGGGCCCAAAGACCATATAGAAAGGGGCCTGCCTAGGCCCAGCAGAGTACAAAGGGTCTCTTTCTGGAGCAACAACCCACGATGGGGGAAGGGACCAATGACGGCATCCCCCATGTGGATTGAGGGCAGCAGCCACTTGCCTAGCCTTGACCATCCTGGGGCTGTGCCTAGACCCAAAGAGGCCAGGAAGGGCTAGAAGGCAGGGCCCACAGGTGCTCCCCACCCCAAGAACCAGGACCCAAAACAGCAATAACAGACCCCCACTCAGAATGGGCTGGTAACCTGGGCATGAGAGACCTGGCATTCTTCCTCAGGCGGCTCAGGGGGTGCCCCATCTCTGCTCCCCCTGAATTCTTTATTTGCCTAATTTATATGTATGGTATATAAATATATATATATAATAGTTATTTTGCTTAAATTTCTATGGTATGTAAAAGTGAAAAATGATGAAGACAGTGTACCCCTGTCTGAGTTTGGCTTCCTGTCAGCTGTGCCCTGCCCTCTCCTCCTATCCCTTCCAGCAGCTTCTGCCAACCTTGAGGGTACTGGACCACTGTGACTTCAGTCCCAGACCTCAGAACCCCCCCATTCCAATCCTCCCCACTTCTGTTTGGTCCTGAAAGTTCATTGTGAGGTTTTTCTTTCTACTCCAGGACTGGTTTTGTTTTTATAGAAAAAACAAACAAAAACAAAAGTGAAAACACCAACGTGTGAAATGCCTTATGATGTCCACTCCAGAGGCAAGGTGGGGTGAGTGGCCCCCTGGACCTCCCTTTAGAGCTATGGAATGTACCTCTTCTCAACACTTTGTAAGCAAGCACCTTTTGATGGATAATAAAATAAATCAAAAAAAAAAAAAACCTGGCTTTGGAGTTTTCACTGCCCTGTCTGTGGCTTGATGAAGGAAGGCCTATAAACATGGCAGATGACAGCCCACTAGCATGAGGGAAGAAACATGGGCTTTGTTCTGCTCACACCAAGCAGCAGGAGGTAGATCTAGAAGGAGATTGGGGAGCCTGCTGGGGGCAGGTCCTGTGCCCAGAAGGCTGCCCAGGGGTTGAGTCAGCACCACTTAGCATTAAGGGGAAGGGGATGGATGCATCTCTGCCAGGGACTGGCCTGTCCATGCAGCCATGGGTCAGGCCTGCACCCAGATCTGCACTTCCTCCAAGAAGGGCAGTACTTTAGCCACCTGGAGGCCACTAGCAGCGTCCTCCTGTCTCTCAATTCCTGGGGCTATCTAGAGTGAAGTCAAGCACCACACAGATCTTCAAGAGGGAAGGCCTGCCCTGGTGAGTTCTGTGTTGCTTGACAACTGTGGCCTAGGCTGCGTCTGTTACCTCTGTTGCCAGGCAACTCAGATCACTAGCTCCTAAAAGACCCAGCAGAGCAAGTGGCTGGTGGTCTGGTCCACTGGGTCATCCTCCACTGCCCGTGCTTCCAGGTGAGAGGATGGGGATGAGTAGGGCACCACAGGGAATCAGCCAGGGCTCTCACCATCTGCCTAGATGACCTAGAACAGGGAACCAAGGCTGGCCCTGCCTGACTCTTTGCTTCCCCATTTGAGAGGTAGCAGTCACTGGTGAGTCTGACAGAAGAGCTGGAGGGACAGCTCTCTTTGGAATAGACTGGGGTTAGGGATTAGGCAACTCCAGGATGAATTCAACCCAAAGGGCATTGGAGGGAATCCTGCATAGGAGGGAACTGGCTGCATGGGCAGGCCCAGAGGTGACAAAGCCCAGAGGCAAAGTTAGGTATCCAAAGCTCAGAGCAGGGAGTGATCAGCAGGAGACTAGACTGACCTATACTCTGTGGTTATGTGGTTACCCTGTACACTAATCGCCACTGAGTAGGAAAAGTTCTGCACAATAACCCGTAAGGAACCTCAGATAAGTCCAATAAAAAGATATAAAGTCCGTAAAAGATCTTTATGGATATGATTAAAAAGACCTGAATTTAGAGGGAAAATGCTGTATTCACAGATGGGCAAACTCAGTTATGTTGGTCCCAAATCTACAAATTCAAGATAATCCCTGGTAAAAATCCTATCAATATAGTTTAAAATGTTGACTAGCTGATTATAAGATTTATATGGGAAAGTAATTGCACAAAAACATGGCTAAACTTCTAATTTAGTTTAAAGAATTCATGGTATGGAGGAAGGGGACAATGAGGACTTGACCTGCAGATACCCAAACAAGTAGAAAGCCACAGATGGCCTTCTTTTTCTCCACTGCACTCTGATTACCATCTGGCATAACATGTATTATACTTATTTGTTGTCTGTCTTCCCCTACTCATAGTGGACTATGAGCTTCATGAGTAGGAATCTGGTCTGTCTTATAGTATTCCCAGTACCTGGTACATAATAGGTGCTCAATAAATAGTTGCTGAACTAATGAATTTCAGGCCAGAAAGGCCAACTAGAGAAAAATCTCAGGAGTGCAGTATCAAGTGTGAGGGGGACTGGGGATGGAACTGGGGAAGAGCTGAACCTAGGGACCCAGGAAACTTCTGCGTCTCCCAAACTATAAAGCCAAATTGCTATTTCTAATAGACTGGGGTAGGAGTATGAAAAAAATCATTGGTAAAGAGAGGTAGCCTGAGGTTCCTTCATCTCCATAACTGGGACTCAGCACAAGAGGAGTAGCAGGGAGAAGACACTAGAAAGAGAATAGCAGCAGAGATTAACTTGTTATTTTTATGAAGCTAGCCAGCATGTATAACTTCAACAACAACCCAATAAAGACAGTGCTAAAACAAAAAATACACACTTCATTCTTTCTAAATATATAAGGTATATTCTTAAGAAATATTTGTATGTACATATACACACATATATATGAGTTGAGTACAATTTCATACAAGAAAGGTTCTCATAAATCTGAGTAACACAGTATCAAATAGAACCTAGTCACTTCAAAAGACTGACTAGTTGGTAAACCAGTGCAAAAGTTGGGTACACTACAGAAATGCACAAAACTTCAATATCAGGAAGCTTTCCATTATAAATCAATCACTACATCAACCAGTTCAAGGACTAGTTCCTTGGAAAATAGACATGTTGCATACAATTTTTAAAATATTAAGTGCAACTATGAGTTGGAAAAAATATAAGGAATATTTTTATCTTTCAGAGCCCAGTAAGCCTAAATGTTTTCACTACCCTTCCAAGGTAGGACATTTAATAGGAAATGTTCCCCATAAAGTTGGGTCCCCAAATGGCTTCAGTGAAACAGTAAATCTAAAGTAAAGGTTGTCCTAAGAGCAGAAAAAAATTCCCCATGAACTTGTAATCAGGAGCAGGCCCTCAGTTTTGTAGCCAAGATACACACCATCTGAAGAGTACACTAAAATGTCCAGCAGAAACTGTAACATGATCCCAAGTTGTTAGTGTCCCCAGTCACCTAAGAGAAGCAAACAAGTCCTCTCTGGAAGATCAGACCCTGTGAGACCCCAGATATGAAATGGCAAGGAAAAAGAGAAGCTCACAGCATAAAATTTCTAAATACATAAGGAAATGAATCCCCCCAAGAGCAACAGCCACCAGAAATAACAAATGGAAGAATCAGACATAAAACTCCATATAGTGAAATTATTAGACATAGATTAGAAAATAAGCACGTTTGATATATTTCTAGGAAAAGAAGGGCAGTTTGAAATAAAATATTTTTAAAAAACTAAAAGCCTTCAGAAAAAATTTAAATCACTAAAAATAATTTGGCAAATAACAATACAGCTGAACAGTATTAATATGAAAAAATCCAGATTGTAACATGAATACATAAAGAGGTAAAAAATATAAAAGAGAATTTAGAAGACATGGAAGATAAAATTAGAAGGTACCACATGTGTTTAACCTATTTCAGAAGGAGAAAAAAGTTCTGTTTTTTTAATGAAGAAGCAATCTTTGAAGAGTTAGTGGCTAAAAAAATTCCAAGAATTCATAAAATACACCAATAAGTAGAGTCAAGCTCAGTGCATTCCAATCAGGGTAAATAAAAAGACATCCACAGCTAAATACAATACAGTGAAATTGCAAGACCACGGAGACAATAAAATCTTGGGGTTTTTTTGGAGGGGGGAGGGTACAAGAGATTGAACCCAGGGGTGCTTAACCACTGAGCAACAACCCCCCCCCCCCCGCCCGCCGCCCTTTTTATATTTTATTTAGAGACAGGGTCTCAGTGAGTTGCTCAGGGCCTTGCTAAATTGCTAAGCCTGGCTCTGAACTTGAGATCCTCCTGCCTCAACCTCCTGAGCCATGGGGATCACAGGAATGCAGCTAGAGTTGAGCAGTGGTAAAAAGATGACCTTCACAGAGTTTCAGTTAGCCTGAGGGCTGACCTCCAAAGGAATCTGACAATGAAATGGTATGTCCACCACAGAGATAAAAATCTTAGCATTCCCACTCAAAACATCTTTTAGGAATCAAAACAAAATCATTAGCAAAAAACTTATTAAAACAATATTGAAAGTTGGCGCAATGGCACACACCTGTAATCCCAGCTATTCATGTAGCTGCTTCAGGAGGATCCCAAGGCCAGCCGGGACATCTTAGCAACCCTGTCTCAAGATAAAAAATAAAATGGGTTTGGAATATAGTTCAGTGGTAAAGCCCCACCAGGTTAAAACACACACACACACACACACACACACACACACACAGTCTTATGAATTAGACTTTGATAAATACTATGTAAAACTTATAAGGTGATCATTAATGGAATAATAATAGCAAATAATTTCCTAAACAATAAAGAAAACACATTGAATGTATGGGAGAAAATTCCAGTCAAAGTAAGGAGAAAGGACATAGTGTAAATGATAGAAATTAATAATACACCAATTATTACATAAAATTTCAGTAATCTAATGTTTCAGGTACAAAGACCAATCTGGAATAAAAACAATATAAAACTATAGCTATTTACAAGGATATACCTAAAACATAAATATATAGACAAAATGGACGTTAAGGCAGAAAATATTACTAGATACAAGTACTAAAAGAAAAAATGATAATGATAAAAGTTTGCAATGATAAAAGTTAAAATTCATAAAATTCTAAGACTCTTATGTACCTAGTAACGTCTCAAAATACGTGAAGTAAAATGGACACACATCACAGGGAAAAACAAGTCTACATGAGAAAGATGTCAATATATGTCTCCTACTGATGACATCTCAGAAAAAAAATTTTGATTTTGAACACAATTAATAAACTTGGTGTAATAGGAGCATAAAGGACCTGCATATAGGTACAGAATATATATTTCAAAAAACACATGGAACATTTATGAATATTAATCACTTATTTGGACCAGTCACAAACCCTCAGCAAATTTCAAAGAATTGGTATATAGCCCATATTCTCAGAGAGCAATGAAGACAAGTACAAAGTCAGTAACAAAAAGGTAATTAAGGGGCTGGGGTATAGCTCAGTTGGTAGAGTACTTGCCTGCCAAGCACTAAGGCCCAGGGTTCAATCCCCAGCACCACAAAAAGAAAAATAATAATTGAAGGAAAACACAAATTGGCACATTAAGAAATGTATTTTGAAACAATTCATGAGTCAAGGAAGAAATCAAGAGAAATCAGAAAATTAATACTACATATCAAAATCTATAGGATACAGGTAAAGTAGTACTTAGAGGAAAACGTAGCATTAAAAGTTTGTTAGCTCTGTGCAATGGCACATGCCTGTAATCCCAGCAGCTCCAGAAGCTGAGGCAGGAGGATCACAATTATCCAGGCCCTAAGTATCGAGAACTTGTCTCAATAAAAATAAAAAAAGGTCTGGGGATGTGGCTAAATTGTTAAGTGCCCCTGTGTTCAATCCCTCATACCAAAATAAATAAATAAATAAATAATAAAACATTCAGTTTGAGTAAAAAAAAAAAAATGAGCATTAGGATAAACTTGAAGAAATGAAATAAATATCAGAAATCAATAAAATAGAAACCATAATATAGTAGTTCCCCTTTATCCATGGGAGATAGGTTTCAAGACTCCCTTTGGATGCCTAAAACTTCAGATAGTACCAAGCTCTATTTATACTGTTTTATCCTACACATACATACATATGCACAATAAGAGATTAACAATAACTAATACTAAAATAGGATGAATATAACAACTACTAAATCTAATGAATTAATAAAAGCTACTTAAATCTAATGAATTATTTATTTCTGGAAAACAAATTGTTTATTTCTGTTTATTTCAAATCATAATTGGCAATGGGTAACAGATACCATGGAAAGTGAAACTGTAAATAAGGAAGGAGTACTGTAGACAGGACCAAGAAAGCCAAGGCCAATTCTTTGAACAATTAAAATTTCAAAAATTTAGCAATTAATAAGAAAGAGAAAGAGAAGGAAGTAAAAAGGAAATTAATGAGCTAAAAAAAAGCTGTTTGGAATGAAAAGGACATAAAAACATGCTAGAGACATTTTAAAATAAGGATATTATGAACAACTTTAACAAATTTGAAGATTGAGATAAAATGGATAAATTTCTAGAAAAATATCACTTAACAACACTAACTAAAAATTTTAGCAGTATTACAACCGTTTTTTTTATAAAAGCAAATTAACTCCCTCCACACATACACACAAAATTCCAGACACTGATGATCAAAAAATAATTCATCTTATGGACTTCTACCCATAGAAGAAAATATTTCCAAACTTATTTCTTGAGGCTACCATAACCCAGGCACCAAAACTGTACAAGGACACAATAAGAAATGAAAATTACAAATAAATGTCAGTTACAATGTTACAATTTTTAAAAATAACAAATCTAACAACGTAGAAAAATGATCATCATTCATCCAGAAATGCAAGTTTATCCTGAGAAAAATTAAGGTAATTCGCCACATTAACAAATTAAAGGAGAATGCCACATGGTCATCTCAATGGATGCAGTAAACACTAGATAAAATTCAACATGCATCCATAATATTCAAAATAAAATATTTATCCATAGGTATAGAAAGAAACTTCCATAATCTGATTAATGATACACACACTTTCCTTATGAGACAGGGAATAAAAAAGATGCCCACTTTCTTTCTTTATATTTGATATTGAACTGGTAGTCACAGCCTGCAAGTTAATAAGGCAAAAAAATATTTAAATGAAGTATAAGAAATGGCAAAATTGTCATTATTCACAGCAGATATGACATAGAAAATCCAAAAGAATCTACAGATAATAGATAAAAATCAATTGAATATTGTCAGAAAATAAAATTTTAAAATATCTACAACAGCATTACAAATCATCAGGTACCTCAAAGCTATCTAACAAAGACATTAAAAAAACTCTTAAGGGAAAACTTTATTTTTTGAGAGACCCTAAAGAAAGATCTAAATTTATGTAGAGTTTTACAGAAAGACTGATAAAGATATCAATTATTCTGAAATTCATGGCAGATGCAATCAATTAAAATGAAATTCCTACAGGTTTTCTCATAGATCTTAATGATTCTAAAATTTATATGGAAATCCAAAGGACTAAAAAAAGTCAGAACAGTCTTGAAGTTAAAAAATATAGGACTGGCTCTCTAGATATCAAAGCATATTGTAAAACTATTAATATTTAAATCAGTACTGACATAGAGAAAGAGACAATAGACAAATACAATTTACTAAAAATCCAGAAACAGATTCACATATGAACACTGGATATATAAAAGAGAGGTGTCTCTGTAGATCAACAGGGAAATAAAAACACTTTTCAGTAATGGAAGTTGGATAACCAGAAAAAGAGGAAAGAGAGTGAGCAGGGAACGGATGTGCAGGGAAGAAAAGAAGGAAGGAAAGGAAGGAACTAAAGAGGGAAAGAAGGAAATTGGAGTTCTATCTAACACTATAAAGATAAATCAATTCCAGGTTGATTAAAGATCTACATATGGAAGATAAAACTATAAAGTCTTCAGAAATAATACATCATATCTTCATGACCTCAGAGTAGGGAAAGATAAACATGTTATAAGAAATGAAAATTATAAAGAAAATATTGATAAATAAATCTACATTAAAATCAAACCACGATGAGATACCACAGCATACCCATCAGAATACCAAAAAATTTCAAGTCTTGCAGTATCAAGTGTTGGTGATAAAGTGGAGAAATGAAGCAAATAATCACAGTGTCCGTGGTGTGAAAATTTATACAACTTTTGAAAACAATGTAACATTAGATGCACGTGACCCATGATTCTGAAATTCTACTTGAATGATTACATTCTAGGGAGAAAGTCCTGCAAGCATGCAACAGGAGACATAAACAAGAATGCTCAGTCTCCTGTAAGAAAGGAGGAAAACAGAATAAAAACTAGGCTCAACCCAAATGCCAATCAGCTGTGGATAATAAAATGTGGGTATGGTAGATTCACTGGTAAAAATGAATTATACCTACATCAAGCAACATGGATCAATTTCTGGATCATAATGTTGAAAATATAAAGCAAATTGCAAAATAGTAAATTTTTACATTCATCTAAGTTCAAAAACAGGCAAAGCAAAGCAAGACTTGGAAATACAAACTGCTATACAGTAATTAGGAGCAAAGAAAAGATGAACACAATTGGAGATGATGGTTACCTTTGAGCAGGCAGGAAAGAGATGCAGGAGGAAAACAGGGATTTTTAAAGTAATGATAACAAACCAGGTGAATGAAGGGTGTTCCTTGTATGGTCTTCTACTTTACAAATACTTAATACAGCAAACTTTTATAGCTACTCAGTGTCCAATTGTTAAAATAGCAGCTTAAAGGAGAAAATTCCACAGGGTTTTTAAAGAGATTGTAAAAAGGCATTTGACAAAATTCAGCCTGTCTCCAAAGACACATTTTGTAACGCATGACTGTTGCCCATGGCGCCTGACTCAGGCAGGATGACAGCTACAGGTGAGTTCCGAAGGTCTCAAATAGAAATAAAAGGAAGGAAACTTAACACTTCGAGGGCCATTTACCAAAGCCTACAGCCAATATCTTGTGGTACCCTCACATGTAGATTTCCATCCACATCAGAAACAAGATCCTCAAAATTATTCAACATTGTTTCAGAGGCTCTAACTAAAGTTAAATGGCAATTAAATAAAATTGCTATACTAGCAAATTTGCAAATTGCTTCTATAAAAAGGTTTGTTTTTAGAAGAGTTTGTAGGAAAGAAATAAATTACACTGAATCATAAATCACTAGCTTTTCTCCATATTAATAATAAGTGAGCACTAAAGATGGGGATGAGCATTCCATCACAAGAGCGACAAAACCTATAAAACACTCAGGAATAGATTTAACAGAAAGTTATAAAAATCATATGAAGAAATTACAAAATCTTACTGAGGGATTCAAAAGACTTGAACAAATGGAAAACCATTTTGTATCCTCTGGGGAGATTTAATAATCATAAAAATGTCAACACTCCCAAAATTTAAGTTTAATGCAATTAAAATTTAAATCCCAATGGAACTTCTCTTTAGGCTGGGATGAGAGAGAATTGGATAATGTAATTTAAAATTTCATGCGAATAAATTCTAAGAATAACCTGGAAAAGTTTTATTTTTTCAAGTGATTCATGTAGCTGCTGAAGGTGGTCAAAATTTCTGTTTCAGCTGTGACCTCATCTTCACATCAGATTCACCGGGGCAAAAGATGACAGGATGCCCAATAGATTCAAAACCCAATAGATTCAAACCGGAGGGGAATATAGAGACCAAAGTGGTTCATATAATAAACGAGGTTGGCATAAGTGAATTTCCACCTGGTGGTGGTGGGGAAATCTGACTTCTGCTTTACAACTAGACTAAAATACATTCCACAGGGAATGCAAGTTGACACTTTTTTTTTTTTTCTTTTTAAATCACAACAAAATGGAGAAAGTTGTCACCGACCCCCCCCCACACACACACACACCTTTTGGGGGAGTGCGCGGAGGTTGGGCAGAAAGGGATGGATTTTCCTCCAGAAAATCAAGTTAAGGACAAACTTGCAGAAAACAGAAGTTGTGAAATCCAAGAGATGGGCGCTCTGCCTTAGGTCCCAGGAGAGGCTGACAGGCTGGCACGCAGGCTGGCCCTTTTAAGGCAAAATGAAAAACATGCAGCCTCCTTTCCTTTCCAAGCCTCCTTTCCTTTTCCAAGCCTTACAGAAATAAGGGCAGCCAGACTGGCATCAATAACCACTCCCCAAAAAAGTTTTCTGTAGTGACCCCTCAAACACTGGAAAACAAGTTTTTCTCTACAATGTAGGCTTAAAATGCAGCGGTCAATGATAATTCCCCACTTTAGCACTTGAGGTGGGGCGGGTCCTTGCTGCCTGCTGAGTCCCCACAGTGTGAAGTGAACGGGTGGGACTCCCCACCATTCCTGTGCTGCACAGCAAGATCGTGAGGTTTCCACAGCCAACCAGCAAGGCGTGGCAGCGCGTGCAGGCTTAGCAATACTGCGCAGGCGCAGTTGGGCCCCACCGCGAGGCTCTAGGCCTTAAGGGACTCTCACAGAACACAACCGTTGGTCGTCTGGGAGAGAGGCAGTACCCTGATGGGACTGAGCATTGGCCACCCTGAAAGCCTCTGGAGAGATGGCTGAGTGCTGGGGTGCCGGCCATGTCCTCTGGGCCAGGTGAGAATTTAGTCAGCCCTTGGGCACGTATCATACTGTGGTAGCGGCCGATTAAGCGTTTAAGGAGTTCAAAGACTCCCTTCGTCATCTTTTCTTCTCCCCTACCCACTGCAGCACTTGAAGCCCAGCCTCATAACATTGGTCTAATTGGTGTGGCACTGGGGAGTGAATTGAGACCAGTGCTTTGAAGTGAGGAGGGGAAGGAGAGACAGTGAGACCTGATGGTGGATTAGAGTTGGCCATGACTTGTGGAAAAACCTGCAGTCACCCAGGCAGCAAGGGGCCCAAGGGAATCCCTGGAAGCATCTCAGCAGAGTCCAGAGGGCACTTTAAAGGAAGAGGGATGATGAGTCTGCTGGGTCCTTACCCTCTCTCTGGTCCCAATTTGACTGAGTGGTATGAACTTCCCTACCTTCCAGACCTTCGCAGGCATTAAGAATGCCAGTATGAAAGGCACCTGCAGTGCAGACCTGGTAGAGGGTACATAAAAACCCAGCCCTCCCTTTGGGAGATAAACAAACTTGCCAAATGATTAGACCATGATGGCAGCCCTGGGGAAAACACATTACCCCCACATGGGCCACTGAATAAGCAGCTGGAGATCTACAGGTGGTAGGCAGGGAACCAGTGAATCTTGTAAAGATTAAACGTCAAGGCAGCAAGAGACTTGGGCCCCTATTCCAACAAACCGGAGCACCTGTAGTACTACTAGATTTTCATAAGGGCTAGAGAAATGTCAGGTGGACAGTCAGTCCTGAGTAAATAAGCTGGAAAACCTCTACCATTATTCAATCCCTTTTAGAGGAGAAATGGGGAACCAGAGTAGGCAGTAACTTATCAATAAGCTGGAAGGTGGTTTTGCTGGACCCACCAGTGGCCCTGGTTGGGCCTAGCACATGGCAAGTTACTGAATTAAAAAGCAGGCTCAGCAACATCCTGGTTCATAGGCTGAATGGGACATGCCTTGCCAGGTCCTTCCCTCTGCACAGCCCATGTCTTGCTAAGGAGAGTGTGTGCCTCCAGCAGTACCAGGAACTGATAGTCTGAATATGTTCTTATGGAGCTCTGCCTCCTGTGGCCAAGCTGGCTGTTGCAACTTCAAGAACCTAGGGCAATGTGACATTCCACAGGAAGCCTCAGAGGTTCCAGCTCTCAGAAAGGCCAGAACCCTGCAGTGGAATTCTCAGGACATTTTTGGCACCTTGGTGTCTACCAGTGAGTCCCTTACAACCTGGCTCAGCTATAGAATGACCTTCCAACAGCAGTATATAGTCACTAAAGGTACAGACTACACAAGCCAACCCTTGAATTCTGTGTAAATGGAAAACGTTTGGAGCTTTATCAAGCTTGACTTACTGGTCCTTAGAGGTATTGACTCTTGACCAATGCTGCTTGAATCCTGGGTCTGAAAGTCATGTAGACTCCAGGATTATTGGAGTCTGGACCTAACAAGAGAGGAGCTGATACGGCAAAGATCAGTGTTGCTCACACAGATATAAAGGAACCAGAGGTGTTCTCTCAGTCTGTTACTAATCCTTGCCTTTCTTTAGTAAAGGAAAATGTCATGCCCTTGTCCTGACCTGGTAATAGCATTTACCCCAAAGTGGACTTTTAATCTGGAATCCCTGGAACACTTAGGGGCTGAGGAGACCTGCAAGGCAGGCATTCACCTCAGGACTCTGCCCTCTTATTATTCATGATTTGCTAATAAGTTCCTAACTCATGAGTCAGAACTACATATAACCCTGTACCAGAAGATAAATGAGTGAAGGCACTCAGTCTCATTGATTAGATTCAAACTTACTTAAAAAAATCCATTAATTTTCACATTAGTAAACAGTTCAGAGAAGTGAATATAATGGCAAGCTGAAAGTGGGGGTAGGGGGCACAATGTATGGTACAAATTGAAATTGGAAGTCTTTCTCTGGAAGGCAGTGTGGGAATGTTTCTTAAGAGCTGTTAGTGCACCCACTGACAGACCTACTGACCATTTCTCCATTTGGAATTTATAAATACAAATCTAAGTTAATGAACAAATACACACACCACAGCATTTTTCATATTAGAAACAACCCTAATATTTATAAATAGGAAGCTGTGAAAAGTAAATGACAATATGTTCAAGATAATGAAATTCTCTGTGATTGTTCAGGATAGAGGGCCAGACTCAGTGGCACATACCTGTAATCCCAGCTACTCAGGCAGCTGAGAAAACCATAAATTCAAGGCCCTATTTCAAAAATTTTTTAAAAGTCAGGGGGAGGGAGCTGTGGGTGCAGCTAAGTGGTGGAGTGCCCCTGGGTTAAATCCATAATACAACAAAAAAGAATAAAGTAGTCCCATATGGGCTATTCTGAAATAGGGTCCAAGATACACTTGGTAGAAATAGAAAAGGACATGAGTATGCACACTCAGGATGGATATACTCTCTAAGAAGAATGTGGGGATTGGGTGGGAGGGAGCCTTGACTTTCACAGTCCAGCCTTTTATACTCTGGAATTTGACCATGTACATGTGGCACTTCAAAGACAAACAAAAACCCTAAACAAAGTCCCCAATTTTCTCCTTCCTTTAAAACCAGAGTTGCTGCCCTTGTTCACTTCCTGGCAGCCTGATGCTAAGGAATTTCCCAACATAGATGAACTGAATCATCTCCCTCTTCCCACTGTCAAATAGTTGCAAGCAGGTCAGCTGTCCCATGATGTTCCCAAGAAAGGAGAGGGGACCACTGCATATTGTCCCATCCAGAACAGCAGGATCTCTATCTGGGAAACAGACTGCATTCAACAAAGTTGAGGCTGGATTAAAAGCACATCCAGAAGTTGAAGCTAAAACATCTAGAAAATTCAGTCTTTCCATTTCTGTGTGTATTAAGGACACTGAAGCTGAAACAATGAAGATGGTGACATGAGGAAGACTTTGAAAGTTTAAAGCCACAGGGCAGAAAGAATGAAGAGGAAGGTGCTGATTTCACTGAGAACAACACAGACTTGAGTTCAGGAGTCTCACCAGTACAAGTTTATAGTATTGCATTTTGATTACAAGTAAGTAAAAAACTTGAGTATTATCCTCCAGTAAAAATGCAGAACAAACTTCTTTTTAGATTAAAACAGGTTTGTGAACAAAAATGGACCACTTGCTGCCTGGGGTAAACAGAGCTGGAAGAGGAGGAATCAACAGCTCAGGAAACCCCCAAGAGTCTTGGAGAATGTTCCAGAAAGACCAGTTCTATTTTAGCCCTCTCCCAGGGATGTAGTTTGGGAAACCCCAGGACCCACCAATCATGGGTGCTTCCATGCACAAGTGGGGAAAGACCTTGGATTTTCAGTGTGGCTGGTGTTGCTCCCCACTGCTTCTCCATCTCCTACAGACCTCACTTAGCAGTAGATGGGCCAAGGAGGTTTGAATCACAGATCAGTCATAAAAGGCCACAGTTCTTGTGCCACCAGAGGCCTCAAAATAGGAGTGGGAAGAGTTAGGGGAAATGGAACCAGAATGCTTCCAACAGTCATTAGAGAAAACTCAGCAACCCTTGCCTTTTTCTTTGACCCTGAGTAGTTGTTACTTGAGGGACAGAGTTTCTGGAACTGGGACTGGACAGGGAGGGAAGGCCAGGTGTGCTTCCTGCAGAGGTGCTTCTGAAGTTCCTGCAGTCAGTGGTTCCCTAAATCCTCCTGACTCCCCTGGAGCAGGGATTGTGCAGGAGCTTCATGGGGCCTGGCAGAGGGAATAAGTAGAGTAACAGCAGTAGGCACTCCTGAGGCAGTCACAGATGGAGGCCTCTGCCAGCTCAGCACCAGGGATCTTTCATGCACCTGCTCCATCCCTGAGTAATCCTTTGGAATTAGACACTCTTAAGTGCTAACCAGGTAGAGACCTAACTAGGCTGCCTACTCTTCAACCTGGACTCAAGCTACTGAAGTGGAACACTTCCTTGTCCATAGTTATCTGAGGAAAATCACTCCTTCAGAGAGAACTTTGTAGATGGGAACAGGATCATTTTTTTCTTCCCCAAACTGGACAACACCATAGCCAGGATGACTGTTGCTTACGTCAACTGCAGAAATCTCACAGCCATGAGCTGAGATAGGAGCTGCAAGAGGAGCATCCTGCGGACCCTTGTGGGTCCCCAAATCTGAGCCCCTAGAGGCCATACCGCTCTAAGGAATTCACCTCCCACCTCTGTCCCTCAGATCCCCACATTGTTCATCCACTAGGAGAGAAACCATCCCCATCCTTGGAGCTGCTCCAGCTTCAGGATGGTGCTAAAGACCCTCACCACTTCTGTATCTTGAGGAACCAGGAACAGAAGTGGCTCAGCCTCAGCAACCTGGGGTGGCAAAAGTATCCTTTGCCAAAGAGTCACACAAAAAAAGTATGGTCTCACAGCAGGCACAGCATCTTGTTTCTTTTAAAAAATAAATATTTATAAACTTAGGGAGGAAGATTCAAAGAATCAGAGTATCTTTCCCTCCAAAAGCACAAATGTCCCACGTGAGTTAAACCAAGGTTAAATCTACCAACCCATGAATGAAATCCCCCTCCCCAGAAGCTGCTGTGTTGAGGGGTGGGTAGGCAAGGGAGCTGATCTCTGGCTCCCGGCCCCTCAGTCCCCCTTGGTGATGAGGTCCTCGATGTAGGCATCCAGCTCATCATCTGTGTTGATGTCTATGTCCTGGAACAGAGTGGGGCAGGGGTCAGCCAGGGCCAGAAAATGTGTTGGGGGGGGCGGGGACCTCTCCACCCTTCTCCCAGCTCCTGGGGCTGAGCCCAGAGTCCCCTCCCCATCATGCACTCCATCTTGGCTCACTCCTGTCTTGATCACTTCTCCTATCCCCACCTCTGTGCTCAGATGATGCCCAGATTTCTTCTTCCTGCTCTGCTTCTATGTCCAAGTTCCACTTCCTTAGATGTATGTTTCCCTTAGTGTTGCCCACTTCTCTCCCTTTTGTCATCACCCAATGTCCCAGACCACCACTACCTCTTACACAGACAACCATGGGAACTTACCATGTTCCCTGGTTCTAACCTCCGCCCCTCCAATCAACTGGAGTGTCATATTGAAAACTGGACCAGGTCACATCCCTCCAGTAACTCCTACTGCTCTCAGGATCAAATGCCACCTTCATAGAGTCTTTGTGCTCCTACTACCCAAAACTCCCCACTCAGGTTGAGTCCTGTTCATTTTCCCTCATTTCCCACTCTTTGTATGCAGACATCTCCGAGACTACCCTGAACAAATGACCTCATTGTCCATTATTAGTAGCTCTAACTCTTTCTTCAGATACAGAGTAGGCTCTCGGTATTCACTGCCCTAAGAGGCACTCCCGACTTCTGTACTACCCAATTCCATCTGGGCATCATCTGGAAAAATTAGAATTTTGTAGCTTGGAGAGTTCTCAAAGCAGGTTGTACATTGGAATGTCTAAACAAGGGACAATGTTAGGTTCAGTGGATCTGGCTAGGATGAGGCCTGGGCAGGCACACCACCTCAAGCCCTCCTGGTCAGGATGCAGTACAGCCAGGGTTAGAACCACAGATTCCTGTGAATGGATAGAATCCAGTGAGAAGGGAGCAGGCCCCCCTCCCTGAGAGACCAGGTGGTCCAGCTGCAATGAGAGGGCTGCCTGGCTCACCTCCTGCACCTTTTGCAGGAGTGCCACAATGTTGGTCCTTAGCTTCTGCAGCTTCTCCTCTGTCTCACGGAGCTTCCTCTCAGAGGTGCGCAGGCTTTCCTCAGAAGCCTTGGCCCGTGAGTCAGCACGGCTCTGGTAGGAATGGCACAGATTCTGGAGCCCTACTTCATACTGCTTGAAGTACTCTTTCTGTGGAGGGAAGGTGGGGGCAGGATGAGTTTCTGAGGGTTCCCAGGGCCCTTCTAGATATGGGTCCACACATGATTTGGTTGATTGAAGGAACATGTACATGGGACAAATGATCTCCCTAGGTCCAAAGGAGAAAGACCTGCACATCTATCTCTTGGACAAGGACATGATCACACAAGTAAAACATTCAGCAAAATGCTTTGGCAGATAGTAGTCATGAATAAATGGGAGGGTTGATTTTTTTGTTTGTTTGTTTAATGTGGTACTGGTGGATTGGACCCAGGGCTTTGTGCATGTTAGGGAAGTGCTCTACCACTGAGCTATACCCACAGCCCAGGAGGGGTGATTTTTGCTGTTCCAGATGGCATAATAGGGCACCAGGATTACTGTTCCAGTTCATTCACAACTTTCTAACTTCAGAACAGCCCTTCCAGCAATTCACATTCAAGTCATAACATAGTTCTGTTGCACAAACATTTAGCAAGCACCTACTAACAGCAAGGATCTCCAGACTTGTGTACTGAATATTTTTGCAACATCAGAGCTTTTTTACTAGGTCCCCTAAGGAGGGGGTAGTTACTGTTAATTAGCAGGTTGTCAAGACAAACTCTGAGAAGGCAGCAACATACTTATTTCAAATGAAATGTTACATGGAATCTCAGTGTAAACAAAAACTATTAAAAATTCTAGAGGCTTCACATATATTTTCTAAACTCAGAAATCATTGAGAATGAGCAGGTCATTTTATGGGACAGAAATATAGTCACTACAGTCTCACCAATTCTATTTACTTCTATAAAGACATACGAGTTACTAGCACTGGGAGGTTTCTGATTACTATTTTTAAATATTATAACCAACAAGTATTTAAGTCACTCACCTTAAATCTAAACTATTATTTCTTCAAACCAAAAAATAATTATGTTGGTAGCTCAAAATAAATAATTAAGCCAATTCCAAAGCATTAAAATTCAGTGTACAATGTCAGGATAACCATGATTGATACTAGTTTCTTTAAAAAAAAAAAACAACTTTTTACTTTAAGGTTAACTTTAGATCTATAAGCAGCTGTTTCATTAGTTTGTTATTTTTTAATTAATCGTACTTGAATCTAATATTTACAGGGCCTCTAAAGATTTATGGAACTCAAGTCTGGCATGACAGAAAAAAGGCCAAATGTTCACAGACTGACAAGAACATAATGAACCTAGAATCCCTTACACCAAAGAAATAAAAGTTTGAGTGATTTCTGACATTATAACCAGGAGGTCAAAGTTGTACACTGGTATTATTTTTAGTCTAACACACTAACTGACTTTGTTTAGGGCTGAGCAGCAGTGCCCACTGCAGAGGTTCTGCTGTACCCAGTCATTGCTCTGAGTTTGGCAAAAGCAACAAATCTGACTGACAAGAAGATGCCAGACAGACCCTGCCATCCGGGATTTGCATAAAGCATCCACAGCCTAAACAAGGGCAAAAGTTGAAGCATGTTCTAGGGAGAGCAAGGCAGCACTGTGAGAAGAGAAGATTCATCCTAAGAAGTACCTGGGTTCAAATTTGGGCTCTGTCACTGACCAAGAGACTACCTCTCTGAGTCAGTTTCTTCCACTCCATGTTTTTCTCTCTGGCAAACTATATGAAGTACACAGCTACTGCATGAGGGTCCAACATCTTGGACATATTAATCATGAAGTCTTCATTTTAATCCTCTTCCCTTCCCTGGAACATTGAGCTATTCCTAATTAAACAAACATACCACTTTCTGAGGATGACTCCTAGATCCCCATTCTCCAGTTCTGACCTCTTCCTCTCTGTACATTACACAGCCCCAGAAGTGTGATGCTAATACTTCCAATGCAACACAAAGCTTATCACCTTCCTTACACTCACCACTTTAATCAAATTCCAATTCCCCACAGGCCTGAGACACACAGCAAGGTTGAGTAATTGCCACAGAGACTGTGTGGCCTGCACACCTTCAATTATTTGCTAACTGGCCCTCTACAGAAAAAGACTGTTGGCTATTGCTCTAGACATGGTTCATATTAATAATTCCTTCAGCTCAAGTCTTTGCTGACCAGCCTCCATTTCCTACAGAGCTTAAGTCAGCATAACTAGATTAGACTGCCCCAAGATGCTTTACCTCCCATTCTCAGTTCTGTCCTTTCAGCCCCCTGAGCCTTTTTTGTTCACAAAAGGCCCAGCCTCAGACACTACTTTTCCCCGACAAAGGCAGGCACTTGCAAAAGTCCTTGTTTTCTTTGCACTGAGTCACTCTCCCTCATCTCACCCTACCCCAGCTCCCCGATGCCATACCATTTGGCAGATCTTGGCCTCATGACCAGATACCTGGTAACAACTCAGTCTCTATCAAATCTTAAGCCACTGGAAGCAGAACTGCTCACTGTGAGGTCCAGCAGAGGACCTGCTAAAAGAGGCAATACATCAACACTTGCTGGGCTACGTAAGCCCTACTACTTATCTCGACACTCCACAAGCTTTTTTCTACCTCCCAGTTCCAAGTTTTAGCCACTTTGATCCTAAGCTTATTGATTGTGCTTGGAACAGGTTTACTCCTCTGCTGGGATAAAGGCAAAGGGCTATAAAAACCAGGCCTACTATCATTCACAAGGGAGGCTGAGCTCCTAACACATATGGTGGGGTAGAGTCATTCTGCACATCAGTAAACCATGTTTCTCCATAACATAAAGTCTTCTCTCCTCCCTCACCCTAAGAAAGGAGAGCTGGTTGAGGTGGGGCATGTAGCTAAGAGCAGTTACAAGACTGTTCACAACAAGACTGGGGCAAGTGCAGGGGTACAAAATCAAAGGTCAGGCCAGACTCACCAGGGGAAAAGATATTAGCTCATCTGAATTCATAGCACTCAGTTCCTTCTTAGAGATGGGAAAACTTGGAGGCAGGAAATACCGTAAGCAATTCCTAAGAAAGAAAGTAGGGACAGGACTCAAAATGACATGGAAAGAGAGCTATTGCTAGTCTTGAGCAGAAGAACAAAAAGAAACCTACCGGAGAATCTGGACCAGCAAGTCAATTGTCTCATGGTTGGTGCTTGGGGCGGTGGTATCAGGCTCAATGCGGATACAGTCAGAGGTGGAGGGCTCTGCCATGGCTACAGCCTGCTGAGCCACTACAGCCTCCTCTTCCTCCCCACCCTCTTGCTGTGTGTCAGGGCTTTGATACTCTGGAGAGGGTGGCTTCATCAGCCGCACGTCTTCACTGCCTTTCTCCACCCTATGGGGGACACAGAGCTTAAATCATGTCTGTCCCAGACACTTAGAATAAGCTACTAGTAGGGGGGCCAGGGACCCCTATTCCTCTTGCCCTATCTTCTGTCATTCCATCCTCCCAGAAAGGGTCCTTACCAGCGATCTCTTGGAGTTGTATCTGTGGGCACATAGTCAAACTTCACCTTCCACCGTACCACATGCTTGCCCACCTCCACAGCTGTGACACGGCCTGTGTACCACTCCCTGTTCACACGTACCTCCACGTGCAACCCTTTATCTGAGAATTTGGAAAGAAGTGAGACTCGGAGAACTAGATTAGAGTCCTCCACTTAGTCACCCTGACAAAGGTAGTCCCCACAGCTTGGAGGACAGGAACCCCTAAAGGCTGTCAGCCCCCCACCACCAACCACTATATCCTAGTCTACTTCTCTGCAGGAAGGGTGCCAAAAAGCAGAGGGATGAGTGACATCCAGCAGCAAACACCAAGGAATTAGTATTAAAAGTAACCACAAACCAGAGTTGGGGATGTGGCTCAGTGGTAAAGCACTCACCCAGCATGTTCACAACACTAGGTTCAATTCCCAGCACCACCACACATACAAACAAAAGGAGGAAGGGATTGCTATCTTCAGAATTATCTCTGAGATTAGACTAGGATCCACTGTGTACAGAACCCAGGCCCAGTAAAGATATCCCAAGCTTTCAAGATTAAACTGATGCTGGCAAAGGATCCACTTCCACAGGTTGCTAGGAACCTCCCCAAACTCACCTTTCTGAGCTTTTTTGAGGTCAGCTGGGTCCTCTTCCCCAGCACTGTCTGAGAGCTGCAAGGAGAAGACACTGTTAGACAGGCATCTTTAGTGCCTCCTGAAAAGATGACTTGTGTTACTGGCTACCCAGAGTCATCACTGTTACCTTCATGTTGCAGGTTAAATCACTCTAAATTTATCATTCCTGGCATCTATCTTTCTGCCACCTTTATAAACAAGACAGAAGGCAAGGGACAGAATGTCACAGACACAGAGAAGTGAAGTGATTCCAACCCACTCATGTGCACCATATGACTGCAGGCCTGGGAATAAAGATCCTGCCATGGCACCAAATTTCTAGTCATTTGAGTGACCGAGTTCTTGAAAGATCAACCAGGCTTGTGAAAAGCTGAGATTATAAACACAGAACTAGCACAGACAATGGGGCTAAAGGCCCTGGGGAAGAAAGTTCTGAGAACCTCCCCTCAACCACCTACCTCATTTGATTCCTTTCTTTCCTCCTTCACAGTAAATTTGCCCCGCTTGCTCCGCTCCTTCCTCTTCTCAGTCTCTTCCTCAGCTTCTTCCTCATCAGAGACCCCAAGACTCCGCTTCCGACCAGGAGTAGCCTAAGAGCAAGAGAATAGGAAAGTGAGGGGTCCTGTTCATCCCTTGAGGCACAAGAAATATCATGTGAACTGAAGAACTGTTCAGAGAAGGGCTGTACCTCAATCCCAGTGACATTTCTTAGTACAAATGTAAGCACTTTCTGGCCCTCATGCCATGAGGACCTTTGCTCAAAATTGTTATGGAAGAAGCCTCTCAGTTCATTCCCTGATTAGGTGCCTGGCCAGCCAGCTAATCACTTCCCTGATGTACACTAACCACTGCCACAGCCTGCCAAGGCTGTGATCAGATTGCCAACTTATACTGACAATGTGAGAAGCCAGTGGAGGTGATTAAAATTCATGGCAGACCAAAGTTCTGGGGAGCAGTGAAGAGCCTGTGAACAAGGTATCAATTTGTACTATGGCCCTGACCTAATCACTTCAGTTATGTAGACTTCTCTCCTCCTTGGGATCAACAGAAAAGCTCTAGATTTGATGTTCTTCCTTCAGTTCCCTTACTATAGCTTTAACACAGAGTAATTCCATTCCTATAGCACTGGCAATAGGCTAGGGGTTGGAGAGGATGAATCATCTCACCGGGGAGAGTTTAATAGGTGGCTCTGGCTTCTTGACCACTGGAGTCTTGATGGCTTTGGGGGCAGGGACCTCTCGAAGGCTCCTGGAGTTAGGCAACAGAGATGGTGACAGTGGCTGCACCAGAGGGGCAGGGCGGGGCACAGTCTTGACCAGAGTGTTTGCAGGTTTTCGAGGTGCCTCTGGTGGCTGGAGAAGCCTGGAGGTACTGGCCTCTACCCGAGTAGCCAGAGCAGGTGGCTTTGGAAGGCTGCTGATGACAGGGGCTTTTCGAGTTTGGCTGGCTGGTCTGGAAGTTTGCAGTGAAGGAGGTCTGCTCGGAGCATTCTTGATCACAGCAGGTAAAGGGGGTGACCGAGGACGCTGAGGTCTCCGTGCAGGTTCCTATAAAAGCCCACAGAGAATGAAAACACTGATCCTGTTCTGGGACACCTAAGAAAGAGTCCCTCCTATGCTCCCAGGCTTTTACCTCAGTGGAAGGTCTGGTGGTCACTTCCAAGGGCAATTTCTTCAGGTCAGCTTGGGAGCGGATGGGTGTGGTTTTCTGGAAGGCAAACATGAAGTTTTTTGCATACCTTGGTAACATTCAAATGAACTTTTTTGGGACTGTGTGCAAATAAAAAAGAAAACCTGGGTCACAAGTCCTAGCTTTACAAGCCTCCCATTCTCATCAGGGAGATGAAAAATGCAAAAACACTAAAATATCAACAAATTGACACTGTGATTAACCCAGCAAGTTAAAGACTGGGAAAAGTATCTACAGACTAAATTCCTATAAAAGGAAGCAAATGGATGTGTGAAACTTGGACAAGGCCAGAAAAGACAGGTAGGATTCAGCAGAAAAGGAGGCACACATAAGTGAAAGTAGTCTGCAGACATAGAAGCCAAAAAGGAAAAAAGCTTCTATAATAAAATATAAAATCATGAAACATATCTATAAAAAATGGACACATCAAGAAAAAAAGAGAAATGTAAGTGAAGAACTAGAGATTCTAAAAGGAACATAAGTGGACACAAAAAATGTCCAATGTTATATACATAAATAATTTTAAGATGCATATCTCTGCCTATCAAATTTGTAAAAAACATCTGAAAATAGTACTCTTATATTGGCAAAGAATGAAATTAAGCCAGGTACAGTGGCACATGCCTGTAATCTTAGCTACCTAAGAGGCTGAGATAGGAGGATTTTAAGTTCAAGGCCAGCTTTGGCAACTCAGTGAGACCATGTCTCACAAAAAATAAGAGATAACAGGATTTTAAGTTCAAGGCCAGCTTTGGCAACTCAGTGAGACCATGTCTCACAAAAAATAAATTAAAAGACTAGGGGGTACAGTGCACTGGTAGAGCACTTAGTGCCTAACAAGTAAGAGGCGCTAGTTTCAATCCCTAGGACAGGGTGGAGAAGGCTGGAAAAATAGAAATTAAAATATCTTCTGAAGGATAATTTCAAAAGATGTATTTTAAAAGCCACCGATTTTCTTTCTCTCTTTTCTTCTTTTTTTTTTTGGTACTGGGGATTAAACCCAGCAGTGCTTTATCACTGAGCTACATCACTAGACCTTTTGATTCTAAGACAAATTCTCATTAAGTTGTTGAGACTGTTCTGGAACTTGCAATCCTCCTGCCTCAGCCTCCCCAGTCACTGGGATCACAGGCATGCACCACTGTGCCTGGCTAAAGCCATAGAATTTTTCAAACTCTTTTTCAATTTCACTTCTAGAAAATTACCATGAAAAAAATATGCATATATAGTTTATTAAATAAATGGCATAATCTCCATACTTTCATGAAAAATATAAATGTATTTATGTATGTTTAGGAACTTATGAAAAACTGGAAGGATATTTAGCATGGTTAATTCTATGATAGGATATTTATTCTGAGTTTTTCATCCATCCTAAATAAACAACCACTTTGGAGTATATAAACAAAACGGTTTTTTGAAAGAAAAAGCAAGGCACACTTGAAAAACTGAATGTCTGGACCTGGAATCTACGGCTGGAAAGCCTTAGCAGGCTTGCTAAGGAGGGAAAAACTGACAGAGAGTCCTAGGCAGACCCTACATAGGCTGGTTCTGCCTACTGCCCACATACCTGAAGGGCCTCCAGCTTCTCCTGCTGCTGGCGAATTTTTTCTGTTAGCTGCTTCTGCTTCTCTTCCTGGGTCTTTAGGTCCTTTTTCAATGTCCCCAGGGGAACCTTTTGCTTCTGTTCAGAAGCCTCACACCTATAAGAGAAGAGGTTAGGGAAGTGATGACAAGACAAAGTTCCAGAAGGGGAGGGACCTCACTCCTCAGTCAGCCCTGCTTTCTCTCAAAGGAGAACTCCCCTCAGAACTCCCAAGGCATGGAACTGGCATGCAGGACATGTGTCTGTTCTTCCTTCTTGGGCACTTACTATGTGCAGCAAACCAGAGGTAAGGATGTGAGCACTAATCTCAAGAAATGTGAACTAGTTACCCGAAGAGTAGAGGAACAGTGAGGATAAAAGGATGGTGGATTACCCACAATCCTCATTTTAGAGAAAGTGCTCACCGGTCCTGCTCAGGATCAGGGTTCATGGAGCAAACCCAGGTGTCAGGGTAATCCTTTTCCACTGAACTCAGCTGGAAGGGGAGGGTCCTCCACTTCAGACACAAATCTGTGATATGGAAAATACCCACACACATCAGCCACATCCATTAACAGTATCTGGAATCCAGGTTCCTCATAGCCAGGCCCAAGATAAGGCCCCAGGCTATCCACACAAAGATCGTTCCTCTAGTTCCAACTCTGCCTGTCCTTACAGAGCAGTAAATCTTCTCAGAGACAGTAATTCTAGCAAGGATGAAAACTTTATGGACTATAAACACTCCAAACCCATCTGTCCTCCTGTAACTGGATCCTGGTTCAATCACACACTCACATTAGAAATGTAGTACCAAACCCACTGAGCCTGGGCCCAGCTATGACAAGAGAGACCTGGAAGGTTACATAACCTTCTGTCCAGCAGGGACAGAAGGAACTGGCAAAGCCTTAAGACTGAGCTTGCAAAACCATCATCAGACAGACATATCCTCAGTGGGACTGTAATGGGGTTCACGAATGTTAGTCAAGTCAGGAAGTCAGCATGGGGATAAGAAGGAAAGGAGGAAAAGGGTCAAAGACTACAATGGAAAGGATTCAAGAGGAGGGTACCAACCACCCAACTCACCACACTGAATGGTGGTTGGAATTTCCATAGCTCTCCGGCGTTTATAACGCAGTTCACTGGATGGGGGCTGGTTCCAGTTGGCAGAGAGATAGCCAAACTCATCCCAAAACTTGATGATTCCACGCTGGGCTAGAAGGCAACACCCACAAATCACATTAGGAGTCAGCCTCGCCCTCTTCCTAAACTCACCCTTTCAAGTCACAAAAGCCTCATAAGTCTGGAGATAAAGAGCAGAGGCCCAGTCCCATTACCAATGGCAATGTCCTTCCAGTACTGTGCCAGGTGCTCCCCCATAGCCCGCAGCAGATGCCGGTACTCCTTGGCATCAGCAAAGTCCTGCTTGTTGTGTGTAGGCTCCAGGACCAAGTAGGGCACATCAACAACCCCAACAACCCCTCCACAGGCCCTGGAAAGAGAAAGAGGACACAGTCCTGTCATGTCAGTCCTACCATTCTCCTTGGGCAAGAAAGCTCCCCTTGGTTAGTACTCACATGCCCCCTTCCAATTGTGGGCCCACTTTCTCATACATCTTGATCAGGCGGCTACAGTTATAGATGAACATGCCATCTAGATCTCGGTGTTCAATGTTGACCCCAAAAACAAAATTCAGTTCCTTAGGTTCTTTGAGTGCTCTAAGAACAATGACCAAACATTTAAATAATTAATTAACTAATTAAATTTAATTAACTAACTAACTAATTAATTACAGGTAAATTTATTCATTAGCTTACAAATACCACGGAGATGAAGATGTATTAAGCTTAAAAGTTTTATTAAGCTTAAAAAGTTTTAAGCGACTTAAAAAGTTTTAAGCAACTTAAAAAGTTTTACATCTCCATCTCTTAAAAAGTTTTAAGCGACTTAAAAAGTTTTACATCTCCATTTAATGTGTGATCTAACAGACTTGAAGGTGCACTATGCAAAAACTCAGTTTCCCTAATTAAAAGCACATGATTTTGGTTTTCTGAATAACAAAACAGGGATGAATTTTTGTATGAATGGATTATTATGAAGCTGCTGAAAATCTATGCAAAGACACACACATGGTGGAAATATAAACACAGGTTGTCTTCACACCTTCCCCCCAAAATCCACTAATGTGATAGTAAATTAATTTTTCAAAGGCAAAAATTCACAAGAATACATAAGAGAAGACACCATTATGATTAATGTCAACAAAATATTGGATGCCCGAAAAGTAGATGAGCAGTGAAAAGGACATAGACTGAAGTAACCTGCAAGTATAGGAATTCACACCCCAGAAAGGCTCTAGACATGGAGCTGGGACAAAGGACAGGGGCATAACTTAGTGAACCAGGACAAATGTATATTCTAAATGAAAAGGTCTACAAAACTCAATCTGTAGCATTATTCCACATTTGTAACTAGCCAGAGGAGAACAAATTATGAATGTATATCTGCAAAACAAAAAACTAAGAGTAGATACCACCAAATGATAGAAGCATAAAGGAGCTCAAAACAAAAAAATTTTTTTTTTTTTGTACCAGGAGCATTTTACCACTAACTACACCTTTTTATTTTTTATTTGAGACAGGGTCTTGCTCAATTGCTGCGACTGGCCTTGAAATTTTGATCCTCCTGCCTCAGCCTCCTGAGTTGCTGGAATTACAGATATAAACAAGTGTACCAGGCTTAGAATTGCATTTCTTTCATGTTTTGTATTTTTCAAGTTCTATACAACGAGCATTTTGTATGTCTTTTTTTTTTTCTTTTTTCTTTTGGTGGTACTGGGGATTGAACCAGGACTTCACACATGCTAGGCCAGTATTCTAACACTGAGCTACACCCCCAGCCCTTGTACATCCTTTGAAGAAAGAGTCGGGCACAGTAGTGCATGCCATTAATACTGGCCACTTGGGAAGCTGAGACAGGAAGACTCCAAGTTCAAGGCCAGTTTCAAAATTAAAAATTAAAAAGGGCTTTGGACACAGTACTTCAGAGGCAAAGTGCCCCTGGGTTAAATCCCCAATACTGGGGGGAAAAAAAGAGAAAGAAAGGAAGAAACAGTGAGATAGTGCTGGCAAGAACAATTAAGTGTTCAAGGTGCCAGCTTTGCCCTGCCTTTTGTAGGTTCAGGGAAGAGCTGAGAGTTCAGTGTAAAACCCCTCCCCTGAGGGGGCATTTATAAAGCATTTGGGATCACAATAATGTCTTTCTCAAAGTAGTCTTGGGAACAAAATGGCAACTTGTCAATCTTCAAAAACTACATCATTTTAAAAGATGGAAGGACAGCTCCCTCACCGCTGTTTGGCCTCCTTGATTCTCTTCTTGACATCGGCTTCTCTGCGCAGGGTAATGGCTGTGTTCTGGACCTGTCGCAACATCACCTGGACAAATATATCAGGATCAGGTGAGCAGAGAAGGTGCTCTGGGCCCCAGCAGGTAATATTATGACATTACATACAAAACTTCTCACGTTAACTCATATGGCTCTAAATTCATAACTGGAGATTATCTTCTTTCTACAGAAAATGATCCCCACTGGGGACAAACCTAAAAGCTGTATCTTGATTGAGCAGGGTCACATGATAAGGACTCCTAAGTGCCAAAAATGCTACAGAAGAGTTGAATGGGTATGAGGTCTTACCCTTGAGTCCCGAGTGAGATCTCCACCCAGGCGTACTTCTAATGTCCGAGCTTTGCTCTCTGCCTCCCGGGCTTTCTCTTCAGCTGAAACCCAGAGGAAACAATAAAGAACGTTCAAAACTGTCTTCCCTCCTGGATCCACAGAGTACTCCCTGCTATACAAGAAGTGTATATACCAGCAAGGAAAAAACCAGCTGGGGGTGCAATAGCTGGTGAGGTACACTGGAGCAGCCTCCAGGGCTAGACGCAGAATCACTTCAGAAAGGAAAATGTGAAGCAGGCACAATTTACACATAAGACATGCTTTTCAGACTTCACAGATAAATCAGAACAGGTAAAATATAACAAAAAAAACATCCAAGGCAATTCAAATTGAAGTCTTCAATCATTAGCCATCAAGCAGTCAAAAATCTCTAAGAAGTTCTGGTAGCCCTGGTGAGAAACCTTGAGATTTCCACCCTGGAGTCAGGTGAACCAATTTCACAAGTATTTGGATCAGAGAACAGTGTGATTCTTTACTCTGGGCAAGCCAAATAGTTGACAATATTTTAGTGGCAGGAGAGAGTAGAATTTGGAGAAAAAAGTGCTGAGGGAGTTGGATATGAAGAAAGAGTTGGAGAGGAATTGGATCAAGGCTCAAGAGAACAGCCTTGATCCTGGGTGACAGAGCCTTCTCCTAGATTCCTGCTTTGGATCTAACCAGTGTTCCCAAGGGACTCCCACTCCATGCTCTCCTTCTACCCAGGAAATGGCATTACCAATTCGTGCGACATGCTCTGCTTTCTTCACCTCCTGCTCTGCACGGGTCTTGAAACGGCTTGATGTATACTTGTACATCCTGAACAATGGAAAAAGCAATGTGAATACCAGTCATATGGCATGCAGCCAACCTAAGCAGCTCAGAAAGTACTCTGCCTTCCTGCCTCCTCCCAAGCTGTGGTATCCCAGCCATTTGTAACAAAACAAATGCAACTCATTTTACCAAACAAATTCAATTCCTTATTCCACTTGCCCCTGGCCTCTGCTTTTGGATCAGTTTTTGATGTTCACCAAGGTGTCATTAATTTCACAGCAAAGACAATCCTCAGTAATAAGCCCAAGTCTTTGCTTTCCTGTGGAGTGCCCAAAGGTCCCTCAACCTTGAAGCTGAGAGACTACAACAGCTGTGCCATCCTCCACATATCAGAAAGCATTATATGCTTGACAAGCTTTGATAGCCAAACTCCACCTATCGGCCACCCTATACCTCCCTCAGGACTGAGCAGTGACTCAGATTAAAGGCCCCAACACAATCAGCACTGTCAGAGCCTCTCATACAGAACTACTCCCAACAATTCCCCAGAAAACCTTAGCCAGGCTCTGGCCCCAGTCAGGCTGTGCAGGTCCCTACCTGGGCTTGTACAGGCAGCAAGAGAGCCTTTTAGTCTGCACCTTGTGCCCGTGGATGAAGATCCTCATTCGGGGATCAATATAGAGCACAGCAGCATAGGCTCGGAAGGAGCGACGCTCTGGCTTCCTGGAGGCAGCAAGAACAGAGCAGTGCTACCACCTACCCCCCCCCCCCCCACCAAGCCCAAACAAGGCGACAACCCCCTCTCTGCAGGCCCTCTATCTTTCTACCTCATATTTTAGCTTCTCTTGCCACCCTGACAAGAATGTTCCCTCAGCATGTGGACAACTCTCTTGTGTCCCCAAGCACAGGTGTCCCCCACAGACACTTTACCTGGCCCTACTACTGCCCCACTGTGGACCCTTGAGCAATTCCTCTCCCCACCCAGGCTTCCATTTCCTCTTCTGTCAAATCAAGGAGTTTCAACAGGGGATCATTAATCTTTTCTTTAAGCTTTGCTGAGGAGCTGCTGTCCTGCTTCCCTGTTGCTATGTGCCAAGCAGGCATGGGCGCTCTTAGCTCCATCAACTCTAATGCTGCCACTGAGAGAAGTCCAGGGAATAAGCTCTCTTCTTTTACCCTGAAGTCACCTACTAAGAGAATAAAGACCAGTTCTAGGGCATGCCTCCCTTCCCAGCCACACTCACGTGCCCTCTGGGGAGGTCTCTGCCATCTGGATATCTCTTGGATTTGAGATTATGTCTAGTTCAGGCTCTCCATTATCCATTAGTTTGAGATTAAAGATGATCACCAGTGTTCCTGAAGAACAGAAATCATCTTTTTGTTCTGCCAGGCACCCTGGCCCATGCCCACACTACCTGTGGCCTTGGAGCTCCCAGATCCTAGGGACTGAGGCTCAAAGCCTGCTTACCACTGTCCCCAGGAATCTTCATGAACTGGGTCATCACTTCCTCCTCAGTGCGGAAGGGAGAGTACTTATAGATGAGTTCTGTCTCAATGGCAAACTTCTCCACGTTGTCTGTGACAGGTTCCCGGGTCCGAGTACTCCAGGTAGGTAATGGGACAATCACCTTGGAAGTAAGTACAGGTAGACACAATAAAACCCCAAAAAGGGCTCCCCACAAAAGATACAGCTCATTTTCTCTCTCCTTAGTGGTTCAACACTGCCCAGAACTTAGGCCTAAGCTCTGAAGTTTGGCATTGGAGGCTCTGTGGCTTCTGCTAATTCCTAAGACTCATCCTCTATGATATTTCCTTTTAGGATATGCTGGTTTCTGCCCCAAAGGTTTCTAAACGGGCAGTTCCCCTTTGGAATGCCCCTCACCATTATCTTAATTTGGTAAAAATACTTGTATTTATCTAGTAAATCTAAGACACACATAATAGAACCTACAAACTCAGCAATCCCAATCCTGGGTAAATACCTAGAAAACATTTTTGTGCAAATATATCAGTAACTGTAGCACCTATAATTCAACTAATTGGGAGGTTGAGGCAGGAGCTTTGCAAATTTGAGGCCAGCCTCAGCAACTTAGCATGACAGCTAAGTTCTGCCCCTAAGTTCTGCCCCAGTGACAGGGCAGAACCAGCATATCCAAAAAAAAAAGGGGGGGGCAGTAAA
Organism: Glaucomys volans; assembly: GCA_020662805.1. Classification (NCBI taxonomy): domain Eukaryota; kingdom Metazoa; phylum Chordata; class Mammalia; order Rodentia; family Sciuridae; genus Glaucomys; species Glaucomys volans. The sequence continues at coordinate 234,077 of JAJEJO010001438.1, forward strand.
CATATATGGGAATAACACAAATATCCACTATAGAGTGGCTAAATTAAACTGATATAGCTACACAATGGAACACGCTGTGGTGATAAAAATGAATGAATAGCTAATAGCATCAACACGATGAATCTCATAAATACAATGTTACATGAAAGAAAATATATAAGAAAACATGCAGTACAAGTCCATTTACACACACAGATGACAAACTGCAGAGAAAAAGAAGAAATGATCATCCCAAAAGTTACCTGAAGGTTGTTCCTTCAGAGATACAAAAAGGAATATGATTGGTGAAGACTCACAGAGGATTTCTAACATTGGTCCATAATGGCAACTGCATGGATATTTGCTTTAAAATCATTCCTTCAAAACAGTATGTATATTTTAATGCCTACTTCCACATATATGGAATTTGTATACCTAAGTAATGTTTTTAAAAATCCTATTCTTTCTTCAAAAACCCTACCTCAAACATCACTCCCCAGTGGACTCACTATACCCTTCCCCCTTTTTCTGAGCCAGCAGTCCCTGCAGAGCTCAGCAGAGGGGTGGCTAAAGGGATTCTCTTAACACAGGAAACCAGTTGGCCCACCCTTAGGACAAAGGGACTCTATATTTTAAGTGTCAGGGAGATAAACTGTTAAGAATTCTGAAACACTACTGATTTCTAAGAAGCTTTGTGCTGAAAGCATTCAACCATAGGGCTGGTTTGGACACATTCCTCCTCAGCCGAAAATGATCTTATTTTGAAATCTTGGCTGAGTTCACACCAGAGTACAATCCAAAATAGTGACCTTCTAGCACCAAGTAAGGAAAAATTTTCAACCTAGCATTTCTACCAAGGGAATTGATTTCCATTTGTGTACTGTGAACTTGTACCTGCCCTTTTTATCTCCCATTCTTCACAAGAGTCCCAGGTGAAAATGGCATCACTGGGCTAGGGATATAGCTCAGTTGGTAGAGTGCCTGCCTCGCAAGCACAAGGCCCTGGGTTCAATCCCCAGCACCGCACAAATAAATAAATAAATAAATAAATAAATAAATAAATGAATGAATGAATGAATGAAAGAAAGAAAGAAAGAAAAGAAAATGGCAACATCACTTTACATGGGCACTCACTTCCAGTGGCACCCATTTCTCCAGTTAAGATAATTCTCCTTCAGCTTCAATGTCACCTCTCTCCCAGTTTTCTTCCTACTTTTCTGGTTGCCCTTCTGTGTCCTTTGCCACTTTCTCCTTCCCTGAACTTTCAATGTTGGTCTGCCTAAATTCCAAATCACTCCACTCTCTCCTTCAGAGTTCGGAGCCCAGTCCTCCCCCAACTCCAGAATCAGACTTGACTTTGCATGTCTAGAACAAACTTACACTATCCCCCTCCACATGCCCCTCTTCCATTCTTTCCCTGCTCCAGGTAGCCCACTGCCCCTAACTACCACACCAAAACCTGCAAGCTACCCACATCCCCTCTCATCCTTTTTCCCCTTCCATGATCAATCCCCTCATCCATGGATCCTACATCCTAAACAGATAATGACTCCATCTATTTCTTTACCTCCCTGGTGTGAGTCCCAACAGCCTATCACAACCGGGGCCTATCAGGTAGTCCACTCCAATACTCAACCCCCAATCTTTCGAATCCATTCACCACTCAATAACCACAGCAACCTTTCTAAAAGAGAATCTGATACTGGCACTCTTGCATAATAAAGTCCCACTTAATCAATAAGGCCTTGAAATCCAATCTGGCCTGCCCTGCTCTCTATAGGCCACCACTGCCAAGTCCTCTCCCATTGCCTTCACCAGTCCTCTGGGTCTTGAGCTGGCTGTTTTCACTGACTTGAACACTTCTCACCACTCAGATTTGGACCAGGAAATATTCCTGAACATCCCAATCCAAGCAAGGTTCTTCCGTCCTAACTTCTCCAGGAAGCCTGCTGTAGTGCATCCCACAATCCAAGTATGCCAAATGAACTAAATGTACTGCGCTAAAAAGGAGAACAAATCCACTGGCCTACTAAATAAAGACAAGAGTCTGCTATTCCCAGCATGAACCAGTTTACTGTGATTAAGGTTCAGATCTCAACAGGACCAATATAAATTCAATCATACCTAACCAACAGAGAGGAAGTAAACTGAAACTCTGAATTCAACTATCTGCTTAGTGACAGCCATGGATTTCTTTCTACAGAACCTCATGGGCCCCTTTCTCAAGCTCTGGCCTCCCTTACATGAAAGGAAGTAAGAGCCCAGTTTGAGACTAGACAGACCAGAGAACTTCCCTAAATCCCCTCAATAAGAATATATATGAGCAAATATATGAGCCACCAGGTCACAAAAATAATCAGCTGTGTTTAGCTTATACAATTAATTACACCACAAAAATGTTTTAAAGTAAAAATATTCTGGATTGATTAACCCAATTTTCCAACATAGCAATAATCACTGGGACTGTGTAGCAGCCACTCCCAAAGTGAGACCAAAAAGCAACTGCCATTTAATAACTAGTTCATGTCAATGTTTCCAATACACTCATCTGTTTCACTACCTGCCCAGACCCTGAAGATGTCTGATTTGCAGTTTCTGATAAAGGTCACAGTTAGGGTTATTTATTTATATATTATTTATTTCCTCAAAAAGAAAATACTCTTGCAGCCCATTCCACAAAATCACCATTATCATATAGGAAAGACACTGCTATTCCTATTATTACCATTAGCTACAATCTCCATCCATAGGGAAGCCAAGATACTCTCCCATATAACACAGTTCTTCATGGTGACACCCTCCACAGATGGATTCAAGCTGCAGACCTAGAAGAGCTGCAAATTCAACTCTTGGTTTCTGCCACTTAACAGTCTCATTCTCAGAAACAAGAGAGCTATTTTCTAAATGCTTTGAAATCTCACTTCCTCTCACATTATTATTTCTCTTACCTCCTCAATCAATTTATCCAACCAGATAAGCCCATAACAGGGGGGCATGTGCACCAATCCTACAACCCCAGAGAGCCCAGCATTTATGCCTATGGAAACAGCTTAAGCAGATTCAGGAAATGTGCAGTGGTGACTCAGACCACACAGATGGGACCTACTTCATCAATGCCTTCTTCTTCATGGAAGGTACGAGACAGGAAGAGACAAGTCATGGTGTCTTCCTTCTTGGTGAAGAGGATAAAATCCTTCCCAATGCGCATTGAGCCCCTGAAAGGGAAGCAGAAAACAGGTTGTTCTTCAAGGGATTCAAAGCTCATCTGCAAAAGGAGTAACCCCACCCTCTGGATGTGACTGAAACTGCCTCTTAAAGGACTTTCCTGAAGTCCTCCTTAGGTCTCAGGCCCAGTTTCACAGCCTTTGTTTCCTCTCCAGTCATTCAACACTCCTTGCTTTGCTTTTCTGATAGCCTATAATTTCTCAGTCTTTACCTACAACCTTCTCATCCACACTTACCCTCCATACAGGGCTCTCTCATCATCCTTCTATGGTTCATAGTTGCTGACCATAAGTCACCAGTAACTCAAACTCCTAGCCTGTTACTATAATGCTGTGCCTTCAAATTCCAGGTTTATTCCAACCACACACAAGTTGCCGTGCCCTGACTATACTACCAGTAGATCTCAGTACCTGATACCTTCAACATGTTGTCTTCTATCTGGGCCAAACCCAGTTTTCATCCTGTCCTTCCTGCACAGATTCAAGCTCTCCTCCTGTCCCTTCATCAAACAGCAGCACCATCCAGGAACAGCCCACAAGTCTATGCCCACAAGTCCTCCAAAATCCAGTATGAACCCAAGTCTCAGCCAAACATAGGTCCTAACAAAATAGAATTCTCAACAATCAGGTTCAAGGAGGCTTGCAACTGAATTATAACCAATAATTATAGCCATCTTCTATCTCAGAATTGCTTTGCCACCTCAAGCTCATTATGACATATGCAGATGTCTACTTTTGGATATAACTGGATTCTGGGAACTGTGCCTTGAGGCACGTTTCCACAAAGCAAAAATCTGAGTAGAATCGAGTGCTACTGCCTTCCTATTTGGCCATGTTAAATTTTCTGAGGAGCAAGCAGAGACAGGTCTTTTCAGCCAACATGGAGCAGGGCAGAAGCATGAAGCACCACTGGGAGGACTGCCCACTCAACAATAAAGCTGTTTAGAGCCTTTCTTCCGAACAGCTTCTGCAGCTTTATGGCTATTATCTCATTAGTACTCAAAACACCCCTGGGAGATGACGGAGGTGGGAAGCCTCATTACTCTCTTCTGTGTACAAAAACAAACCAGAATGACATGCCAAGCACATAAATGAATGTCATGCCCCATTTCCCCAAACACTCAGGAAAACTCCCAGGACACTCTCCAGAGATGCCCTGGGGGCTGCCAAGTCCTGTTTCTCCTCTAGTACCCAAAGTGTTGGCGGGCTCCTTTCCCTCAATTTCAGTCCTCCTCCCTCCTCCCTGAAGCTTGTGGGGAGCTAAAGGAGGCATGTTATCTTACTTTCTGTCAAAGCTTGCCCTTGCTCTAATATGGCAAACACTCTCTTTGAGGCTCTTTCTTCCCTGTTTTCTATCTTGACCAGAAGCCTGAATGGTAAGAACCCTGTAACACCATCTCTCTGCTGGCTTCCCTGCTTCTCTGCCTATTCTGCCACAAATCACCTCATCCTGAAACTCTTTCAACTTCTGAAATTGATTTCAAAATGACTAAACTGTCTACTCCGAAAAAAATAACTAAACTGTCTACTCTGAACACTAGATGGCTCCATTTCAATGGGACCTTCACAAGTCTACTGGATATGCTAAGGACAACACTCTCAATTTCTATACAAGTTCCTTCCCAGTCTTCTAAACACTTTCATAATGAGTAACATTTCATTTTACTCCTGAATCTCCTTCTGTAAGGAACAATGTCAAAGATTAGAACTCAGCGACTCAGGAAGCTGAGGCAGGAAAATCACAAGTTTGAAGCCAGCCTGGGCAACTTAGCAAGACCACACGTCTCAAAATAAAAATATATATTTTTCTAAAAAGGGCTGGGAGTAAAAAGTTCATTGGTAGAGCACTTGCCTTGCATGAAAAAGGCCCTGGGTTCAATCCCTAGTACCTTAAAAAAAAAAAAAGAAAGAAAGAAAAATCCCCATTTTCTAAATTAGAAAACACATTCAAAGAGGTAAAACTGAACCCACAGAACTGACAGGACTAGAAAGAGGCATCTGACTTACAATCCAGGTGGGAAATCAAGATTTTCCACTGACTGTAAAAGACTTGTTGGGGTAGTTAGAGCACCTATATCAGAATTCCCTGGGGAGCGTCAGCATGGTGGCACATGCCTATGATCCCAACTATTTGGGAGACTGAGGCTAAATGATCATGAGTTTGAGAACTGCCTGAACAACACAGCAAGACCCCATTTCAAAGCGGGGGGGGGGGGGGGGCCTCTGGGGAATGTTCCTAGTGATTCACTGTCATCACAGGCAATTCATTTCATCTGCAAAAAAACACAAGCTCCCTAGGTCCTACCCAGATCCACAGAATCAGGCCAGGAATCTGCTGTGGAAAGATCCCAAGAAAAATAAAATAAGAAACCAGACTAGGGATTCTCAAAGCAATGATAGCATGATCTTTAACCTATTTAGTATGTATTATAATTGCAACTTAAAAAGAGGAAACCTAAGTGCACAGAAGTAATGAAGTTTGAACCTTAGTTTGTCTAACTGAAGTGGAATGGATAGCAACTCCAGTTTTGCAGTCAGAAAGACCTGGTTCGATATCCCCACTCTGCATGTAGATCTCTTTACACTTTTGGGCAAGTCACTTCACTCCTATAAACCTCAGTTTCTTCATCTGAAAATAATAATACCCACACTTCAGAGGGCTATAGTGAGAATTAAATGAGATCAACCAATTTTTAGCACAGTGCCTGGCAAATGGTTAAGAGCTTATTATCATCATCTGGTTTCTGCCCTGAGAAAGAAATCACAAAGTCTAGGAACAGACCCCTAAAAATCTCTTCGGAAGCACTCTCTTCTCCATACCCAAAGCACAATGCATGTGAGGCCCAACCAAGGCTGCTGACAGATTAAACCACCCATGCTCTCTCAAACAAAATGTTTCCACAGCAAAACTTGAAATGTGACTCATAATTCCATTTGCACAAACTCCAATTCCATTAAATCTTATTTCAGCCAAAAGTATGTACAGCTGGAAGTGAGCATTTCAGAAATAGAAACTTTCTCTTGGGGCTTCACTCAAAACCAGAACAACACATTCCAAACACTAAACAAGTGGAAACCAAGGACTGAGGGAGAAGTTCCAAGGGATTTGAAGATAGTAGGTGGGTCCCTACTATAAGGCTTTACAGGACATGTGCACTGAAAAGCATCCTCCAGAAGGGAGGGCTTGTGTGTGTGTGTCTGTCTCTCAATTCCCATCCTGACACAAAACATAACATGCAGCAGGTGCTCAGGAAAACAGCTACACCATGAAGCAACCCCCTCACTATTTCCAACATATCCCAGTGCCACAAGAGAACCACTCACATCCTCAATCGAGGGATAAAAATAAGAATTTCCAAAGGAGGGGTTCAGTTCTAAAGTACAGTGTCAAGAGAAACCCACAGCCTCTTCCACCCCAACTTGTTTGAATGTTCGTACTTTTCAATCTGTGAAGCAGAGTAAATGGTTAATAAGCTACACCCAAACCACTGTTCCTGATTCTTCTACTGTTCCAGAGTTACAGGTATGGAAGGACAAGGGGAAGGACAGCAGAATGGCATCATTTGTGTTGAGCCCTGTGATAGGCTTCTAGTATACCTACGATTTTAACCCATTCCCGTACTGCCCAATCTGGGTAGACTCAGGTGTTCGTTTGGCCGACTTGCCAAACTGGATCACACTGGCGGCATCACCTGAAGCAGCAGACACAAGAGAAAGTTAAAACTTAGCATCTCTCTCCCAGGACCCTCAAAGTGAAAGGTCTGAGACTTGTTAAGTTCAAGCATGGTTGTGTGTCTGCTAAAAACCTCTTTCCAAGGAAATTTGCAACCATGAGGTAAACAGAGGCAACCTTTGCCTGCCTGTCAGTACCAACACTGTGACCTGTGCTCTGTTAGTTGAAATGGTAAACAGACTGGGAGAAGCCTTGGTAGTTCTGGTTCCAGGATATTGTGCAAGTTGATATATATGGTATCAATAGACAAATAATCTGACTGACTTCAGGTTGCCATCATTTAGATCCCATCTCCCATGTCAGGACAAGACCTGACAAATACATAGAGGAATTAAGACAGAAACTTCTTACTCCTCAAGTCCAACTTCTAATTACAACAGTGAGGCCACACAAAAACGAGTTTACTTAATCAGTGTTTTGTAAAAATGATTGCATCCTCTTCCAAAGAAACAATCATCTCATCACTTACTTGGATCCATTCCTGCTCCATCATCCAAAAAGCAAAGCATAAATCCTCCTCGAAGGTCCTCTCGTCTTTCTGTAAAAGAAGTAGTTGCCATTACTAGGCTATTATTCACTAGAGATGGCAACATGGGTATGAATAGAAGGCAGATCGATGTGAAGCTTTCTCAGGTCAAACCTACCTTCTACTTCTAATAGCCTTAGCAAGTGTGAATTAAATTTCAGGTCCCCAGAGGGTGTGAATTACCACCAAAGGTTCTCCAGTATGTTCTCATTCATGACAAAAATTGAGAGAACATATAAGAAGCATAGGGACTGTTGGTCCACAATCAAAACCACTGAATATGCATGTATTTCACACAAACCTCGGCCATCCTTCTGCCTTTCTACCTGGATTACTACTGCAACTTTTCCATGCTATGAACCCTAGACATGTACACACTGTACTTCATCAACTCTGCTCAAACTCAATGGGCTACCTTCCTTTGTGAATTGAGTCTGGGATAGCCTTCAGACTAAGTAATGAAGCCAGACATAACATAGATACAGGGGTAGCAGATGCTGCCTAAAAGAGGAATTACTGTCTATATATGACTCTCCCCAGGCTAACTACAATTTCTGGGCTATCTGTATTCACTGTCATATCCCCTACTCGCTGTGGGTCCTTGATAACACTAAGTGCAGCAAGGGGTGCCTAGTTCCCAGCTAGACCTGCCTGACTGAAAGGAAGAACAGTCCTCTGGCAATAAGATACACAGCAGCTGTGTCAGGGTTTCCTGCCACAGAAAGGGAACACAAGATTATTGCTGTGATTTCAGTGGGTAGAAGAATTTCTTCTTTTGGCAGCTGCCTTGTGCTGTAGCAAGTAAGTAACCCAAAGTAGTCTGGGTCCAGCATGTCACAACGAAGAAGAAATTCCCAAACAGGGAAGGGGCTATACTAGTTTCCTAGGTGCCTTCTAACTCAACAAAGATGACCAGGTGCAATGGAGGAACGAACCTCGGAATTGGGGAAGCGCATGAAAGAGTGAAAGATTTAAAACAGAGGAAGAGGCAGAGGACTCGCACAAGCCACAAAAGGAACCACAAACACCAACCTCCCTAGCATAGATGCTGTTCATAGCCCACTGCTTGGCAAAGAAATAAAAGGAGCACTTCTACTAAAAGGAAGAGAACAAGCCCAACACTGCTCTGGAGCCTGGTCCCTAACAGAGGATTTTTAAAAATCTCCCCCAAGCTGCAATTCACCAACTTTATACAACTACCTATGCTGACAAACCTCAGTTTAAAATGCTCTTTAAAAATTCAGGTCAGTCATGACTGCTCACTGTTAAAAAGACTAGTTAATGCAATTTAAAATACTATTTCAGAAGAGCTATAAACCAGAGAGATTTTCAAGTATCATTCAATGTTCAGGAAACTGAACATTCATTACAAGTGCCTCTTGAAAGTTCAAGGGTGAGGGTCTTCCTGGAAGTACTCTTGGTAGATTAAAAAAAAATAATCTCTCCCCATAGCAGTGCCTCTTATCAGAGTCTGGGAAATCCAAATGAGATGTGAAAAGCAGGAGCAAGTCCAAGAAAAGTGCAAAAGTCCATCAAAGTTTCCATCTGAAAGAAGCAAAGTATACAGAGACTCAAAATAGGCCAGGTACAGAGCATGGTGGAAGCAGTATTCTAACTCTAGCCTAGAGCCATTTTACTGTGCTACTATGCCATAAAATCTGCCTAAAGACTCTGCTCTGGAATCCGGAAATTGGTTTGAGCTGAAAGCATCTGAGAAGTCCCCAAGGATTACTGGCATTCCCTGAACACAAACCTAGGAAGTTATTTTCTAGGTCCCTGTGTTAGGACCTATCTCAACATTCAATCATCACTTAATAGTGGGTCTTGGATCCCCTTCTGGATCAAGAACTGCATTTCAAAGCTTTTTCACATAGTTTACAAGGGCAAGAGACCCACAATGGGGGGACTCTCCTGGCCATACAGTGACAGTTCATAAATGGCCACCAGTGTCCAGGTTCATGGCAACAGGCAATACTATCTCAGAGCCAAGAGAGACCAGACAATTCAGCAGAAACTTAACTATAAATAGGCAGTGTAGTGTCTTCACCTAGCTATGATGTATATGCAAAACACTCATTTATTCAACACCTATTTATGTGTCTCTTATGTGCCTGACTCTGTGACAGAGACAAAAGCAATTAACACTGTGCAGACATGATCACTGTCTTCAAGGGCCTTACAATCTAAGAGAGTAATCTCCGCTTCTCTCTGCAGTGGATGACAGAGGAAATAAAGAACAGAATTTAGGGGCAGGGCTGTAGCTCAGTGGCAGAGCACTTGCCTAGCATATGTCAGGCACTGGATCCAATCCTTAGCATAAAATAAATAAATTTTATTTATTTAAAAATAAATAAAATAAAGGAATGCTGTCCATCAACAACCAAAAAAAAAAAAAAAAAAGAGAACAGGATTCAAGCTGAAGGAAGCTGGGAAACGAACCAGCTAGAGCAAAATGCAGTATGCATAACAATTACTTGAGCTTGTAAAAATACAGAATCTGGTCTCTGCTGAATAGTCTCATGGCATAGGTCTCAGGATGGACTCAAAATTTCATTTTTCCTAGGTGATACTGAAACTCCATGGGTGGATCACTCTTTCAGAAGCACTGATCTAGAATAATCCAAGAAAATTAAGAAAGTGATCCTGCTCAGAACTATCTTCCCAGACATTCCACCATACAGAGTCATCTCTAATATCTGGTATTTACTTGAATCAGATATTGGTCAACCAAGAGTATCAGGTATCCACTCAGTGATACCTAAGACCTTCAAGGAAAGGACTGGGATAAAGCAAGAGGGAATTCTAGATGAAAGAGAGTCTAAACAGAAAGGGTTGTATGTTCTCCCTCCCTCCTATTCCAAGACAGGAAAAGCAAAGACAAACTGCTTTTTTTGCAGCTGTGCTTCAGATTCTGGTAGCAGCTATTTAAATTGGTCAGAATCAGTTCAGAAAGTTGCACTTCTAAGCTTTCTCCAACATGGCCAAGTCTGGCTTGAAAAATGAAAGTCAGTGAAAAGAAGAGATACAAAATGAAGCCATAAGTTAAAAGCCAGAGGTGCTAAAGTAATGGTATCCTTTACAGAGGATGAAATGCTATCCACATTCTTCATTATAGTCTGCAATCTTAATTAGTTTCATTTGCTCTAATTTTCCATTTATTGCCCTGGCATCAAAAGAGATCTTTCCTAGAGGTGGCGACACTACCCCAGAAAGTTTAAAAAGTCAATAAAAGTCCAGAGGCTACTTCTGACAGAAACATCATTAGGGTCTGGGTCCAACTAATAAGACTTTGGGTAACTGAACAAACACCTCTGTACTTGGAAAGGCTGGCTTCTTTTTTGCCCTTCTTAGGTAAAGGCAATATTTAAAATGTAAATTATATGGTGATTTCAAATTACATCTGATGTCTGGGGAGATTTTTAAGGTCATTATCAGTTCAATTTCAGAATAAGAGACAAGAAAATACTTTTCCCCCCATGTACTAACAATAAAAACTTTAAAGTATTAATATTAGTACTGATTCCACAGCTTTGATTCCTCTTGTTGAATGTGTTAAGGCCCTGAGGTAGTAAAGTGTAAAGGTAAAAATGTTTTGGTCAAGACTCCTAATTTCAAGATATATAAAGTCTTTTTCTGAAATGCTACAGTACTTGATGCTTCCATTACACCATTTAATCCTTAACTGTCTTGACTTCTCCCTCAAGATCCAGTTATCTTTCTCTAGCCATCTGTACTGTGCTAATTGTCTCTCCAATTAGAGACTAAGTTTTCCAGCAAAGACCTCACCTCATCCTCTCTGAACTTCTCCCAAAGAACAAACGGAGTAGCACTAAGCACAAAATAAATGTGCAATGGGTCTTTTTCATTTAAATTGAAATCCAACTGTTCTGTTGCATTCTGAGTGTCAAAAATTAAATTTCCTTGCTTGGAGTAGAAACCCATTCTCTGCTTTGTCATCTTTGCAATGTTTAAAACAGTCACTATCTCTTTCAGAGGCAACTGCTATTATTTCTGAATGCACAATTAGAAGTGGCTTGGAAAGGCACCACCATCTGGTCCAAGGATTCAGTAACCATCTCTTTTTAACATTTTCTGTTGTATTCCTTTTTCCTGTTATTTTCTTCTAAAAATAAAAGGAGACTATTTCCAACACTTTGATGAAGTCTTCTCAACAGACCACTTTCAGAATTTAATAGTATAGATGACAAGTAGGTGTTCTGAGTATTTTCTTTGGTCCAAAGTACATTAGGCATGAGAAATCATTATATGCTATCTGGAGATTCTTTATCATTGCATGACATTGGAGATTCTGGGAATTACTACTTAGGTATATGCTTGTTCCCCCTTATCAAGTGGGTCCATGAAAAGGGGTTATTTGATAATTGCACAGTCCCACATAAACCCAAACTTCTCAGAAGCTAAACAATATTATTTCAAATAAGACCTCAAACATTCCAGAAGACTTCAGAAAATAGGAGGGAAATATATCACACTAGCCAAATTGGATTTAAAAGCTGTTGGCCTCTATTCTATTTCTAAATTTTTAGAATTCAAATGACCAAAAACGGTGCTGGTTTAAATTCTGACCGGCAGACGGCAAACTATTAAAGAAAAATAAAAGGCCAATGATAACGACTAAGAATTCTTCCACTGTTAACAACCACTCTAGAAAAAAATCAAGTAAGCAAAACAATATAGGCTGCCATAGCTTCAAATCCCAAGTCAAGCAGTCCCTCCTTCCTGACACCTCTGCCTGAGAACATCTCTGCAAACTCAGTGCCAAACCCAGTTACCAGCTGTTTTCTTCAACTGACATTAACAACTATCCAGTTTGGGACTGGTGCCTACATCTGGTGGTGAGCGAAAAACTCCCAACAAGATCTCTCCTTCCCAACAATAACACTAGTACTTGGTCATTTTATTCCCTGCTATGCTATTTCATCACCTGCACAAATCTAAGTACAATAAGATTTAGACACACAGTGTTAGTTTCAAAACCAATATTCTTGATTCTTATGACAAGCCTGACGAGGGCTGCACCTTTTCTACCTATGACCTAAAGTAATTGTGCCATCTCCCCAGGCTCCAAAAACAGGTTATTTCCCATTCATTTCTTCTTAGGCACAGTAATAAGTAATTAAGAGGAAGCTAGGCATTAGAAGAAAGGCCAAAATCTGACTTACCTGCATAAATATCAATTCTGGTGGCATCAGCATCTCTGTAAAACCAAAAGGGAAAAAAAATTTAAAAATTAAAAATAAGATCCAAATGAGAATATGAAATCAGCAAAATGCACAGTATTTTGAGTCTTTTAGGAAACAATAAAAAAAAAATTCTACATACAGTTTACTTTCACACTCAGCAACAAAATTTTCCTCATGTATCCATGAAACACTTCAGGAGCTTCAAATTATTTAAGACAACTCCATGATACACAGGGCCTGGATACATTTTTTAAATATTCATTTTTTGGTGAAAACCTCTAAAGAATCATTAAGAACATTTCCCTTTACACATTAAGAAATGACAAATACATGTTTCTCTCATTTATATGACTGCAATCATAAAAAGACTTTCTAAATAACCTGCCTGTTTTTCATTCTTACCGAATTTTTTTTTTAAAGGAAAACTATTTAAGCAAAATAAATAAAACTCAGAAGGTCAGGTTGTATGTTTTTTCTCTCATGTGGAAGCTAGAAGGAAAAGGAAAAGAAAGGTTGCGGGTAGGATCTCAACAAAATCAAAGGTAGATTGATAGAGGAAAGGCCAGCAGATATGAGGGAAGGGGAGGGAATGCTGGGGAGTGAAAGTGGTCAAATTACACTGTTATGTCGTGTGCATGTATGACTATGTAATAACAAATCCCATCATTAAATACAACTATAATGCACCAACAAAAAATGTGGCAAGGAAAACTATATCCTCAAGACCAGTGAAAATTTGTATATAGTTGCAAAATGTCATATACACTGCAGTCAGAAAACCGATCTTGAGTTCATAATCTTATCCTCCCTGACTTGAATGGAAGTCAGGACATCTAGACTCCAAATCTTACAAATTCAGCCATCAATGAAGGCTTCTATAAAGACTTGGAAATAATTTAGTCCAATTTGCCAATAACAAGCAAGGAAACTGAGGTATAGTTTCACTGGTTTTAAGTGCACAAAATCCACACAGCACTGGGGCTGTAGCTCATTGAAAGTGTATGCTTAGCACGAGCAAGGCCCTAGGTTCAATCCCCCAGTACCCAAAAAAATAAGTCCACAGTTCTCATGTACCCATTTTTAGTAATATAAAAACATTTTAAAAACTGAGATTGGCAAAATGTGTGCTTAATAGGTAAGCATTTCCATGAATTTCTATTTTACCACATGGTACACAAAAAAGCTGCCTGCCTCAGCACACCATGGTCTTGCTAAATCAACAAGCAGCAAATTAAAAAATGATTCCATTAAGAAACATTATGAGTCAATCAAGATTAAAACAAAGTGGAAGTTTTCTGGTAGAACAAAGTATTACCTAGAAATCTCCATAAACAGCCCAGTTAATAGCAGTAAGTAATACAAGTACAGGTTAACTGTACAGACACTGGAAATCATAAGTCAAGTTCACTAACTGGATATACATTTAAAACGATTTCTATTGTCAACTCTTACCTTTCTCTTCTTTCATTAGTCATCAACGCTGGTCAATAAATAATGCATCTGAATTTTCTATTTGCATTCAAGAATAAGACTATTTGATATAATAAAATTTTATTTTGTCATAAAATGTGTTATTTTTCATAACATAATTATAAACTATTGATTTGGACTAGGATCTTTGTCTATGAATGAACCCAAACTTCTATTCAGTCTTAGAGTCAGGATTCTATAACTTAACTCAGTAAGAAATGGTGCTAAAGAGTGATTCCTTACAAGCACAACTTCTCAGAATGAAAGACATTGTAATCAATGGAAATTTCCTTATAATAAAACATACATCTGGGAAAGACACAAAACTCTTGCATAGTTTTAAAGACATTAAGTGGTAGCATGAATTAAAATCACAGCTTATCTGAAGCATGAATTTGACTCCTAAGTTTTCATCTTAATTCCCTGCTTGTCACAATTATCTTGTTCTAATATACAAAGGACAGTGGTTTGGGAGGCAATAAGTTCACTACTTTTAGGCTAGAACACAAGGAACAATGAATGAATTTAATCAAGAAACAATGTTAAAGTGTCAATTAGCGTGCTATTAAAAGTACTTTCTAAAAAAAAAAAAATTTTTTTTTAGTTGTAGATGGCCACAATACCTTTATTTTTATTTATTTTTATATGGTGCTGAGGATTGAACACAGTGACTCACATGTGCTAGGCAAGCATTCTACAACTAAACTAAATCCCAGTCCTTAAAAGTACTTTTTTAATAACAGAACTCAGGAGGTGCAACTATTATAGAAATATCTTCCTCCAAAGTCTTCAAAGAGCAAAGGCCACAGTGATGCCAAAAGTTTCCACTCCAAGTGGATTATATGCTAGAAGACTACATACCTTGCATTATCAACCAGTTCAGCAAGAGCACCAAACAAGAATTCATGAGTGGTTCTGAAATGATAAATACTCAGTCAATAAAAGAATTCTAAGCTGAAGTTCAAGATTATAACATATTTAAAATTTTTTAGAAAAAAATCTAAAATCTCCATTTGCATTATTACTACTGAAATGTAAACTTCTCCACAACTGAAGCCTTTCCAGAGCTAATTCCCCTAATGTGTTATTCAGTCCCATCTATAATTTATTCTTCCTATTTAATATTTATTCTTCCTATTTTGAATTGAGAAATCCACCCTAAGCATTAAAAGGTTCCTATATGTAATAACTGCTAAAAGTATAGTATTCTGCCCAGAAAAATGTCTATTTTTTCATTTCCTTAATCACTGCCAGTTTCTGCATATCTCACAGGAAAATTGTAAACATACCATTTTCATGTAGATATCTTTAAGGCATTCTGAATTAACATAGTAGTTGTATATTTACCCAACCCAAACTTTCAGCAGCTTCTGAAAGGAAATGACCACTAGCTCCCTCCTTGAAGGGGTTAACTTTACCATGGTCCCTAGGAGACCACACTAAGTCTTGTTCACCTAGAAGCAATCACTCAAGTGTCTTGAATTCCTTTAATATGGACAAAGTTGTGTTTTTAACCAATATCTGAGAAAGTCAAAATTACTGTTATTCTCTCCCTCTTTCAAAAGGTGTATTTTTGCTTATACACTGCACAAAAGCAAGTAAGTTTCCTTTTTTTACTGGTAGATGACACACAAGTATTGATAAAGCAACTGCTAGCAAGTTATTCACTGAGTATGCTTGATTTACACTTTCTTTAATTTGTGCCATTTTCCATAATAGTACTCATTAGATATAAAAAGTAGGATATGTCCACACAGAACCATCTAGAAAACCCACCTGATTTTTAATAAAAGAAAGTACAAAACCAACCCCCAAAATTCATTACGATCATGAATTGTTCATAAATACCCAAAAATATACAAATTATTCCTGCAGACTTGTTTTTTTCTTTTTGCAAGCAAAGTTTCAGCCAATAGTCAAAGTGAAAATTTCTAAAGATTTAGAATCAAAATTTAGATAACTAGTATCTAAAATCTCCAGTCACCACAATGTTTCAAGCAAACTTTAAAACATTAGTTTATAAAATAAACACTCATAACTGAATGGTTCAGGAACACTGGTTTTTCCTCAACTAACTCATTTCCACAAATGCAAATTCTGAATTAAATAAAACTATTAGGTTCTGGAATTTAAGAACTACTTTACCCATTGAGATCAGTGAATATGTCTGTTGCTAATCCAAAGGCAGGATCAATAACTATATTGTAATAAGACATAGAAATTTGATCACCAGTTCACCTAGAAAACAGCTCAAATTCATCTGACTAAAGTCCAACTCTTTATCATTTTTTTACATGAAAGAACCAAATTTCTAAAAGAAAACTTACCTCAGTCGTATCTTCAATTATTAAAAATATTTTAATCTCTAAGATTACCACTTTAAATTCTTTAAATTATGAATTAAATTTTAAAAGTATTCTCTATACTCTACAAAAGAAATAGGAAGAAATATGCTGAAAAATTAAGGTGAATTGCCAAAGGTAACACAAATTAAAAGTGAATCTAAACCAGGCAAGTGATGTATACCCATAATCCCAGCTACTCAAGAGGATCAAAAGTCCAAGGCCAGCCTGAGCAAATTAGCTAAAATAGAGCTAGAGATATAGCTCAGTGGTAAGGGCATTTGCCTAGCATGTTTAGGCCCTGGGTTCAAACCCCAGTAGGGGATGGGGGTGTCACAACTCTTAACAAGCTTCCAAACAGTCATCTTCCTGTCTGATTTGTAAGTCACTCAGAAACTCACCAAGTAAATTAGTTTTTTATCCTCTAATTTTTCCAACTTTAAAGATCTCTATACAGGGGCTGGGGTTATGGCTCAGTGGTAGAGTGCTTGCCTGGCACATGTGAGGCACTGGGTTCCATCCTTAGCACCACATAAAAATAATAAAGAAATTGTGTCCATCTGCAACTGAAAATTTTTTTAAAAAATCACTATACAAAAAACATAAAATAATCAATTCTATTGCAATACTTCTCAACATGAATGTGTACTTTAACGTAAGTCAAGGAATCTCAGAAATACAGCTGGGGGCGGGCAGAAGATGGCGGGGCAGGGGAAACAACTATATATGACCACAATTTGTACTAGAAGGCACTAAACTCTGGGGAAAAAAAAAAAAAGAATGCTGAATAGAAATTATTGGAAAAACTAATGGACAAAGAAACCAAAAATATAAATAGAACTGTATTTCAGCAATACATATTTCTGATTGTTTCACATGGAAATGAGACATTTAAACTCTAATAAGCAGATCTTAAAAAGGAAAAAAAAGCACCTCTATCTAAATTTTCACTGTACACAAAGTTTAGAAACATGCCTTTTACATTTACAATCTAAAAAAAAATTCCAAATAGTCTTTGCTGTTCCACACAGTACCGATGTCATTCTATAAACATTTATTTCAGATAAGTTAACATATTTCTAAAAGCAGGTAAGGGATATTTTTGTGATGCAAAAGGAGCCTTTTGTGATAACTCTTGGTAACACAAAGACAATACTCAGAAACTTCTCTAGAATTCAAAATGATTAATAGTGGATCTTCCAGAGGCTAAACTCATAATTATATTTCTTAAAATCACAGAAATCAAAAACATACCAACCGCATATAAGTTTCTTTCCCAAATATTTCAAAAGGTATACTCATTGCTTGCCAGCTAGCATTGAGACAGAATGAATAGCAAATGAAAATATTTTCTTTACAGACCTAAAGATCCTTTGCATGTGAACCAAGTAAGAACAACCAACTGGAAAGACATTTTTAAATAAATTCTTCTGCTTTCAACTGATCATGGCTTTTATACCACTCGTTCCACAATAAAAAGTTTTCCAGCACAGCATTTCTCCAAGAAAAATCACATGTAAATAAGCTTCTTATGTAAGGAAAATGGTCTTCCTGTTTATAATGTCTAAATTTAAAGCAACAGATTATCCCTAAATGCAACACTAAGAGGTACCTGCTGAATTCTTGGATATACTGACAATATTTACTTGCCTTAATTAGCAGAAAATAAAGCTGAAAAATTCTGGAGCAGTCGTTTTACACTCAAATGGCTTTAATATATTCAGAGTGTAAACATACATTTCAATTGGCTCTAAGTCATAAGAAATTGAAGTCTTTCTTAATTGAAAGGTTCCTCTACATTATCTTTACATATAGATAAAATCCAGAAATATCATAACCAAAGTAAGTTACTAAATGTGCCAATAGAAAAGACATAAAAAGTAGCGATCTTACACTTAAGCATCCTGTTCTATGAGACCACTTAGCAGTATGGCAAACCTAGTGACTTAATATAGACATCTCATGTTAAAGGAATGTCACTATCCCTACATTAGAAATAGCAGTCAAAAAAAAATCATGACTAAAAAAGTACAACAGCATAAAACTCATTTTATGAAAAATCTTAATGTATCATCAAATAAAGCTAACATTAAAAGAAACTACGTTTTCAGGATATCATAAGAGTTTCCCAGACCTCCTTTCACCTTAATGTTGATGCAAAGAATAACCATTAACAGTTACCACAGGACATACCAAAAAGATTTGACACATTTAGTCTCCAACAAATTCTTTAGAATTTACTAAGAATTTATCTGCATTATGACTAACACCAAAGAGCAAGTTGCTACATTGACCAACTTTGGATTTATGTAAGCTAATATAGAAAGAATAATCACCACTTAATGTTTACCATACACAACGGATGAGCTAATAACTTCATAAACATTACTTAACATGCTCCTCATAAACACTAACAGATTATCTCCACTTTGTGGATGAGAAACCAAGGTTCAAGAAGTTGATTTGTTCAGGGACACAGCAAGGAAGAAGTCTAATCTAAGGATAGTCGGCTCTCAAGCCACCTTGATACCAAACCACAATGATTTCCACCCTTCTAGCCTAGGCTCTACTAGAAAGTCTACATTAAATGGAGTGTAAGCAAAGCACCATTTCTTTACTAATTAACAACATGGCAATATTATACATGAGACATCCTAGAATCTTTTAAGATCTTAACAGAACAAAGAAGGTGGTTCATAAGGCTAATCTTAGGATTAGTGAAATTAGTTCATAAGACTAATCAATAAGTCAAAGCTGACTTATTGAACCACTTAACACAGAGAAGGTTCATAGTCCATCATTAGAGTAACAAGTAGCATACGGTGAGAATTCAAATTTTTCAGTTTCCTCTAAAAATGATCTTCCAATCAAGCCTCCACGATGAAGGTATCTCTTCAAATTAGTTAAACAAAAGGCTTAATGTTGGTGTTCTAGGGTCCATTCATTCTTTCCGTACGACTAGTGAAAAGTCTACCAAAGTAGACTACCTAGTTCTATCACAGTGGAACAAATTTAAAGGTCAAAGCTGTGTTCCAGATAGGAAACTCCAGCGCTTCCAAAATATTCCAAGCTTCTATATGTTAAAGCAAGTGGGTAGTGGTTCTGCTTCAACATGGGTAAAATTCACAGAAAATTCTCCAATACCACTTTAAACAACTTAAGTTTGCTTCTTTGCCTTGGCACTGACCACCTATTGTTTTTTGTGAGGTTTTTGTTGTTGTTTGGGGAGGTGCCAGGGATTGAACCCAGGGGTGCTTAACTACTAAGCTAGTCTTTTGTCCTTTTTATGTTTTTTTCTGAGAGACAGGGTCTTGCTAAATAGCCTAGGGCCTCACTAAATTGCTGAGGGTGGCTTTGAACTCTCAATCCTCCTGCCTCATCCTCCTGAGCCGCTGGGATTACAGGCATGTGCCAACCTGCCCAGCTCCACCTATTGTTAATAAGCTACAAAACAGAAGGAAAAAGATAGGGGGTTACATATAATCCTCAAATTATAGACTGAATTGACATAAATTTTAAGACTTTTAAAGTGGGAAGTGAATTCTTTAATAGACAACAGGCCCTTGAAGGTAAAACGGACTAGAAGCAGCACTGTCTGATGATTAAAAGCACTAACCACTATCAGATAAATCTTTTTGTCTTAAACCTAGGCACCTTTAATCTGTCATTCAGCAACTGTGTAAGCATGTAATTTAATCTCTTTGAGCCTCAGTTTCCTCAAATGCAAAACAAAAATAATCCTTATCCTTCAGGTCTATTTTACAGATGAGATAATGCTTAAAACAGTTGCTGGCATAGATCAATTAACTGTTAACTATTATATTTTTTATTGCATAAAATCTTTGGCTAAACTGGGAAAAAACAAAATTCTGAGGTCCAATTCATGGTCTTCTAAGATTATTATGAAGTCTGTAATTCCAAATTTGCCCTATCATTCCTAATTTCAAAACTAAGATAGCCATTTATCCAACAATCACCCATGAATATCCAAGTGGCCTTCACCTGCTTATTCTTAACATGATAGTTCAAATATAAAAAAGGACACTAATGTTTTGCCTAGGGCTGTACTAGCATCTTTCATAATGATTTCATCTAAGTAGGTTCCAGATTTATCATTTGTAAATGTGAGAATTTGAGTGGGTGGCCTCTATCATACCTTCTCTAAAATGATCTTCAAAGTTTCCTAAACAAAACAAAACCACACCCTTAACACTTGGCAAATTACTTCATTACTCAGAAAAAAATATTTATTTCCTTGATCAGAAAAATAACAAAATATTACAGACATTATGGGATCACAAATAGCATTGACTTTTCCACAAACGGCTAAAATTCACTGTACTACTATTGCATCACTAAGTCTACACTCCCAATTCTGAAGGTGGTTCTTAACTAACTGGGTACCATTCATTTAGCTGTTCAATACCTCCTCTCCTGGAACTAAAATGGTAGAATACTTACCTTCTAACAGGTGAATATATGAAAATGCTAAAGTAGTTTTGATCCCACTGGGTAACTTCAAAGAGACTGGGTTTAAGGATTAACCCTTAAACATTCCAGACCAAACTGGAGTAATGATAATCTGTGAACTCAAGAACCATGAACACTCTTGTTTTGTGATTTAGCACATCTGGGGGAAAGACTGTCTAAATCAATGCTTAAAACAAGATGCCATTTCCTGCTTAACTTATACAAACTGTATTTTATGTAGGAACCAAATTCCCAGGAAGCTAAAGACAACTGTTTGCTGAAAAAAGATTACCAAAAAAAAAAAAAAAATCTTCTCATAAGTTGTCTCTTAAGTGTTGCTGTCTTCTTTTCTTCTTGTTAGAAAGGAAACCTTTGTTATAAAACCAACTGTTTAGGCTATTGTCACTAAAGAGAAGAGTTGATGCTAAAATGGTTCAACTTTTGTCGATCCAAAGAGCAGTACTTTGTTGGATTCCTATTAAACTCTTGAATTAAACAATTCAATATTTTGACTCCAAATAACTAGCTCGCATTTGGAAAAAATTTGATCCCATAAATGAAAATCATATTCTTCTGGATTAGCAAGAAATATTTCACTGATCTCAGTTCTTCAATAGAGCTCAAGACATCCAGTGATACATCCCAGAATGAAAAAGCAAAAAATGCTGGGGAAATGGTTTCCATATTAATATCGAGTTATTGGTGACCTCAGTGGCACCTATAGGATACTTACGAATTTGTGTGTAGATATTCAAAGGTTAGCTGAGCTCGATTCAGACTGCTGTAATTTGTGAAAGCCATGTCTGCAATGAGGTCTCCAGTCTTTTACCGAGAAATATATATAATGGAGCAGATTTGCCAGGATTTCGTCCAGTTAAGTCTGTGCTTCTTAATGACAGTTGAAACGAGTTACCTAGTATCTATCCAAAATATATTCAGATTTTTTAAACTGCAATTGATCTCAAGTATGTTTTAGTCTTCTCAACGACTATGATGTAATATTTTGGAAAGAACTACGTCATAAACCTGCAGTTCAACGAACTTTAAGAGTTAAGTTTTGATACTACAATTTAGACAATCCAAGTGGAAAGCGGATGGTCCAGGAATAGACAGACGATCCTTGAGTTGGTGGTTTATTACTGCTTCATCTTCATGTCTTCACGTTCTTCGAGCCTTTTTTCTTTTCTTTTGAGCCTTTTTTGTTGTTGTTCCCCTAAATTTCCTTAACTAATCCGGAAACTTACCAAAATCCGGAAATTTACCCACTTCTGTCATAAAACTGAACATTCACCCATGTCTTCGCCACCAGGTGTGCCAGTCCTTATATAGGCCCTAGGCTGGAGACCGCGACGTCGATGGCGTACATATGGCGCTAGCTTCACTGCTTCCCAACTGAAAGAGGCGCTAGGCGCTGACTGACGATTTTTTTTTTCAAAACCCAATCAAACCCAGCTTGCTCTCCCGCCCCAATCTCCACAGCGTGGTGGGTCAAATTATCTCACACAGGTCCGCTGAAACGCCTCACAATTAACCCGCCCAAATCACCTCAGGCGGCTGCGCCCCTCCCCCACTCCCCTCAGCGCCCTCAGCGCCTCAAGCCCTTCCCGGGCCTCGGTCCTGTAGCCGCCTCCTCACGAAGAGGAGTTAGTCTCAGCTTTCAAGGCCCGGATCGAGGGAAGTGGCAAGCGCACCACCCGATCGGGCGTTGCCTGGAGCTCGCAGCTGCCTTTGTCCCTCCCCGCGGAACTGGAACCCAACAACCGCAGCGCGCTCTTGGAACCATGTGCTGCCTCCGCCTCCGCCGCCTCCGCCGCTGTCGCCCGCGCGCCGCGCAGGATGAGAAGATGACAGGACCCAGCACCACGAAATTCGGCGTTTAAGGCTTTTCTGCCGCCTCCGCTACAGCCACCACAGCCACTGCTTTGTCTCCGCTAGCGTATACAGCCCCGGCCACCTCGCGCACTACCCGACGCCCCAAGCCCCCGAGGCCTCCGCGGCGCATTCCGCCAATCACAAAGCAGCAGCTTCTCCCGCCCCCGCCCTGATACCCTGTCTCCTGATTGGCGGGCAGCGTGTCCCCACGTGACCGGATCTTGGTTGGCTGGTCCCGCCCCTGTCACGTGAGAGAGAGCTCCTCTCTTCCTGCTTTCTTGACCCTCTCCGCCATTTAAAGAAACAGTACCGGGGGCGGGCCGAGCGACGCAGCCGGGACGGTAGCTGCAGAGCAAACCGGAGGAGCCATCTTGTCTCATCGCCGGGGAGTCAGGCCCCTAACTCGAAGAAGCCCTGGCGCGCCCTCCCCCCCTCCCCGGTCTGGTAGGGCGAAGGAGCGGGCGCGCGGTCGATCGAGCGATCGGTTGGCGGCTCTTTCTCCTGCTCTGGCATCCAGCTCTTGGGGCGCAGGCCCGGCCGCCGCGGCGCGCGCCCGGTGGCCGTTGGCGCTCGCGCCGCGTCTTTCTTCTTGTACGCAGAACTCGGGCGGCGGCCTATGCGTTTGCGATTCGACGAGGAGTCGTCCGGGTGGTCGGTGGCGGCGGGCAACTGCTCCGCCCCGCTCCCGGGGAGGCGGCGGCAGCGGCGGGATTTGGCGCGGCCGGGGAGGCGGGGGTGGCCGGGGCCGGCCTGGAGGCCTGGCGCCACCCTTCCGGGCCTGCAAGAACCCAGTTGGGGGGGCAGGAGGGAGCTGGAGGATGGTTGGTGGTGGGCTTTCTACTTTGCCTTTTCCTCCTCATGCCGCCTTAGTGAGATGCGGGATCTCTGGCAGCAGCTCTGGGGTGGGGATACGAGCTCCGGAGTAGAAGAGCTGGGTTTGCTTCCGGGCCTAGCCATCAGCTGGCCGAGTGACCTTAGGCAAGTCACTCTGTAATTTGCGCCTCAGTTTCCTCCTCTGCCTGTCGTTGTGTGTGGGGTTGAAAAGCGCTTTGTAAACTGTACAGCGTTGGTATACGTAAGGATGATATTGTCAATTTTTTTTGAGTTGTAAGAAAACAATTACCCATCCGTGGGCTTTTGAACCTGGAAAACTTGGATTGGAATTGGAGATCGCCAAAACTGCCAGATATTGTATGCAGAAATTTGTGGGAACGTGCATTATAAGGAATGATAATCCATCGCTAGCAAGTTTTCAAAGGGGCCTGTGACCCAGGGGAGTTAAGAACAATTCCTGTATGCCACTTCCTTTATGCCACGGGGAGGAAACTGAGGCCTAGATGTCATTTGGGATCCTTACCAATTTGAAGCCCCTGTTTGAGTCCCTGAGATATGTGAGCTGTTTCTATGCATAATGGATATTTGGGGTAACAACACGCCCTGCTGGCTTCTATTCTTAATCCTTTCCTTTCACCATGGGGTGCCTGAAGGATGGCTGATGCTTATGGTACAATGGCACCCAATGTAAAGCAGCTACAATTAAGAGTGGATGTGTTCTGTAGTATCAAGAAGCGTATTTAATCTCTGGCCCAGCAGTTCTTTGTTTTCTGCTGTTTATACTGGTGCCTGACTACCTATCTTTCATTGACCATTGTCCACGACCATTTTGCTGTGTCACTTGCTTGTATTTTGTGTCCCTAGTTTGTGTGGTTGGTAGTGAACAGGCTTATTTTTAAATGGTGCTGCCATGCCCAGCTAATTAAAGGTGCAAGTGGATTTTTAGCAAGCAGGTTCACTGGAACAGGCATGGAATTCCTGAAGATATTTTGGGTTTTTTCTTTATTTGAAGGCTAACATGCTCTGAAAAGTTTTGTTAAAACTTCTGCTGAATCTCAAAAATCAGTAATTTGAAACTTTCATGGCCTGCCATGTATTCTACTTGCTTGTAAGTGTGATAATGAGATAGCCAAAATGCCATTTTTTGTTTCTTTGTTAATTGTCAGCTGCTTTTATCAAATTCCAGGCCATTATCCAGCAAACACTAAAAATGTTTGAATAGTTAAATTTCAAACATTTTAATTTTGTGGAGTGGTGCTTACCAAGTGGTACAGCTCTAAGCAAGAGAACATGAACACTTAAATGTAGTTTGTCTGATTAGATTTTAGCCAATTATGCTGTTTCATTCAAATGTCTGAAAAAAAAAATCAATTGACTATTCCCTTTACCTAAAGGGCAGAGACAAATGATTCACTTCCAGAAAAATGACTTTTTTGGAGAAAACTGTGTTGGTCTTTAGCTCTTTTACAATTAAATCTGGATGTACCTCAAAAGAATCTTAAGACTGTGGTGATAAGAGGCTTTCCTCCAGAGAAAGGAGGAAAAAACCAACTGGAACTCAAAGCTTGAAATTCTGTGACAAAACATGAAATGTCCAGGATTGGAGGTTGAAAAGGTTTTGCTACAGTGTCCTGCAATCATTGAAGCAGATAACTTCTATTAGCTGCAGCCATGGACTCCAGATTTTCAAGAACTGGACCTGCAACCCAGAAGAGCTTGTCAGAATGTGGCAGGAACTCTGGAGGTAGTTTTTTGTTTGTTTTGTTTTATTTTGTTTTGTTTTGTTCTTAATTTTGAAACTGTTGACCTTGCTGTGAGAAGAGAGGCAACGACTGAGCAAGCACTGCCACCAGCACTGTTACTGGGAATTAGAAGACCTGAGTTTCTCTTCAGACCTTCAGTGCAAACTGACAACACTCCATCCAAAGTGAATTACGGTACTTGACATTTTCCAAAATGCCTTATTTCACCATTTCTGCATTTTTTGTTCATACTTTCTTCTCTACATTGGAAATACCCTTCTCTCTCTCTTTACCTGTCAAAATTTTGCCATTTCCTCAGCATCCAGCTCACTGTCCTCCCCATGAATCCTTTAACTTTAGTCAGATTGTTAATCTTTAAGCATAACACATTATTATATATCCTTCATCTATCTTTGTATGCAAAATCTCAGTTATTTGCATGCATTTGTTCTCGTTCTAGATAGAAAATGCTTTGAAAAGAAGGACCTTGTTTTATGCACCTATATACCACTACCTCTGCAAAGGAAGGACTTAGAGAACAGGCTGTCTCAGAATTGACTGAATGTATGCTCAATCCCTGTTTAATAACTAAAATTTTTCTAGATTAGAAAAAAGGTCACTAGATACGGCCCATGTTTCTTTATTTCATGTTTTATTTTTTAATTCTAATTTTTTGTGTGGAGTATCCTGGATATTGAACTCCAGGGGTTATTACATTCCCATTTTTTTTCTTATTTTGTGGTAGGGGCTCCTTAAGTTGCTGAGGCTGTCCTTAAATTTGTGATCCTCCTGCCTTAGCCTCCCACGTTGCTGGGCTTAGCTTATAGGCATGCGCCATCTCACTGGTTTAATTCTAAATTTTAAAAGATATAGGAAGCCTCTAGCATAAAGAGCAATTGGTATATTGTAGGGAATTTTGAAACGGGCAAGGACTGAGGTCCTCTCTCCTACTCAAAAAGTTTTTTAAGTTAGAGCATCTTTTTAAAGGAGATTGTAAGACAGCTTGAGGAAGACATTGAAAGGGGAAGAAAGACAATATCTCCTTTGCTTTCTTGTTTGTATATAAATTTTAAATCTCACTTCACTATGTGCCACCTGCATAGCCACTTCCTTCTCTCTAGCAACTCCAGCAGCTGGAGTACAATCAAATTACTGCCCCAAAATAGGGGTCTTAGGGCAATTGGTATTTGCTGCATTTCTGAAACAGTTTGTTCTGAGGAGTCAGGAGAAGGTTTTTGCCAGAGAAGTCTTTCAGTTCTTATCAGCAATTGCTAATAAGGCCTTTGTGTTTTCCGTTTTGGACTTGTTCTTCCCACACATACCAGTTTATCATCTGTCAGCCGCTAAGCCAGGCTGGTCAAGAATTAGTATCTATCAGGCAACTGTGCTGATAGCAGACCAACTCCAGTCTTAGAATTCTTTGTTTATAGTTCCATGCATTTGTTATATTACCTATTTTATCCCTGCCCCTTCTAGTCCTGTGCCTCCTGATTGCTGAGTGTTCACCTGGACCTTCAGACCATCTTCCTTCTGCTAATCCATCAGCCTACAGACCTGGTACTGGATTTTTGCTCATGGTGATTCCTACCACCTTACTACTGAAGAAGGCATCATTCCAGTGGACACTGTGACCCAAGAGGCATTCAGCCATCATGATGTGGCCTTTACCTCCACTCGTTTCCTGTTGTACCCAGATTCAGCACAGCCCTTTATAGTAAGAGTCCTCAAGCCAAATGGCTGAGGCTATTTTATCACAAAGGCCCAGTTTTTTTCCATGAGTGTACATTTCATTTCTTCAATTAAAGCCTTCAGAGACACATAATAAACTTGGACCAGGGGATTTATAATTGTCAACTCTGTTTGAAGAAAGAAAACACCTCTTTGAGAACAGCATTAGACCATACCCCTACAATCTCAAATGACTCAACTTCATCAACTGTCTTGGGATCCCATCAAGGTCTCTGGACCCTGTTCTTTTTCTACTTCAAATCTGTAGTAGTCTACTGAATGAGAAAGCAGATACTCTGACCCATTGGGATCAAAAGAAGGCACAGTGAATTCCTTATAGCATCTTCTTTGGGATTACTCAGGAACCAGACCTCTTCACAAAACACAAGGAATCCCTTTACCTAATGGCATCTCACAAGACTACAGTCAGACTCGAGAAAAGGCCTCTTGATACATCAAGATAGCACCTATATGGTAATCCCCTCTTTATATAGCACTTTACTGTTTCAAAGCACTTTTACATACATTTATCTCAGTTATCAACATAACACAATAATGTTTCCCTTTTTGATATGAGGGAACCAAAATTTAAGAGGTTAAGAGCAGTTATCCAAGGTGACACAGCTACAAAATAATAGAGACCAAGCCTTCTGACTCCTAGTCCAGTATTATTCTTGACGTAAATTTACCCACAGTGTTATAATGACTGGAGATAGGGAACTCCAGAAGTTTCCAGCTTGTTCTGCTGACCCCTTAATATTTTTTGTATAATCATGTTATTGGTACACTTAGAATTCCATGGCAACAACCCTGAGGATGAGAAGCAAACTCGTCTTCATGGTGGTAAACTGCCAGTCAAAAAAGCATATTTTCAAGCAAGACTACCCAGTATGAAACAGAAACTACTTTTAGCTCTTTAGTCTATTTTTTTATGATCCTCCCAAGAATGGCCTAAATTACTTAGGAATTTTGTTCATTTCATGTCTTGTTTTTTTTTTAAGTGTTTTTTTAAATACATTTGGACAGAGGGAGCTTTTTTATAGTCCTCTGTCCCCAAACTAATATTTACACAATACGAGCCATCCTTTTTTTTTTTCTCTGTATATGATAGATATACATCATAGAGAACTGCTTATCCAGTAAGGTGGTAAAATTCTGTAAGATGTATCCCTTCCCAAAATGCAGTGTAAAATATCAAAGGAGCGCAGCAGACTTGGCAGCCAAAAGCTCCATTTAACTATTTGCCCATTATATCCTAAGTTTAATCAAACATGGATATTTTTTTCAGCATTCCTTTAAATGGAATGGGAAGCTGCTTTAGAGCATTATAACCAGTGCTTTCTGATTACCAACAGATGGGCCCAAAGACCCATAATAAACAGAGTATCTTTTGAAAACCTTGTTCTCATACCTTGTCTTTTCATTTTTCCCCCAGTACTAGGAATGGAACCCAGCATTGAAACTCTTAGCACTCAGATACATCCCCAGTCCTTTTTATTTTTTCACTTTGAAGCAGAGTCTCACTAAGTTGCCAAGGCTGACTTCAAACTTGTTCTCATCCTTCCCTAGCTTCCCAAGTCGCTGTGATTACAGGTGTGCACCACAGCACCTGGCTCTCATATCATTAACTGCTTGAATTACTATGTCTATCATCTGAGGATCCTATATGTTGATCATTACCTTTGATTTTTGTTTATGGGAACCTCTAGAAGAGTTGTGGGACTGTAAGGGTGGGGAATGGGGGAAAGTTAATTCTGCCCCCAAAACTGGGTAAGTTCCATGACAGTTAGTATACTTCTCCCTAGAACTGTGCTATAAACTTTGTTGCATCTCAGGTGAGTGAGGAGGTTTGGAAGGGAAGAGGAGGAAGAGGCAGGAGAAGGGATAAGAAGGAAATATTTTCTTAGAATTTGAGTTGTGGCCCATCTGTGTTAAGAGAAGTTATCTAGCCACCAACTTTTTGAAGTTATATTTACAAACAGATGGATGCATTTTGCATGTATATGCAAAAGCCTCACTGCTATTGTAACTAAGAATTAATAGTCTTGTTCTCTGATAGTTGTAAGCCCAACTTTAGGTTATCAATTTATAGGAGACTTGATCTTTAACTTCATCAACCTGTAAGGGGTCCATATGAGGGAAAGAATGAATAGAAAAACACCTTATTGTCTTACCACAGGCTTTGCTTACCCAGTTTCTGGTTTCTGTGACCTATTTTTTGTATTTCAGCATTTTGTGAACAGCTTATTCTTAAATCATTGGTTTCCCAAAGGCTTTGTGGCCATGAAGCCCTTTGAATGAAAATATGTGGAAGCCCAGAGTAAAAGTGAAGCTGCTCTAAACGAAGTAGTGAAGCAGGAGTGGGGGTCTGCAACCTGCCATAACCATCATCTTTTACCACCCTGGTGACACCAAAAGAGACTTCTTACGACTTATAGAACTCTTCAGAACGAAGTTTGAAAACCACTGCCCCAGATGACGTTTGACCTGAGTGGCATTCTAATCTTTTGTGTACCTCCACTCAATATGATCCATATTCAGTTGATGCTGAACATTCTCACAGATACTTACTGCAGACTTAGAAATGTACAAGAAATGACAAAATGCAAGAAATGCCTTTGCCCCCACCAGAATGATCAGATGTGCTGAAAATGGTGTCAAATGAACCTTTACTAACAGCCCTCTATCCCAAATGGACTTATAATTATTCCTGGAATTGGATAGACCCAGAGAGTAATTAATATGCACCCTACTCCATTTGCCAACCTTCATAAACACCAGACTTACTGCTGGTACTTGAAGTACACGAATGAAGTCTTGGACCTTCCTTGGATACATGAATTGCCTGCAGGCTGATACTGAAACTTATGCCTCATTGAGGCCCCCTTAGACCAATTTAACATTTGACCTCTCGTCATTAACCATGGTACTCTACTTCATATACAAGGGATAACCATTAACTATGAAAACAGAGTTCAAGTACTGGCAGCATTTCCCCAAAGGGCTCAGTATCTAGTTATTCATCTTTCCAAACTACAAATCACTATGTGACTCAACCAGTGGTAGTTAACACTGCTCCTTGGTTTATATTCAGTTAACGGTTGTTTCCAGGACAAGTAAGCTAATAGCCTTTTAATTTTTTTTTTTAAGTTCTCCATGACTGGTATATCTTGCTTATTCTCCAAAATATGAATACTCATCTCTAACTACATCTAATAGCTGATCTTCAAGACAATCTTGGGACATCCCTTCTCGTGTGATCTTACATCTAGCCATTTGGAATTTTTTTTCTAGCTAGTGAGAGATGTTCTTGTAATATGAATCTTTTGATGCCTGGTACCATCATCTGTATATGGTAGGAGTAGTTGGATATAGACCCTTTGATCAGACCATGGTAGTCTACTTGCTGGGTATATCAAGTAATATATTGTCTACCTTTTTGTCAGACTGATTTGGGGGGGAAAAAAACTATAGACAGCAGCTAATACTCAAACTTCTGTCTTCATGGATGTCTTAAATCACATCTGTCTCAATACTGATGTTTTACACTGATTAGGAGTGACTGACTTCATTCCTTTCTGTGAGATACTCTTAGGCATTAGGACAATTTATTTCTGTAAGAAGGATTCAGTTCTTGAACTCCCAGACCATATCATATCAAATGAAGAGACTTCAATTTGTGTCCTGAGAAAAATCTCATCTTTACTGCACAGTCAATTTAAGGGCCAGCCATCCTCAACCACTTTGAATATACAGGATCAATTCTGGAATTTTCTTTTTATCCTTGTTTCTTATCCTCTAGACTAATCATGATTACATGATTCATTCTACAATTAAACAAGACTTAGTCCTGTTGCTGTAGACTGCTCACAACACACTAAAATCTGGATGAATATTCTGCTTATGTATACAACTTTTATTTGTTAAAAAAGAAAGTCTTCAAGCTCACTTTTCTACAATCTTCAAATTGACAAATTTTTTTTCTCTCTGCTTTTCCTGTACCTCACAGAAAAAAAAAAAAATATCTGCACTGCCAGTTATTCCCCCTGATTCTGTCATATTCAGTCAAAATGAAGGGTTTAAGATGAGGGTGATCAAAAGTATTTTGTGCTTTAAGAATTGGTAATTAGAAAAGCAAAAAGCCCAAAGCTTAAACCCAGGAGTTTGCCTACTGTTTCCATGCTTCAAATCTCATCTAAATGTTTCAATAGTGCCATACAACCAGTCTGAGGCCTTGACTTGCTTGTAAGACAAAGATGAGCTCAGTTTCAGAAGATGAAGACTTGATTACCAAAGAAAGTAGAGCCAACTTTGACAAACCTGGCTCTACCGACCCTGCTGCTCCCAGATATAGTGTAGACTGATAAACACCCTCAGGTCTGGATTGGATATGGCCTTCTGAGCTGATTATTCTTGGGCAAATGAACAGGAAAATGAGAGCTGCCATACCTGACTCGCCCTTTAACATCAGAAAATAGTATTCAGAGTAAGCCCTGTAGAATACTGGAGTACCCAGGGCAAGAACAAATTTATAGAGCTTCATTTATTAATCTGCCAGATTATATCCTGTTTTTTGGTATGACTGACCCTGTTGAAGTTAACCTTGCTTGTTGATTTACCTGTCTCAGCTCTTACCTGCCTTTTTTAACATGTTGCTACAGTCAGACTGAGAAGATAATAACCAATTTCCAGCATATCTTGTGCCCAATTCCATCAAGGATTTCTGAATGGAAGCAGCCCATACCTCACCTCAAAAGGACTTAGTATTCACAACAGGAACAGATCATGCTGCGTACTCCTAGTGGTGAGTAAGCTACACTTGACCATTTTTGGCACGTGGGACCTCTTCTGCCAGTCTGGAAGGGAAAGTACAGGAGATGGAAAGCAAATCCATTTCTCTCTTCTGCAGCAACAGAAATGAGCATGGTTCACCAGTACTCATAGGAATGTACCAGTTCATCTTGGCAAAAAACTTAACACAAGAAAAGTTTTCCACTGAACTTAATAATTTACCACTGACTCAAATAACCTTGCAGAACTATTTGCCAGCAGGAACCTAGTGGTCCTGTTTTGCGTCACCAAGGTGGTGGGACTCAGACTCAGCTGAGTTTGCTTGTGTTGAAGCTCTGATGTCAAAGTACTCTATTGGACATGATTACTATTACATTCAAATGGATTATAGACTTCCTGAGGACAGGAAAAACATCCCTCATGGTTATTTTTAAAACAATTTTATTACCAGTGAAGAAGCAATGCCAGCATCCAACTTCATAAACAGAGATCAAGTTTTTTCAGTATCTGTTGTATCCTGAACATTTGTTTTTGATTGCCCAGCATCCATTCCATCTCATTATAACAATTTCATGATATTTCTTGGAACCATATCTTCCTGTTTGCAGTTTCTGTGATTTGGATAGTGTGACCCAGCCTTGGGTTTCTTGGGTATTCATGTGATTGAGACCTCATCAATCAACAAAATCCATGTCCTTGATCATAGCTATTGGTTCAGGAATGGTTGTATGGCTCAAGTGGTCCATTGTTAACCCTAGAAGTTTTGCTGAATTGTGAAGTTTTTCTTTACTGAGGTGCTTTAGCTCTGTAGAATGAAAAACTCAGACCAACAAGGCCTACCATGTTGAATGAGCCACTCCAAGAATGAAGCCAGTGCAGAGGAAAGCAGAGCCAGAAGATGGAGAGAGACTTGAGTCCCGATGACAGCATTTGTACCCCTGGATCCAACTGTGCCTGAAGCTAGTATATCCCCTTGACTTTTCAGTTATGTGAACCAATAAATACCCTTTTTTTGCTTATGTTACTTTGAGTTGGGTTTCCATTACTTGAAAATGAGTCCTGACTAATACAGTATAAACATCGAAACTTGAAAGGTCCAAGGCTTTATTAAACTAGGATCTAGAGCCACACTGATATTTTCTAAAGTTAAAAAAAATGAGACAAGGACCAAGAGAATATTTAAGTTACTGCAGAAGGATAAAAATTACATGATAGAAAATAGTAGAACACCTAAATGTCCATCAGTAAAGGATTGGTTACATAAGATATAATTGAATCGCACAAGAAAATCTACATATGTTTAAAATGAACAAGGCACATTTGTTGGGGATGGACATAAGAAAAATGGCTATGATAAGTGAAACAAGTTATTGATAGTAAAAATATATAGTGTGAACTCATTTAAAAATGTACATGTTTATGTTTGTAAATGCATAGAAAAGTCAATGGCTTCTTAACAGTGTAGATTACATGAGAGTCAACTTTACACATTTCTGTATTTGAATATTTTACACTGCCACATTACTTTTAAACTTTATTTAAAAATAAAGAATTTTTTAAAATTTAGTGCTTACTGTTTGACCTTGGCAAGTTACTTAACACTGAGGCTGTTTTGTCAAATGAATAAAAATGCCCACCTTTATATTAGTGAACATTAAGATGCATATTTTTATCCATTGCCACACCTTTCCTTGTTTGGGAAACTTAGAGCTTCATAATTGTTACTTTTTTGTTTTGTTTTGTTTTTTCAAGTATCTGTCTCAACTGAGTGTATTTGGTATCAGAACTTTGTAGTATTGGTCAAACGTTATTCCGTTCTCAAGTGATGTTAATCTTAAAACCCCTACTGTGGTGTCTACATTAAAGAGAGGGAAATAAGCCACCTTTTTTTTAAACCTGAGATGCTCTAATATCACTGCACTCAAGGTTAGTAATGACCTTTGGATTGCTAATCCATTACATATGATTACATAAGCATTCTTATGTGAACGTGCAGCAGTACAAACAACTCCCACCACATCTGGAAAAATTCTTAAGTGCAGTAACATTTTCCATTTTCTTCTCGATATTCTGGTAACTGCTTCATTGTAATTTCTTTTCTTTTCCCTAACACTGTAATGGTGTAATGAATATTCATAGCTTTGGCCTGCCTAAAATTATTTCTGTTTATTTCAGTGATAGAACCCCACTCTTTCTTTGAAAAGCTACTCCCCATTTTAGTGGAACAGTTGTAGAGTACCCTGTCAAAGATTTGAGCAGACTAAGCTTGTCTTATCAGAATTGCACTCCTACCAGGACTTTGGATTTTCAAGAGAAGTGAAACAAAGTGATAGGAATTGAGTCATTCTGATGGTAGTGTCCCATTTTGATTGATGTGTATACATTGATGTCAGATTCCCAAAGAACGCTGATTCTTGTTCTCAAGTCCTAGTTATCCAGAATCTAATTGTAGACTACTATCTTAATTGTAGACTACTATGTATTCTCTGAGTTCTCTTTGTCAGACAAAATGGTTTTTATTGCTTATAGCCAAATAACTGGATAATAAC
This sequence comes from Glaucomys volans, assembly GCA_020662805.1. Classification (NCBI taxonomy): domain Eukaryota; kingdom Metazoa; phylum Chordata; class Mammalia; order Rodentia; family Sciuridae; genus Glaucomys; species Glaucomys volans. The sequence goes on from JAJEJO010001438.1 coordinate 268,541, forward strand.
AAAAATTGCTAATAGAGTAAAATGGTAGGCTCCAGACCCTCCTGAACATATATATGTAGAATCTCAAATTGATTATTGCACTGAGACTAAATTAAAAGGCAGCAATAAGTCTTGTTCTGTGCTCCCAGGGCCTTGAGGAGGGAAACCCATTGTGGCAAAACAGCTAGTAACAGAATCCTTGTCATTGGGTTCATATGCCTAATGAGGGCAGAATTTGGAAAACCAGGTCCATGTTGGCAATAGGAAAAGATATCATGGGACAATTTGAAGGGCTGGGGTTTTAGCTCAGTGATAAGAGCGCTTGACTAGCATGTGTGAGGCACTGGAGTCAATTCCTCAGCACCACATATAAGTAAGTAAAATAAAGGTCCATTGACAACTAAAAAAGTATTTAAAAAATAAAGTGAAGAGACTAGAATAACCTCAAACCCAGAAACTTTAGGAAGAGAATAAAATCCAGTGCCTTTCTCTGTCCAGGATGAATAAATGCCTTTGTGCTTAAGTCCAAACTAACAGATCAGTTCCTCAAATTGCTAAAGTACACTGCTAGTTGAGTTTGTAACATTACTAAGATCTCTTGTGAGAGTTAAGTCAATCAAAAGAGTGTTGTATCTGGGAAGAATCCAAACCTCCATATATCTCAGGAATGAAAGTTTGGATCACCCCATTCATCAAATACCTTTGGAGGGGAAAAAAAATTATATATATACACGTGCAAGAGAAATGCCAGCTACAGTTTTGTGTTTCTACAACCATCTCACACCCAGCATATTAAACCCTATTGGTAGAAAAGTATATAGTGTGAACTCATTTTAAAATGCACGTGGTTTTGGAGCAGGGAAGCTTTTTTTGGTTTTTGGATTCCCACCCCACTCCCCACCCCCAGCTCAAAATTTGCTCTTCAGGTATTCCCTTTGTTGGTCAATAGTACCACTCTCCATCCTGTTTCTCAAATCAACACAACAGTTACTCTTGATGCTTCCCTTTCTCTCACCCTGGACATGACTATTAGTCATTACATTCTCGATGTTCTGATGTGAATATACCTCAAAACTATCCTATCATTCTTGTTCAAAGGAGCATTATCTGTTGCTAGGACTATGTGATGCCTTTCTAATGGTCTCTTTGCCTTTAATGTCCTAATACAATCTGTTCTCTCCAAAGCAGCTAAGGGCAGAGTGGTACACAAATCTGATTATGTCACTTCTCTGCTTAAAAACTTTGGTTTCCCCATGGTTTCAGAATAGAATCTAAACTTGTTCTGATTTTCAAGACTTTTGTTACTCCTCAAGTGTCATCTTTTACTGCTTCAACCAGGGACAGCTCAGTTTTGTATGTTGGAAATTACTGTAATATCTCATTTGAAAAAAAAAAAAAGATTGCAGTTTTTTTAAAAAAGGTCAGGGGGAAGGTTCCATTAAAAGAAAAAAAATAGAAAACCATTATAATTCCAAACAATTCAGTAAGCTATTGGTCTATCAAAGTTTATTTTCTTCCATATCTCTTACCATAAAGTTTTGTAAGTTAAATTTGATGTGTGTAATTATGGAGATCTACAGTAAGATGCCTAGAGAGTAACTAAATCCCAACATATAAAATTCCTAACATGAAAATAAATACGAGTAGGACTACAAATTTCAGTGTTAAGATGAAATATCAGAATATTTAGGAGACTATATTTTTTATGGGAGATCTTAATCTCAAAACCATAAAAGTAATTGCAGATATATTTGTCTATATAAAACAAACCTGGAAATGATGAACTGAAGGAATATTTCCAATAGAAGTGACAGACACAGAGTTAATACCCTTAATGCACAGAATTCCTACAAATTGATAACTACAATAATGCTGTCAATAATGTTTCACTTAACAGCAGGGATGCAGTCTGAGAAATGCATTGATAGGCACTTAAGTCATATGAACATCATAGAATGTATTTAGACAACGAAGACCTATGAAGCCACTAGACTATTTTATGGGACCACTGTGGTATATGCTCTTCATTGTTGATTGAAACATTGGTGTGCTCTGCATGCCTGTAATCACTAACTGTATTTAATGCTTGCACTGTTAGATATTATTTCAGGTACTTTGTAAGTATTACCTCATTTAATCCTCATACTTATCCTAGGGGATAAGTAATACTTTCTCTGTTTCACAGCTCAGAGGGATAAAGTAACTTGCATGTGTCACACAATGGGTGATGGGGTTGTGGCTCCTAAACTCAAATGTTCTGACTCAAAGTCTGTGCTTTTAACCATGCTCTTCTGTATGAAAGAGATCAAAGTGGTGAGTGAGATGTAAATCAGAATAAGGTACCATTTGTGACCTATCATATGGCAAAATTTAACAGCACTGATATAGTGCTGGCAAAATTAGGATATTTGAAAACTTTTGTACATTGTTCATGAGAATGTGTACTGTTCGTCTTTTTAAAAAGTATTGACAATATCGATTAAAATTTGAAAATATACACTTTTTAACCCAGCAGTTCTACTTTGAAGACTATCATAGAACTAAAAGTACCAAGATGTAAGGACATCATACAAGAAGTTTACTGCACCATGACCTGTGGTGCAGAAAACTGGAAAATATTTGAAATATCCATCAAAATGAAATGGCCCAATCACTTATAGAATAACTATGTGTACTCTGAAGTGCTTAAAGTGAATGAGTCACATCTCTAGCTCTTAATCTGTGGTATATCTATGATGTATTTCTTAAGCAAAAAGAATATTACAAAATGTGTATCATGAAAACAAGAGTTTTATGAAAACAAAAACCTGCAGATGTGTCTAGGTGAATATAAAGAAAAATGAAAGGGCATCAAGCTAAAATTGAAGGATTTGAAGAAACTCAGTACTTAATACATATTGGCATTGTTTCACTGATTATGGTAGGAAGCACATTTTTTTTTCCTTTCAAGAAAATGTTTACTGACTTACAAGAAATAATTTAAATATAATTTTAAAAGCAGTTAATCATTAATGGATTTTTCAAATTAGAATATGCAATAGAATGATGATCAAAAAAAGAGGACAATAAAGAGTGATGAAGTCTTTCACACTGATCATCACGGTGCCACATCCTGGCATTGTTGTGTCTCAAATCAAATACATTTCCCAACCTCTTTGGCAGATAGATATAACCCACTGTATTAAGATTCTCCAAAGACAGAACCAATAGGATGTAGATGTAGATAAGTAGATATGTGAAATTTTTTAGGGAATTATAGAGGAAGAAAAGTCCATCGTGCAAGATAGAGTTATGCCTGTCACATGGCTTCCCTAGGGACCTCGCGACTGGAATAAGTCCTGGAGTTAAAGACTGAGGAGCTTGGAATTCTGATATCTAAGGGCAAGAGAAAAAGAAAGGGTATCCCAGCTCCAGGGGAGAGACCAATTTGCCTTTTCTGTTTATGTTCTATCCAGGCCCTCCAGCCATTAATGGTATCCAACCACATTGAGGCTGGGTCTTCTCCACCTAGTTCATTCACATACTAACCTCTGGAAACACATACACTAAAAAATAATGCTTTACTAGTTTTCTAGGTATTCCTTAATCCAGTCATTGATACCTACAATCAACCATCACACACACTGATTAAATTTTAGCCTGAAGGGCTGGGGTTGTAGCTCAGTGGTAGAGTGCTTACCTAGTAGTGTGAGGTACTGGATTCGATCCTCAGCACCACATAAAAATGAAAGTATTATGTGCATCTATAACTAAAAAATAAAATTTAGCCTGAGACATGAGTAATCCTGAAACATGTCCTTAATAAAGAGTGTGCCTATCACCTGCTTCGTACTCTACCCTGCTGGTTGAAATGTGGACTCGATGGCTGGAACTTGAGTGTGTCACTGTTGGACCATGAAGGAGAAGGACTATGTGTGAATGATAGAGCAACACACCAGAAAGAGTCAAGGTTCCTGATTAATGTGGAGCCACCATGCCAGTCCTGAACTTCTGGACTTCGTTTACAAGATAAATAGACTTCAACCCTCTTCACATTATTGTTATTGAGGTTTCTCTCCCTCACTACTGAACCTAATCTGCCCACAGATGATTCGATAGTAATATTTCTTAGGAACATCTGATTCCATTTGTTCTAATTTTTAGTCTACTGAAAGAGTCTGCCCTTGGCTGGACTCTGACAAGAGGGCTGTGCCCTGGGTGGATGACTGGTTGAGTCATGAACCAAGTTTGCATCTCTCATAAATTAATAAATTAGCCCCATGCTTTATTAGTTAGATGGCCCTCTGTACTCCCAGAGTTCCATTGTTTTGGACATCTGTTGCTTTTTATCTGTCCAGCATATATTCCTGCTTTGGATAAAGGCATATCAGTTGCCCTCTGAGTTTCCAGTCCTTTTGCTCCAGAGGTGAGCATATAACTCAGACTGACTTACTAAAGCAGTATAGCCCCTTGATGAGGGTAATTGGAAGATGAGTGAGTATACAATGTGAGCCTCATCAGTTCTGTACGAATAAAGTTAATCTTGTAGGTAAAGGAGGACATTTTCTTTTGTTTTTAACCCACTGAATTTTGAACTATGAGGTTGTAAAGCCTGGCAGTGCTGGCTGCCATCTTGCTAACCCAAGGAGAATGCCCATGTGGGAATGGAACCTATACAGGAAACTTAAGAGTTTTCTAAAGATAATGTTGCCCTCTAGCTCCAGCCATATCTAAAGCTAAACTAACCCTACACATTTTTGCAAACCGATAGATCCAATTGTTGTGTATTCCATTTGAGTTGTCTTCATATGAAGACGTCTTGACAGCCATCTTTGTTTCAACTTACCAGCATCTGACACAGTAGGTGTTTGGGAAATAATATATCAATTTGCAAGAAGAAAACACCTTAGAACCTGTTAATTCCAATAGACTGAACCAAGCAAATTTCTGCATTAGCAAAGCTGAGGACCTGGCAAGCCACTTAACCTCTTTGTGCCTGTTTCTTTTTTTTTATTATTATTATCATTATTATTATTTACTTTTTAGTTGTTGAAGGACCTTTATTTTATTTATTTATATGTGGTGCTGAGAATCAAACCCAGTGCCTCACACATGCTAGGCAAGTGCTCTACCACTAAGCTACAGCAACAACCCCTACCTAGGATACTCTGCATATTAGAAAGTAGAATGCTGAGCACACACAGTACTGAGCAACAGTACCTGGCACATGGTAAGCCCTCGGAGTTATTAGTAGTAATATTTATGTGAGAGTAGCCTTGAAAACAGCCAGCCATTCCCTTGACATCTTTTTAATTGTGACATGCACTATCACATTCAATCTCTTTTATAAGGAAAATCAATTCCTTACTTGCCCTACCACCCTTAGGAATGCTGGTGACAGGAAAACATGTCACATTCCATTTCTCTTGTGGGCTGAGGCCCTTGGATGCCACCCATGCCAGTTTTAGCAAAACGAGAGGCCTGGACTACGGAGGTCCAATTCTCATTGATAGAAACATGTCCTTCATCTGTATCAGAGCAGGCATCCTGTGCTGGGAACATCGACACACTCTACATGCATGAATCTCTGCATCAGAGCAAGGGCCAGCATCCTTGACTGTCCCCTCTTATTAAAAAAGAAAGAAAGAAAGAAACAGGTCTATTTCAGTCACTGAATCTTGATCCCTTACACCAACAAAAATATAAGATGTTTTACTGTTCAGGTATAATTCTGAACTATTAGAAATCCCAGAAGGCCTTACAGCTTTATCCCAGATTACCATCCTGAACCAGCAGGCCTCTGAAAGTAGTTAAAATCAGACCTAGTCATTAGGTCACAGAAATCACAGAAATGATTTGGGCTGAAGCCAAATCAATAATCACATTAAGTGGCAAACATTGAGGACCTTGGGGAACACTGGGCTGTCATACCATGCTTCTGAAACAACAGAAATGGAACAGAAGCATCAGTGTCACATTTGCCTGTTTTAGCTTTTTCACTGTTATGACTAGAAGATCCGACCAGACAACTATAGAGAAGGAAAAGTTTATTTAGAGGCTCATGGTTTCAGAGGTCTCAAAACGTATACAACAGGCTCCATTCCTCAGGGCTCCAGGTGAGAAAGGACATCATGGCAAAAGAATGTGGCAGAGGGAACCAACCCACATGATGGTCAGGCAGCAGAGTGAGCAAGGTCTCCACTTGCCAGATACAAATATATGCCCCAAAGCCATGTCCATAATGTTCACCTCCTCTAGCCACACCCTACCACTTCAGTTAATCCCTCTCAGGGGATTAAAATCACTGATTGGGTTAAGACTCTCACAACCCAATTATTCTGAACTTTCTTGCATTGTCTTACACACGAATTTTTGGGGACACCTCACATCCCGACCAGAACAGCCTAATTGAATACTTGCCTTCTATGCAATTTCTGAGTTCTCCCATTCAAAAGATGTCTGGGACTGTTCAGAGTTAGGGAGAAGACAGTTTGGCCAGAGGAAAGATTCAAGTTGAGGGATGTTTTAGGTGGTACAAGAGTAGAGAAACACTTAGAGCAGGACTCCAATGGAAATGAGGGAACAAGAGGACTATCAGGCCCACACTTGACTCCAATCATAAATATTCACTGATATGCTCAGAGTGCAAGGACATAATCTTCAAAATAGCATTCAGCTTGCATCCTGTCCTCAGAAGCCACATCTGGAGTAAACTATGAATTAACATTTTAAAATAAATCTGCTTATCTTGTACCCAGCACAATTATAGTGCAGCATACTCTGTGTATATTTTACAATACTTATTTTCCAATGTGATCATTTAAGTTATACCACAATTTTGGAAAGTATGATAAAGCAAGCATAAAATCAGAATCCAGAGCAGCACAGAAGCATGCTCACATGTGTGTGCATGCACACACATGCTGTTACCACCACGATCCGAAACAGCCCAGGAAGTCACCCCAGAGCCAGAGCCAGAGTAGAGTCTTAATGAAAGACAGTGTGTAGTAGGAGAGGAAGAGCTTTCCTTGCAGGTCCTACAGAGAAACTGGCTGGAGTCACAGTTTCTGCCATTCTGGCCTAAAGGAAGCTCCGCAACCACTTTGGGATGTTCCATTATGTCTAAGTATGGGAAAACTTACAGTGATGAAAAATGAATGTGAAAAAGTCGTATGAAACCTCAAGTCTAGAATAGCAGGCATCCTTGGCTTCAACTGAAACACAAATTGATACCAAGTTGTTCTTAGCTCCTTGCCAAATGGATTGCTGTTTCCTCATGCCTGGGAGACCCAAAAAGGGCATAAGGGCTCAGGCCATGTTTATGACTGCCTGGATACCTCTTCCAGTTCCATCTTTAAAGGCAAAGAGCTCAGCTCCAAAGCATTTCATCCCAACAGCCTCTCAGAGCCTGATCTCACCTATGTGAACCTATGTGAACTGGATACTCTTGCTTCACTTTCTCTGCTTGTCTTTAAAACCTACCAGCCTACAAAGGACAGGTAGAACCTGCTTGTTTCCCTCCTTCCTTATTCCTCTCATCTCTTCATTTTTCTCCCACTTAAAAAGCTTAAGTCATGCTTCCATGTGATTCCCACATGGGCCTTATAGGAAACCACTTCCTTTTACATATCAGAGGGAATCTTCATACACTCTCCCTGGCCCTGACTCCTTCCTTTTTCTCTAATTCTATAGTGGCCACCATCTTTTTCCCATGTCTGATAAAATTTATGAGAAGGAAGACCACTCTAAGACTCATACAAGATAAAGGGTTATAAGAAATTTGGAAACTTCACATGCAGATTGCTAAGAACTGGGTCAAGATGTGGTATACAGGACATGTACATAATTTGTGGGAACCAGTGAAAAATCAAAATCTGGAGTCCTTGTTCAAAAATTATTAAGAACTTAAGGCCAGATGCAATGACGCATGCCTGTAATTCCTGCGGCTTGTGAGGCTGAGGCAGGAAGATCTTGAGTTCAAAGCCAGCCTCAGCAATTCAGTAATACCCTGTCTCTAAACAGAATATAAAAAAAGGGCTGGGGATGTGGCTCAGTGGTTAAGGACCACTGGCTTCAATCTCCATTAAGAAAAAAAACAATTTCAAGATGGTGACAGCAGAGCGTTAAACCACATGTGAGGTCTTTGTGGGCATAAGGCCCCTCCCAGCATAGGGCTGTTATGGTTTGGATGTGAGGTGTAGCCTAAAAGCTCACATGTGAGAAAGTGCAAGAAGGTTCAGAGGTGAAATGATTGGGTTGTAAGAGTCTTAGCCCAATCAGTGATTTAATCCCCTGATAGGAATTAACTGAGTGATAACTGAAGTGGTGGGGTGTGGTGGGAGGAGGTGGGAATTGGGTCATGGCTTTGGGTATATGTATCTGGTGAGTGGACGCTCTCTCACTTCCTGATGATATGAACTGGTTCCCTCTACCTCATTCTTCCTCCATGATGTTCTGCCTTACCTGGAGTCTGGAGGAATGGAGCCAGTCTTCTATGGACTAAGACCTCTGAAACTGTGAGCCCTCAAAATAAACTTTTCCTCCTCTACAACTCTTCTGGTTGTGTCACAGCAGTGAAAAAACTGACTAAAACAAAGGTCCTGGGTCACATGCCCAGGAATGAACCCTGGTAGAATATTTTGCTCAAATACACTTTGCTTAACAATCTACAACACCCATGACACCCAGTCTCTCAATTTGGCCAGCATTTGCATCATAATTACAATATGTGATAATAACTCCTTTATTGAGACTGAGAAACAGAACTAGGTTCTCTCTGCCATTATTATCTCAGTTAATACTCAGAGCATTCCGGGCAGGGGAAACCTGGGTCTCTTGGCTTGTAAATGGTATACTCTGGCTCTTAACCAAAGCTTCATCTTCTAAACTATGGACCTCTTTCAGCTTGAGCGACAACAGAGACATGAAAGTGGATGAATAAGAAAAAGACGTTTTAACTGCTCAGACTAGAATTTGATAATAGAACAATAACTTCCATTTATCAAGTTCTTAGTACATGCCAGGTGCTGTGCTCTGCAATTTCCAAGCATTGTCTCATTTTTCATTTCTGGTGTGTATTATTTTCCACAGCCCTAGTGCAAGAAGTTTCCCATACCTTTATCTCTATAGGACATTTAATGCTACTCTCAATTAACTTGCTCACACAAAGCCCAACCCTCCAACCCGCCAGCTATGACCCTTTATGGTGAAAGAAAACTGAAGCACTTCCCATGGGGGTCACCACATGGGGGCTGCTCCACTTGCTATTGGACACCATGATCAGAACTGCTTTTACTTCTGTTCAGGATACTGGTCCTGACCTCAGTCCCACAACTGGCCTCAGATATACACCTGGACACTCACCTGTTTCAGCCATAAGGGAAAGCAAGATCCAGAATTCTCAATTAAAAAGATCCAGAATTCTTACATTTGAATATCCCCCAAACCCTCTTCCCTTTTATTTCAAACTTTTCTGTGGCCCTGAAACATATACTAAGGACATGGGGATGGACTATGAGACAGCAACATTGGCCTTTTGCTGGGGCTAGGCTGGGAACAGAAGCTGTTAATAGCAAATGTTGTATTTTCTTTTCTTTCTTCTCTTCTCATTCCTCTTCCCCTTCCCCTTTTCCTCTGTGTGTGTGTGTGTGTGTGTGTGTGTGTGTACACTAGGGATTGAACTCAGGGGGCATTTTATCATTGAACTACATCCTCAACCAATCCCCAGCCTTTTTTACTTTTTATTTCGAAAGAATCTTGCTAAGTTGCTGAGGCTGGCCTCAAATTTGCAATCCTCCTGCCTCAACCTCCTACTGTACCCTGTTGTTATATTTTCTTTTAATAACTTGCCATATTAAAACAGATGAAGAAAATGGTTGGAAGGTAGAGTCACTGGTCTAAGATCCTGTAGCTGTGAAGTAACAGTGTCAGTATTCAAAGCTGACTGATCTAGTCCCATATTTCTCAAACATAGTCCAGCTGCCACTATCATTGGAATCAATTTAGGAGAGCTCATTTAAAACTTCCACACTGGCCTATAGAATGAAAATCTCTGTGGAGACTCTCAAATATTCCATGTTGCCTAGAAACTTCTGGAATTTCTATCCAGTTAACTCACAATATTAAGTGTGGCAGATAGGCTCTATGGTGTTCCCACCTCACCCTTCTCCAGTGATCTGTGCCTCCTAGTATTCTTACCTATCTTAGGTCAGCTAAGGTGCCCTAATAGCCACAGACTGAATGGCTTAAATTTCAGAAACTAACTTCTCATTGTTCTTGATCCTGGAAGTCTGAGGTCAGGGTGACCAGTCACTTTGGTTTCTAGTGAGGGTTTTCTTTCTGGCTGCCTTTTCAACATATCTTAATATGGTCTTTCCTCAGTACATATACATGGAGAAAAAGAATTCTCTGGCATATCTTCTTAGAAGGATGCTATCCTATTGGACCAGGGCCCCACCATTATGACCTCACTTAACCTTAATTACTTCCATAGAGGCCACATCTTCAAATACAGTCACATAAGGGACTAGAGCTTCAACATGAATGTTGGAAGAACCAAAACATTCAGTCCAATACCTGAATGATACCTTTGTACTCCCTTCCCTGTGAGTTGGACCTCCCTTGAAGTGAGACTTGTAATTTATTTTAACCAATAGTGTCTGGTAAAGGCAATGATACTTCATTCTATGAGTATATCTCACTAAGACAAGACTTCATTTTGCTAGTACATTTGTTCTAAGGCTCTGCTTGAAGAAAGTGGCCTCGTTGGGAAAGTCCATGTGGAAAAGAAACTGGGTGGCCTCCAGGAGCTGAGAGTAGCTTCCAATCAAAGAACAGCAATAAGTTGGGGCCCTCTATCCTATAGCTACAGGGAACTGAATTCTGTCAACAGCCAGAGTGAACATGGAAGTGGAGTCTTCCTCATTTTTCTTTCCATTTTCTGATGCTATAATAAAATGCCCAAAACTAGGTAATTTTAAGAAAATTGATTTCTTATAGTCCCAGAAGCTGGGAAGTCCAAGAGTAAGGTGCCAGCATCTGCTTGACATCTGGTAAGGCCTTCTTTCTGTATCATAACATGGCAGAGGGTATCACATGACAAGGTAGAGAAAATGTGCTATCTCAGACCTCTCTTCCTCATAAAACCACTAATACTGGGCTGAGGTTGTGGCTCAGTGGTATGATTGCCTTGCATATGTGAGGCACTGGGTTCAATCCTCAGCACTGCATATAAAGAAATGAACAAAACAGAGGTCCTTCAACAACTAAAAAATACTTTTTTTAAAACCCACTAATGCTATCCTGGGGATCCCACTTTCATGACCTCATCTAATCCTAATTATCTTCCAAAGGCCCCACTCTCAAACACCATTAGCATATGGATTTGGGGATTAAATTCACAACATATGACCTTTGTGGGGACACATTCAAACTACAGTATTATTCATACCTCCAGATGAAGACATAGCCTGGCCCACCTTGAGTTTCTGAACAGATGATTTGGCTAGAAGCCTGTTCTCTCAACCCACAGAAAATGTGCTGTTTTAAGCCACTTAAATTTGTGGTGATTTGTTATAGAACAATGAACAACTAATAAGTTAAATAACCCCACAATCTTCACCTACAGGGCTGCATGAATGATTCCTCTCTTTTTTACTTCTACATAGAAGCAACTTATGTGCTTACCAAATATGACAAAGGACATGTGCCAAACTGCCTGCTTTTAAGAATTTTTTTTTAATTTCTTGATTATGAAAAGTAATAGAAGTTTATTGAAAAATGTTTGGAAACATGCCAAAAAAGAAAATAAAAATTACCCAGAATAATTTCTTCCTGCCCCTTAGATAACCACAGATAACACATTGGCAAACAGCCTTCCCCAACTTGGTTCCATACAGAGAGGCTGGATAAAATTACAAACAGGGAACACTCTGTACGAACTGTTTTGTAACTTTCTCTTTCCATAGTGTCAGCCCACATTCTCTAAAGAATGTGAAACATCACAGGGGTGCATTTGTCTCTGGCATATTGGGGCATTGCCAGAGCCCACTTTTGATGATCTTGGGTTTTTCCCTGATTGTGTTTTGCCTAAGGAGACTCAAGGAAGAATCTGAGCCAGAGAGGGGAGGACAAGCCCAAGGCCAGATAACCTGTTGGTACTCAGAGATTTCTCCCCCTCCAAATTCCTCATAACATTGCAGCTTAGCTGCTATATTCCCAAAGCCCACACAGTGCCATAAAGCTATTAACCTTGAAATTATTGTCAGAGTTCAATTTTTGTAAAGTCACAGCCTCACCTTCAATCAAGGGAGGTATTTGCAGGAACTTGGAATCAAGTGAAGCTAGCAGCCCTCTGCCTGAGACCTAGCCAGTCCATCCATGAGGCTCTATCCTCCCAGGACCTGTAGAGCAATGGAAGCTCAATTCCTGGAGCATCATTCCAGAACTTTGGGGGTTGGCCTTCTTTTTAATGTGAATGGAAGGACAGTAATAAAAGAGATGGAAGAAAGGAAGTGAGAATTATTCACTCATGAAATTTTCATCAAGACTCTGGAAGACCAAGTGATGTGCTACATACTGAAGCTATGAAGAAAGGTAACACAATGTTCTCACCCTAAACAACACTTTATTTGTGACACGATACATGTATTACACAATCCACAAGTGTTACTCTTGCAGTGAAGGACTAAGGTCTAGCAAAGACTTTTAAAAGAATGCCTGAGTTAAACATTATTAAACTGCATTGTTCCAGTTGTTTATTGCTGCATAATAAACCATCCCACAACAAAAACCATTGTATGTATTATATTAGTCAGCTTTCTGTTACTATAACAAATATCCGAGATAAATCATCATCTTTTTCTCATCATAAAAAGAGAAAGTTTATTTTGACTCACAGTTTTGGATGTTTTCGTCCATGACTGATTGGCTCCATTGATGATAGGCTCCTGTGGTGGCAGAGTACATCATGGCAGTAGCATGTGGTGGCAGAGGCCATCTACTTCATGAATGCAAATCAAAAGAGACAGAAGGGACTGGAGTCCTAGTATCCCCCAGTAGGCTAAGACCTCCCACTAGGCTACACATCTTAAAGGTTTCCACCACCTCCCGGTAGTGCCAAGCAAGGGACTCGGGCTTTAACACATGAGCCTTTGGGGAACATTCAAGGACCAAACAATAGCATACACATACAATTCTGTAGGTCAGGAACTAATCAGGGCACACTATGGAGGGCTTATCTCTGTACTTAGATATCTAAAGTATCAACTGGAATGCTTAGGACGGCTGAAGATGGATGGGACAGTTCAACTGAGTCTACATGTCTAGGCCCTCAGTTCTTCTCCAGTGTCTCCTGGGTTGAAAATGGCCAAGATGGCTCCTTCATTTCTACGTCCGGCATCTGAGCTGGGAACAATCAAATAGCTAGATGCAAGACGAGCATTTTTCTGTGATACTGTCTTTTCACATGGCCAACTTGGGCTTCCTCTTAGGATGGGAGTCCAAAGAAAATCAACTTCTACAAGGCAGCATTCCAAGAAAGAAGACAGGAAACTTCTAGTTCTCTTAAAGGCATAGTTCCATAAACAAACAAACAAAAAAACCCATAGTACCTTTGTATGACCTATTCTTAAAGTCCCTACTACTACATCTCCTTTATTCTACTCATTAGAAGTCAATCACTAAGTCTAGCCCCCACTCAACAAAGTTCCATCTCTTGAAGGGAGTAATATCAAAAAATTTGGGGGCATATGTTTTTCAGAAGCACTATCACAATACAATCCATTTCACATGGAACATTGGATGCCTTCTCTTTATCCTTCCAGTCCTCTGCTTTCTCAGAACCTGTACAAATTCCATCCTCTGCCTCCTAATGAGCAATGATAGCTTATTTCCTTTCACTCCTAGAATGCTTCACCCAAACACTCCTGCTCTTCAGCCTAAAAGGGTTAATCTGAGTATTTTCCTCTCTCTTAGGTTGTTCCCTCCCTTAGATGAATTCTGGTGCCTGCTGTTAAAATAATGAAATTTTTATTTGTTACATAAACCTTCATTTAGAGAAATTTATTTTGAATAGAAAGTCCACATCTAATCATACTGTCAAGCAAATGTGAGGGCAAAAGAAGATATTTGAAGCAAACAGGGACTCTCCTTTTCTCTCTTGTGCACCCTCTGTGAAAAAAATTACTTGAGGACGCACTTAAACTGATAAAGTAGTTCTGGAAAAACACTTGGGAAACCAGAGGCAGACAGCAGTGCTAAAGCAGGAGAGGATTGGAAAAAATCCTAAACTGACAGCTATGTTGCAGACCCAAAATACAATCTATCAAAACGATTTGGAAGTTAGAGGTGTGTGGGACAAAAACTTCAAGAAGAAAATATAGATGTACAAATTGAATAAAGTTGAAATCTGGAAGTTGTTAAAGATGAAACGATGATAAAATCTCCACTATCAAAAAATGAGAGTGAAGTTAAAAGCTTTAGGTGAACAAAATCTATTCTAGAAAGTCATGTTCAAACTGAAATGCACATGATTTGGGCAAAGACCAAAGAAACAAAGACTAACAAGTAACAATCTTAAGCAAAGGTGAATTTATTGCCTGCTTGGCAAGAGAGAGCTGTCACTCAAACACAAATTTCATAGATGTCTCTGAGTAAAAATTAAGGGATAGGGAAATATCATAAGTGTACCAAATAAGGAAAGAGGCTGACTTATGATCATAAATATGATTTTGATTGAATCATAAGACAGACTAAGTCATCTTCAAGTTCTGTGTCACTGATAATAGGAACCAAACAGGTTATAAGGTCATTCAGTAGAGGAGTTTAAGTGTATGTATTCAAGACGTAGCAAAGTTTTGTTGTTATTTAAGCAAGTATGAAACAATGTCCAGTCCCTATTGTACAAAAAAAGGAGGGATGAATAAGAGTAATATCCTGAATTCATGATTAATTTCGTTGGATTTGTAATAGATAATAGGTATGTTTTTCCAGGAGGCCTTTTTTTTTTTTTCTCTCCTTCAAGTAGTTTGTCAATTTTATTGGATATTTTTCTTAGGTATCATCCTTTTTCTTGTATTACTTTCTCCTGGAGAAAGTGGACACAGGTTTTGAACTTTGTTCCTTGTCAGTAAACTTTTAAAATGTGTGTGTGTTTATATGTGTGTGCTATCTATTTGGCCATCATAGGTGTCTTCTGATTTTACTTGGCAAGTTACAGAGTTTTATTACATGAAAATTTGAAGATATGCCTATTTAAAAGAAAAACAAGGTTGACTAAAAACATCTTACTGTTTCACAATCTCTTTTTAAATGTAGAATAATTTGGAGGCAGGGTAGATGACTGGTTTTACTCTTGTTCTTTTTCTTCTCTCAAATTCAGTTTTATTTTGGAAAACTTAAATGATAATTCATAGTGATGAAATTAAAGATGATTCTTAAGTTTTCATCTATATAGTTATGACTTCTATAATTTTCTTTAAATATTTAATTATTTTTAAAACATAAAAAGGTATTTTCATAAAATAAATCCTAGTATATATGTAAAGGGTGTTCATGACAATGTTGTTTATCGTAACAAAAAATGGCACCAGGCATGGTGGTGCATGCCTGTAATCCCAGCGGCTATGGAGGCTGAGGCAGGAGGATCACAAGTTCAAAGCCAGCCTCAGCAAAAGCAAGGTGCTAAGCAATTCAGTGAGACCCTGTCTCTAAATAAAATACAAAATAGGGCTGGGGATGTGGCTCAGTGGAGTGCCCCTGAGTTCAGTCCCTGGTACCAAAAAAATAAATAAATAAATAAAAGGCAAATGATTGACATGTCCATCTATAAGAGAATTAAATATTTCAGTTATGGTACCCCCATAAAGAACTATGTAATTATTGAGGATAGCATAGTAGATTTATGGAAAGGAACTTGAAAAATACATTCTAATTTTTAGGGAAAGAAAAAAGTGCAATTTAAATTTCCTAAATTCAAAGTTCTGGGGATCCAAGAAAAATAGAGACACTTAGACATTGACAAAGAGATAGAGATATATGAGATATATGTGTATGTGTGGATATATATAATTCAACTTAACCTCTAAATGCAAACTAATACTAACTAAAAAATTGTTTCCTGATATAAGAAAATTAATTCGACTTCCTAAGGAAGATACATACATGTAAGGAAGGTGTGTATAAATATATATATATATATATATATATATATATTGACTATAGATACTAAACTTTATAAAATGTAATGTATTTTAAAAGTAAGCTTGACAATAATAAAAATTTTCATTATGAGCTGCCTTTAGAAGCTACCACCTCACAACCTCATAAAACATTACTTTGCTTTTCATGTGTAGGCTAGAAATTCTAAGAGAATGGAAACCCATCAAACAGATGCTAGGAGACAATTACTTTTAATGCTTTCCTATATACAATCCTATATTGTTTTAATTTTCAAAATTTATTACGTAATTTGTAACTTTAAAAGATTATAAAATTTATGTCTTTATGTGACTATATCATCTTTTCATATAAATATATATCCATATAACTATTACAAATGCTTCTATATAGTTGGACATTTATGTTTTTAAATTTTTATAATTACAAATATTCTCGTACATAAATCCTTGTTTATTGTCCCATTTGATTCTTATTGGAATTCTTCCCAAAGAGAGAAAAGGGAGATATATTGTTTAACAATATCTTTGTAAGGATAAAGCAAAATATTGTTTGAAATGAGCTTCCCTTCCATAATTCTCCTTGTCATTGACCTCAGACCTAGGACTGAAGAATTCTTTTTTTTTTTTTTTTTTAATTTTTTTTTATTTACTTATTGATTCATTGAACACAAATGGAGTACAGCTATTGTTTCACTGGTTGTACACAAAGTAGAGTCACACCATCTGTGCTTCATGCATGTACACAGGGCAATGGTATCTGTCACACATTTTGTTATTAATTTTACCCCCCACCCACCCCCCACCCCTCCCTTCCCTCTATGCTAGCTATCTTTCCTCCATTCTTGCCATCTTTCCCCCCCACATTATGCATCATCATTCATATATCAGAGAGACCATTCGGCTTTTGGATTTTTGGGATTGGCTGATCTCACTTAGCATAAGAGTTTCCAACATCATCCATTTACCTACAAATACCATAATTTTATTCTTCTTTATGGCTGAGTAATATTCCATTGTGTATATATACCACAGTTTCTTTATCCATTCATCTACTGAAGGGCATCTAGGTTGATTCCATAATCTAGCTATTGTGAATTGAGCAGCTATGAACATTGATGTGGCTGCATCACTGAGGCAATCTGATTTTAAGTCCTTTGGGTATAAGCCAAGGAGTGGGATAGCAGGGTCAAATGGTGGATCCATTCCAAGTTTTCTAAGGAATCTCCACACTGCTTTCCAGAGTGGCTGCACCAACTTGCACTCCCACCAGCAATGTATGAGTGTACCCTTTTCCCCACATCCTCGCCAACACCTGTTGTTGCCTGTGTTCTTGATAAAAGACATTCTAATTGGGGTAAGATGAAATCTTAAGGTGGTTTTGATTTGCATTTCTCTTATAACGAGTGATGTTGAACATTTTTTCATAAATCTGTTGATTGCTTGTAGATCTTCCTCTGTAAAGTGTCTGTTCATTTCCTTGGCCCATTTATTGATTGGGTTATTGGTGTTCGTGGTGTAAAGATTTTTGAGTACTTGGTAGATTCTGGAGATTAGTGCTCTGTCCGAAGTGTGAGTGGCAAAGATTTTCTCCCACTCTGAAGGCTCTCTCTTCACATTGCTGATTGTTTCCTTTGCTGAGAAGAAGCTTTTTAGTTTCACTCTATTCCAATCATTGATTCGTGCTTTTATTTCTTGCGCTCTGGGAGTGAAGAATTCTTGATATCACACAAACAACTGGGCTCCATTTCAGTTGCTGCCACCTGTCTGACCCTGACTTCAAGAAACTCACAGTCTAGAGGAGACAATAGACATGGATATCTGCAAAGCCATGTAATTCATGTCACAACAGAAGCTCAGCGTCAGAAGTGATACAGAAGACTTCTCAAACTTTAACTGCACACAAATCACCTGGAGATCTTTTAAAATACAGATGCTGATTCAATAGGACTGGTGTGAAACCTGAGATTCTTCATTTCTACCAATTTCCAGGGGATGGATTACAATGAGGAGCAAGAGTATAAACAGAAGTAAGCAAAACTTTACAGATGCCTAAGCAGAGTTTCAGAAGATGAGTATGAATTTCCCAGGCCATTAATGAAAGGAAAGATATGTCCTAGCAGAAGGAACAACTTATAAAATTATGAAGAGGCATGAAGTATCTTGATTTTTCTGAAGCACCAAGTTCAGATGGTGGGAGAAAGATTTCCCCTGAGGAACACCAGTGGCAATGTACAGGAGAAGTGGAGATCTTAGGGTGAATCCACAGACTTGATAACAGATGCGATATGGGGAGGGAGACATGGAGAAAGGTATGAGAGATGAGGGACACATGCCTCAAAGAGATGGGATATATGCCCCAAACAGAGGAGTGAATAAAGAACTATGTGTAGGTCTGAGAGAGGAGGTAAGCAGTTTAGTTTGCAATTCCCCAAGTGGAAGGCAGAGGAAGAGTGAGTTGTGGGACATAAGATGAGATATGAGTGGTATGCTCCAATGAAGGCCACAGCAGGAACAGTTGTCAGTGTGTTGGGCAGTCACACTCTGGAAATGGAGGGTCTCCAAGCCAGAGGGATAATTCAGAGTGAGCCTCAGAATGACTATTATCAAAACTGCAAGCCTGTGAAGAACGTTTTTCAAACACTAGCTAACTGTGAATCAGCAGGGCATAAAGCCAGACTCCAAGTTCCCCCAAAATTAACAACATCTCACACCAAAACCTGCATGCAAATGTCCATAGCAGCTTTATTTATAATTGTCAAAACCTGGAAGCAATCAAGATGTCTATGAATAGAAGAATGGATAAACACACTCTGGCACATTCATACAATAGAGTATTATTCAACAATATAGCAAATAGCTATCAAGCCATAAGAAGATGTGAAAGAAACTTAAATGCTTAGTACTAAGCAAAAGAAGCAAGTATGAAACAGTTATATATATTTATTGTATAATCCCATCCACATGACAGTCTGAAAAACAAAACTATGGAGAATAAAATAATGTGTGAGATTCAGAGTGAGGGATGAATAGTGAAACATAGGGAAACTTTAGAGCAGTAAAATGATTCTATATGATACCACAATGGCAGATAAGCATTTGTAAAAACCTATAGAACTATACAACACAAAGAATCGAACTTAATCTATATATATTTTAAAAAATCATCTAGGAGTTTGAAGGATCCTGGAAGGGGTGCAGACTGTGTTGAGAGAGTTATATGAATGTATGAATGTGTACAACAATTTCACTGAAATTAGAGAAAGCAACAAAGGGCTAAACTAAGAAAAATTTTAGAATGAATGAACTCTATAGACTAATAGTAAAAGAAACTACAAATAAGCACTGTACACTAGTTGTTAAAGTTGTTTCCTGGGGATTCAGGTTAACAATGCTGGTACTGCTGAATGTGTATAATGGAATGGAACAATTAAATAAATGGATGTCAAATAGTATAAGCCAGCTTTCTCACTATTGCAGTAGAAGTTTACAGTTATCAAAATGAAGTTAGACTGAGCCATGTAGTAATGGATACATCAGTATGAACTCATGTTTATCATAACAGATGCATATAGTAGAAATATTTAAAGATACACATATATACATGTGTCGGTAAAAATCCTTTTTGTTGTTGTTGTTTTGTTTTGGTTTGGTTTGGTTTATGTCAGCTGAGAGGGCCTAAAAGAAATGCCACACAAGTAACTGTGAGTAGTCCAAGTGTCTAGACCTGGATCTTTAATGCCACTCTCCAATGAAAAGAATTAGAGCTCTTTGGAAAAATGACTGATTCTAGGGACTGGGGTAGGAAATACATAAGATGAGACTGGAGCATCTTATAGTACAAGCAAGTAATGAATTGCTTAAAAAATTAATGAAGATATGTCATGAGAGCCAACAGAAAGAGCTCCCAATGATCAGAGCAAAAATACTTTGAGGGGAAAAAATAAAGTAATATTAGATTATAATCCAAAGTATAAAATAAAATCCATTAGGCAGAACAATACAAATAAATGACTATACATTAATAAATGGGGAAGAAGAGAAAAATTTCCCACGTAGAATAAAGTGAGATAATAGTACCCTCCACCAAAAACTTCATATCCATCAGGACCTCAGAATGTGAACTTATTTGGAAATAGTCTTTGTGGATGCCATTAGTTAAAGGGTCTTAAGGTATCATACTGGACTTAGGGTAGGCACTTAATCCAATGATTGATGTCATTATAAGGAAAGAATAGAAGATGACATGAAGATGGAGATAGAGGTTAGAACTATGCTGCCACAAGCAAGAGATACTAGGGCCACTGGAGGCAGGAAGAGGCAAGAAAGAACTAGACTCTTCAGAGGAAGCATAGCCCTGCTGACACCTTGACTTCAATTTTCTAGTCTCCAAAACTCAGATAAAACAAATTTCTATTTAAACCACTTGCCAATTTGCTATGATGGCCTAGGAAAGTAACACACAAAAAGAGTCCAAAAACTTTTTGGAGATACACCGCCCTTAAGAAGGGGTAGCATCATTTCCCACTCATTGGACATAGGGGCTTCCTTTCTTAGTATACAATATGGAAAGTGAAGAAAAAATGAGTAATTTTACAATAGAGAAAACCTGATAAACACTGCACCAACCAGGTGATCAAGGCCAACACCAAAGTGAAAAATCATGATGAGCCAGGCAAGATGGCACATGCCGATAATCTCAGCTGTTTGAAAGGCAAAAGCAGGAGGATTGCAAGTTGGAGGCCAGCAAAGACATCCCAGTGGAACCCTGTATCAAAATAAAATTTTTAAGAAGGTTGGGGTGGTAGCATGTGTGAAGCCCTGTATTGGATCACCAATACTGAAAAAAAATCATAGTGATAGTAAATATGCTTGATACAATGTGATAAAAATGGAGATCTGGGGCTCTCCCTCACAGTAATCCAGTTTTATCATAAGAAATACATCAAAAAGTGGAGCATCCTACAAAATACTAAACCAGTACTTCTCAAAACTGCCAAGGTCATCACAAACAAGGAAAGCATGAGGAACTATTACCATGAAGAGGAACCTAAGCAAAAATGATAACTAAATGTAATGTGATATCCTGGAGGAAACTGGAACAGAAAAGAGAAGATGGTGAACTTATAAAAATCTCAAGAAATTATGGACTTCGGTTAGTCACAAGGTTCATTGATTGTAATCATGGATTACTAATAATGTAAGATATTAATAATAGGGAAATGCAATGTAGGACATATAGAAATTCTCAATATAGCTTCTTGATTTCTCTATAAATCTAAAACTGTTCTAAAAAATAAAGGATGTTTCAGAAAAAAATTTAACTAGCACAAAGATGCAGAAAGTAAAGATGGTTCCCTTCTGTCCTAATCCCTAGAGATAAACACTAGCAAATTTGGTGCATATTCAAACAAAGAAAATGATCAGCAATATCTCCCAATGAAGTGTCCCCAGTGGACCATAATCATCATCTCTGGCATCAACAGGCAATACCAGGTACATCCCAGCAGTTCTTGCCTGGCTACATGAGCAGGATAACCCTGTCAATTCCTGGTTGCCCATATCTCTGATGGTAAGTTGGTGCCCAAGAAACCACTGCTGAGATGACCCACCCTGACTACAGCTGATTGACCCACCATGGACAACACATTTCAGCTAAGCCTATCAGATTCTTCCCTGAATCTTCTTTATTAACTCAAAACTCAACCCATCCAAGACAAATTGGGAGAAAAACAAAAACCTCAATAGACATTTGCTGTCGTATTCTGGGAATACAGGAAGAAATAGTCAAGAAAATAGGAATGGCTGCTGTCTTGATTCAAGAGAGCGAAACTATTTCTAAAGAGTCAGGAAAGTAGAGTTCCTGTATCAGAACATGGTAGAGGAAAGCAAATCTTGTCCTTGGCAACTGTGGAATCTCCAGAAGGGCTCAGCAACGTGGCTTTTCAAAAAAGCACATGTATGGTAATCATACATGGAAAACAATGGTTATAACCACTTTGCTTTGAAAGAAATCCAAAAGGTTCCTTCATAAGAGTTCCCCAAAGATTGTGTTGGTTGAATTTTTATAGTTACAAATTTTGAATGTGCTCGGAGGAGATTAAAGAAACATACTCCTGAGCCTAGTAATAGTATTTCAAAACAACAATAATGATAACTTTCATCTCTCAGTTCCTAGATGCATTTACAAGAAATAGGTTAAGCATATGACACATACTGTCTCATTTAGTCACCCCATGAATTAAACGTGAATATCACGCATCACCCCCACCAATTTCTTTTTTTTTGTATTGAGGATTGAACCCAGGGGCACTCTACCACTGAGCTACATCCCCAGCCCTTTTTATTTATTTTTTTAATATTTTCTCTTTAGTTGTAGATGGACACAATACTTTTATTTTACTCATTTATTTTTATGTGGTGCTGAGGATCAAATCCAGTGCCTTACACATGCTAGGCAAGCACCCTACCACTGAGCTACAACCATAGCCCTTATTTTTTAATTTTGAGACAGAGTCTTGCTAAGTTGCCCAGGCTGGTCTCAAACTTATGATCTTTCTGATCAGCCTCCTGAAGTTTGCCACCATGCTCAGCATCATCTCCCTTTTACATAACAAAAAAAAGGGTGCCCAAATAATTTGTATTGCCCACAATCGTATAGTATTTAACTTGAGAAATATGACTTGAATTCAGAGCTGTTCCATTCTAGGGCTCATTCTTTTTGCCAATGCAGACATGTTGAAATGCTCATTGCTTATGGTGGAATAGAAAGATACAAACTCCTGGCCTCATTTTCTTCATGTGTAAAAAATTCCTGACAAATATTTCCCTTATGATGATTAAGTGAAATACAGCCTATAAAATATCTTCAACGTGCTTGATATGTAATAAGCACTAAAGAAACCCATTTTCCCAGTGTTAATGAAGGGTCACATCTAATCAGCAGAAATCTTAGTTGATCCAAACAGGCTATGTGTCTCCTGGGGTTGGGAGTGTTGTTTTGTTATCTTACTTAGTCATCTTGTTTTTGTGAGGGGATTCAAAGAATTAATACACACATGTGTATGTGCAAACACACACAAAGTTGCCCTGTTCTTTCTATGAAAAGTCACACAAATTTTTAAGATTTTGAATTAATTACAAACATTTCCAATTCAGGAGATCTCACATAAAAATACAGATTCTTTATTTTGAGAAACTGGAAACTCTGGCATCACGGAGTGTATATTCCATAGTGCACAATCACCTACTGAGATACCTACTTTAGACAGAGCATGTGCCCTCTGTGGGCATGAGCCACAGTTTCTGACACTCCCTACTACTCCCCAACAGGGAAGCCAATTAATGACTGGCAGTATTATTGTTTTTAAGCTTTTTATTTTGAAAAATTCAAATATGCACAAAGTAGAAATAATAGTAAAGCAAACCTTGTGTTTTTTTCTTAAGGCTGTCATAACACACTTCTCATGGTGAGAAGTTCAAAGTCAAGATTTCATCAGGACCATGCTCCCTCTGAAGGTTCTTGGGAAGAATTCTTCCTTGCTTCTTGTTTATTTCTGGTGATCTGAGCATTGGCCTTCCTTTGTTTATAGCAATATAATTTCAATCTCTACCTCCATCTTCACATGCTGTCTTCTTCCTGTGTGTTTCCAAGTCTCCCTTTCTTTATAAAGACAGTTATCATTGAATTTAGGGCCACTCTAATCTCACATGACTTCATCTTAACATGATTACATCTGCAAAGACCCTATCTCCAAATAAATCATATTCACAGGTGCTGGAGTTTAGGACTTTAACAGATCTGTTTGGGATATAAAATTCAACCCATTATAAATTCCCATTATCCATTACTCAACTTCAAAACTAACCTATTGCTATGGTTTAAATGTTTATTCTCTCTCAAATTCATGTTGAAATTTAGTTATTATTGTAACAGTAATAAGAGATGAGACCTCTAAGAGGTAGTTAAGCCCAGACCTCTGTCCCAGGATGGATTAATGGTGTTATTAGAGGAGTGGATTTTTTATTCCTGGGGTGGATTCCTTATTTAAAAGGAAAAAAGGGCTGGGTGTGTGGCTCAATGGTAGAGCACTTGCCTAGCATATGTGAGGCCTGCATATAAATTAATAAAAATAAAATTCCATCAACAACTTTTAAAACATTTTTTTAAAGTTTGGCTTGTTAGCGCGCTCTCTCTCTCTCTCTCTCTCTCTCTCTCTCTCTCTCTCTTTTTCTCTACTTGCCTATCTTTGCCTTTCTGTCTTCTTTTGTTTTTTTGTTGTTGTTGTTTTTGTTTTTGTTTTTTCCCCCAGTACTGGGGATTGAACCCAGGGACACTTTATCACTGTTTAATTTTTTATTTTGAGACAGGGTGTCACAAAGTTACCAAGACTGGCCTTAAATTTGTGATCCTCCTGCTTCAGCCTCCATAGTCAAAGGGATTACAGGTGTGCTCCACCAGGCCTGGCTTCTTCTGCTACGTTGTGAAGAAACAAGAAAGCTCTTAAGAAATGGAGGCACCTTGATATTGGACTGTCTAGCCTCCAGAACTGTGAGAAACAAATTTCAGTTCATTATTACCTAAACCCAGCACAAAATGGACTAAGACATCTGTATACAACCATGAATCATGTCCACCATCCCCTTTGTGGTACAGATAGTAAAACCCCTTTGTCCATTATTTAATCGAGCTGTCCTTTATTAGTAAATTATACAAGTTATTTGTGTATTCTAGTACAAGTCCCTTATCAGATTAATAATTTGAGAATGTTTTCTCCCATTCTTTGGGTTATCATTTCAATTTCTTGACAATGTTCTTTGAATTCTTTAAATTTAATGAGGTACAATGTTATCTATTATTTCTTTCATTCCTTGTGCTTTGGGAATCATATTTAAGGAACCATTGTCAATTGAGCCTCAACTATTGTTTTTACATCAAGTGTCCTTGACACCCTAGTTGAAAATAAGTTGACCAAAACCACACTAGTTTATTCCTAGACTGTCAATTCTCTTCCATTAAGCTGAATACTCTTCCTTATACCATGACCACACTGTCTGGGTTATTGTCTCTTTGAAGTAAGTTTGGACATCAGGAAGTATGAACCCTCCAACTTCATTCTTCTTCAAGATAGTTCTTGTAATTCTGAGTCCCTTGCAATTACACATGAAATTTTAAATCAGCTTGATATTTTCTTTAAAGAAGCCAACCTGGAAATCTGATAAGATCATGTGGAATTTGTAGATCAATTTGTAGAGTATTTTCATTTAGCAATATCATGTCTTCCACTCCATGAACATGAGGGGTTTTTTTTCCCACAGATTCAGATCTTTCATATATTTTCACAATGTTTTGTCATTTTCAAAATATGTTTTATACATTTTGTTAGGTTTATTTCTAAGTGTTTCATTCTCTTTGATGCTATATTTAGATTTAGTTCTAATTGGAGAGTTGAGGTCATTTGCATTCAATGTCACCACAGGGAGATGTTTATTAATTCCCATCATTTGGCTTATTTCTAATGTTTAATTTGGTTCTATTTCTCATTTACTTAGCTACTCTTCAAATGATATTTGTCCATTTGTGAGTTCTAGGCTGGTTTTTTGTTTTGCTTTGTTTTGTTTTTATTTCTTCTGTGTGAAGTATTTCTTAAGATTTTTCTAGTGCCAGTTTAGCATCATGGATTCTTTTAGTTTCTACTTATCTTGTAAGGTTTTTATTTCTTCTTCAATTCTGAAGGATAACTTTGCTGGATATAGCAATCTTGGTTGACAGTTATTCTCTTTCAAGTCCTCATGGATTTTAGATTTCATGCTGAGAAATCAGAAGTAATTCTGATTGGCTTGCCTCTAAATGTGACCTAACTTTTTTTTCTTGAGACTTTTAAAATTCTATCATTAGCCGGGTGTGGTGGCGCACGCCTGTAATCCAAGCGACTTAGGAGGCTGAGTTAGGAGGATTGTGAGTTCAAAGCCAGCCTCAGCAACTTAGCGAGGCCCTAAGCAACTCAGTGAGATCCTGTTTCTAAATAAAATACAAAATAGGGCTGGGGATGTGGCTCAGTGGCCGAGTGTCCCTGAGTTCAATCCCTAGTTAAAAAATAAAATAATAAAATAAAATAAAATTCTATCATTGTTCTGTATGTTAAGCATTTTAATGATAATGTGTTGTCCAGAAGTTCTTTCTTGCTCTTGTGTATTTGGGGTTCTGAATGCATCCTGTATCTAGATGTCCATCTCATTCTCAAAGTGTGGAAATTTTTATTTTCCTGAAGAGGTTATCCATGCCATTAACCTGTATCTCACAACCTTCTTCAATTCCACTGATTCTTAAATTTCATCTCTTAATGTCCCAGAGTTCTTGTATATTCTGTTCATGTTTACTTATTTTCTTTTCTTTAATGCTTTATTGATCAAGATCAGCCACTTTGTTTTCCAACTCTGAAATTCTGTCTTCAGCATGGTATATTCTCTATTAGAGAGACTTTCACCTGAACATTTTAATTGATTTATTGCGTCTTTCATTTCCGAGATTTCTGTTTGGTTCTTTTACAATATCTCTATCTACATATTTAATTTCTCTTTCATATTATGTACTGACACCCTTAATTCATTCAGTTGTCTTTCTTATTTCTCTTGGAATTCACTGATCATTTTTATAATCTTTCGTTTGAATACTTTATCTGATATTTCATTCACTACATCCATGTAGTTAGTTGCTGATGAATTATGAACTCTAGAGAGTGTCATGTTACTTTGATTTTTTATATTTCTGGTATTCTTGTGTGAGGTTTCATGCATTTGTTAGGATGGATTTCTTTTCCACTCTTATGTATGGTCTGTTTTAGGGCAAAGCCCTTTCTTGTCATAGTAACCTAGATAATCCAGATTGAAACCCTCTCATAGGTGTGGTGTCCACAGCTTTTGTGTTAATTCTCTTTGTTTTTGCTGTAGGGTGGATGTTCATGAATGGAATCCAAGGGCCCCTCTATAGTTGTTCCTATTTGAGGCCTGATCATTAGTTTGGGGATTTTGTCTCTTTCATTATTTGTATTCAAGTATTGCTGAAGTTTGAGTGTGCTTAATTTCTGTGTGAATCAAGGAGCTATCTCTTGGCTAAGTTAAGTTCAGCAGCAGAGTTTCTACCCTGTGAACTTGTAGTTTTCCTGTAGATTCCCAGCATCTCACTGAGTAGCAGTAGTCCCACTATATGAATCCTGATCTACAAAACAACTGGAAATGCAGCCTTCCTCTAATCCATCATCTTGAATTTCTCTCTAGATTTATTTCTAAGTATTTCATTCTTTTTGATACTACTGTAAATGCAATTGTTTTTAAATTTCATTTGAGATTTTTTTTTCATTGAAAGTATATAAATAGGGGCTAGGGCTGTAGCTCAGTGGTAGAGCACTTGCCTAGCATTCATGAGGCACTGCGTTCAAATCCCAGCAACACATAAATATAAACAAATAAAATAAAGATAAAAAAATACAATAACAATTTTTTAAAGTATATAAATATGTAATAATTTATGCATATCAATCTCATATCTTGCTAAACTTATTAGTGCCATTAGTTTGTGTGTGTGTGTGTGTGTATGTGAATTTCTTAGTATTCTTATGTACATGTCATGTCACCCATAAAATAGCTTTACTTTTTCCTTTCCAACCCAATTCTTCTTTCCAACTTTTCCTGGATAAAACCTCCAATACAATGTTAAACAGAAGGAAGGGGGTAGACATTTTGTCTTGTTTCTGATCTTGGGGAAAATCATCCAGTCTTTCAGCATCAAGTATCTTTCATAGGTACCCTTTATCAGGTTGAGGAAGTTCCCTGTACTCCTACTTTGTTGAGTATTTTTATCATGGAAAGGGTGTTAGAATTTCTCAAGTGCTCTGCTGAGATAATCATGTGGTTTTTGCTCTTTATTCTATTGACATATCACACAAATTAATCCTTGGATGTTAAACAAACTTTGCATTCCAGAATATAGACCACTTAGTTCTGATGTATAATTCTTATTCTATATTGTTGGATTCTAGTACATTTTTAATTGGGTTGTCTTCTAACCATTGAATTGTGAGAATTATTTATGTATTATGGACATAAAATTTTTATACATTGTTTGAAAATATTTTCTTCCAGATTGTAATTTGTCTTTTCATTCTCTTACAAATATTTTTCATTTTGCTCATGTCCAAATTATCATTTTTTGCATTGATGGATAATCCTTTTGATGTCACATCTAAGAACTTTTTGCCTAATCCAGGTTCACAAAGATTTCTCCTCTGTTTCCTTCCAGAAATGTTATAGCTGTGGTTCTTTGTGTGTGTGTGCAGTTCACTTTTTTTTTTGGAGGCAGGGGTACTGGGGATTGAACCCAGGCACACTCCACCACTGAGCCACATCCCCAGCCCTATTTTGTATTTTATTTAGAGACAGGGTCTCTCTGAGTTGCTTAGGGCCTTGCAAGTTGCTGAGGCTGGCTTTGAACTCGCGATCCTCCTGCCTCAGCCTCCCAAGTGCTAGGATTACAGGCATGCACCACCACACCTGGCTTCACTTAATTTAATAAAATCAGAGTATGCACAGCACATGCAGTGCTAGCTACAATAAGCAATTACTAAAGCAACAGTGACTTGAGTTTCAATCTTTATATTCAGCGAGTTTAAATCCATTCTTACATGATTTTCAAAACTTTAATGTATTAACTAAAAATATTGCTTGCTGATAAAACTTGCTCAAGTGCTATTGCTAAATGTACAAGTCACTGATTATGCCAATACAACAAAGATAACCACATGTTTGAGGATTGCAATGTGCCAGACATTCACTGAAAAAAAAAATGCACACAACTAAACAAAACTCACACAACAAACATCTGAGAATCTGGACACTTCATATCAGTGTTTGAGGTGTTTCATTAATATCTTGACAAGGGTATCAAAACTTTGGCATAATTTAACTTCAAGTCCCCAATTTGTTTTTACTAACATAAGAAAGTTATGGCTACACTGCCAATTCCAGGTCTGCTTAATTTGACTTAAGAGTTTAATATGACTTAACATTAAAAGCTCATATACCCTGAAATATATAATTTCATGCATGCGGTGACATTCAACATTCAAGTGCCAGTGTTTTTGTACTGTCTTTTGGTTAAGTTTCTTTAAACTTTCAAAGAATCACTTTTAGACTTACAAAAAAAAATTTGTCAAATGTTCAATAACAATTACATAAAACTAGCAGCAAAAAGTATCTAGAAATCCATCATATGCAAACAGTTTTCTTCCCAGAAATCATTCCCATAGTCCCAAATAAATTTTAGAATCTAGTCCCATCCCCTTCCTAGACAAGTTATGTTCAATAATTTCCAAGAGACAAAATAAGATTGGAAGTTTTAAGGACATGCACACAAGACATAGATATAAAATTCTCTGAATGTGCAATAAAAGAAGTACTTTGTAAAAAGTAATTGGCAAAATGTACAAGGGGCTAAACCTAGACTAATTGAAATAGCACCATAACAAACGACCTCAATACTGTCAAGTGCACCTACTTAATAAAGGTTTTAGGACAAGGCACAATACACTTGAAAATCTATTGCACTTTAGAAAATTTTTGCTGTTTTCCTATGGTACTGTAAAAAGATTGGCCATTTTGATCACTGCCTTCTGGCCACAAAAATTAGGCCAGAATTCAAAGTGGCAGAGGCATTTTAGTGGTGGACAATGCTCATCTTTGGCCAGACTTAGTACAAACAGACTATAAATACGATGGAAACCTATGCAACTAAAGCTAACTAAACTGCACTGTAGGACAGAATCGACACCTTGTGCAGTTATATACATATTTCCAACCTGTGTAATCTCAAGGATTTCAGTTAGTTACTCTTCTGGAGCCATTTTTACAAAGTCCATAGTAAGCCATTTTAACATCTCAATGCAGCTTGAACAGAGGAATGTGAATCGGCATTTAAAATAAAGCTTGCTGCATAATTCTTCCTGTTCATACCTTCCTGACCAAAAACATCAACACTAGCATGTGTTATTAGACTAAAAATCATCCAGGGCCTTAATGAGGGCTGGTCATTTCAATTTCATTTATGACAGGCATTTAAAAAATCTAAGTAGATGAATTCTCCTAAAAACCTATTTCAAGTTATCAGACCTTTAAATTTTCCCTTTCATAGTATGCCCACATTTGGCTAGCTCATAATTAATGATCTGTCTAAACACTGAAAGAGGAATTGCTGTATTTACAGTGCTTTGAATGTATGCATGTATTCATACATCACCTCATGATGATTGGAATGGGTTGTTTAAAGTCTATCAGATTCTAAATGCCCATCCAGGAGAGTGAGCATATCAGAACTTTAACCTAATACAGTTTTCCATATTAGAAACTAATTCTGTTGATATGCTTCAAGACGTTTGTTGTTTGTTTTCCCCCAATCTGCAAGTATCTAAAAGCCCTAATGAGGGCTACTGCATAAGTTTTTTCCTTATAATATTTATGGACAAATTGGTGATTCTTGTTAAGTTGTATCACACCTGTGTGCCAAGGTTTGATTTTAGCCCAAGTTTAGTAAATTTATTTTGTCAAAACAATTGATATCTTGCTGGGGATATAGCTCAGTTGGTAGAGTGATTGCCTTGTAAGCACAAGGCCCTGAGTTCAATCCCCAGCTCCACAAAAAAAAAAAAAAAAAAAAAAAAAAAAAAATTGATATCTTGAGCATTATTCAGCCAACAGGATATCAAAATAAAAAGTTGTCTAAAGTTAAATGCACAGTACCTTAACAAACAAATGATCCTCGGTCATAAAATTAAAAATGCAGTTTGGGATGGGGATAGGCAGGAGGGGAGTTAATCCAAACTACAGCAATGAAGTCTTCAAAACACTTTCAGAACAGGGCTGCTGATTGTTCCTTTCATTTCTTCTTTTACCCTTGAGTTCCCTTAAAAAAAAAAATTCAGTGGAGAATCACAGCTGGTAACATACTGCAAGTTCTTGAAGCTACACAAGGTATAGTCTGGCTAAGTTACATGTGGTTTCCATATTAGCTTGTTTGGTAGGGTGACCTACTGCAAAGCAGGCTCATTTACACCACCAGTCAACCCCCTGGGAGTTATAAGGTCCTCCATATCCATCACTGTTGTAAAAGCCGCTACATAGCTACCTCCACCAAATCCTCTGCTGCTGCCATGGCCACCTCCACCATTGCGACTACTGCTCACATGGCTACTGCTGAAGCTGGAACTGCTGGCATCACTGTTTTGTCAAAAGTCTCTGGCACCAAACCCTCCACTAAATCTACTGTTAGAACATCCACAACTGCTACCCTTATAGTGGTGTTCAAAAGCCATGTTTTCTAACCAAGATGGCACTTCTTGATTTGCTTCAACAGGAGGATCCAACAAATCCTTAGTAATATTTTATTTATGTTTCTCTCATTAAAGAATGAGTGGCGGGCTGGAGGTGTGGCTCAGTGGTAGAGTACTTGCTCAGCAGGCCTGAGGCACTGGGTTCAATTCTCAGACCACATATAACTCAATCAATCAATAGAATATAAAGGTTCATCAACAACTAAAAAATAATAATAATAATTTAAAAAAAAAGAATGAGGTGGCAAGGCCAAGGTTTCCCACAGGTCCTGTATGTCCTAAGGGATGTACATATTCTTCAGTGTCACTTGACAAATCAAAATTGATATGTTTCACATTTGAAATATCTAATCCTCTTGCTGCTACAGCCATTGCCACTAGAATTGGGCTTTTTCCTGAGCGGAACTGGTAAAAGGCCTCTTCCCTATCTCTTTGAGAACAGTCTCCATGGATGATGGAACAAGCATATCCTTCATGATATAAGAAATTCTCCAGAGAATCTGCACCTTTTTTTTTTTTTTTAGTTGTCAATGGACCTTTATTTTATTAATTTATTTATATGTGGTGCTGAGGATCGAACCCAGGCCTCACACATGCTAGGCAAACACTCTGCCACTGAGCCACAACTCCAGCCCCTCTGCACCTTTGTTAGTCTCCATAAACATTAAGGTCAGTGAACCCTCGCCTGTTGCATTTTGGTCAAGCAGAAATGACCATTTGTCTGTTTCTTCCACCCGGATTACTTTCTTTGTGATATTCTCAGAAGTAGAGCCAAGTCTTCCTATGGCCAAAAAGATATTCATCCAAGAAATCATGAGCTAGCATCTGTATTTCCTTAGAGAAAGTAGCACTAAACATCATAGTGTGGTGGACAACTTTTGGAGGCATAGTATCTTGTTCGACTATGCTACGGATCTGAGGTTCAAACTCCGTATCCAACATCTGATCAGCTTCATCTAACACCAAGTATTTGCAGAAGTCTAATCCAATCTTTCCTCTTTCCATCATATCCATAAGATGTCCTGGAGTAGTTACTAACAAGTGGCACCCATGTTCTAAGTCTCAAATGTACTGACTGATATCAGCACCACCACAAACCACACAAAGACAAACCCTCCATCAGTATGAGAATTTTCTGGTTTCCTCATAAATCTGTACTGCCAGCTCTCTTGTTGGTGCCAATACCAAGGAGATTTGGTATTGTTTGTGGCACCCATACCTTCCACTCTCCTTCATGGCCCTCAAAAGCCTCTCCTGGACGATCTGAATAAATCTGACTCAAAATGGGCAAAAGAAACACTGCAGATTTCCAGACCCTATTTAGGCACAAGCCATCAAGTCTCTTTTCTCTTTGATATTAGGAATAGCATGCTTTTGCACTGGAGTTGGGCGAGTACAATGAGTAAGCTCAATGTTTCCCATGATAATTTCGCCCATCTCGAAACAAACAATATGTGGAACAGTTGTTGCCTGTTGCCTCAGCTGGAATGTCATCATTTCTCAAAGTTAATCCCACGATCATCAAACCTTCCCCTTGATCCACTTCCACCATTGCTGAAGAAACTAGGAGACTTCCCTCTGAATCACTTTGAGATCCAAAACTGCTGTAAGCATCCTTATCTTTACTAGAACTCCACCCTGAACTGTCTTTATTGTAGAATTCTTTAGCAGCTTCTCTGCTCCTCATTGCGGGCTGTACTTCCTCCAGTCTGATTATCTGAAGAGTTCAGGTCTAGGGCAGCAAACTACTGGTCCAGCCCAAGCCCATTTTCCACCACCACAGTACTCATCCCTGAAGAGTACCAAGTCTTCTACTGCTGAGCAAGTGTGCTTAGGTCACTGCAAAGGCCCTCACGGCAGAACTGTGGCTCTCTATAGCGTGGTTCTTTTGTCTGTAATCCATTTTCCTTACATTTTTCTGTATAGTGTGAGGTAAGGGTATAAATTTGCCCTTGTGCATATTGATATCCAATTTTCCTAGAACCATTTGCTGCCCAAACTCTTTTCCTTATCAGATTGCCTTTACACTTTGTCAAAAATCAATTAACCATAAATGTAAGGGTTTATTCCTGAACTTTTGATTCTGTCCCATTGATCTATGTTTAGCCTTTCACCAGTACCACACAGAAGATTTATAGTGAGATTTGAATCTGAGTGTTGTTAAGTTCCCCAACTATCCTTCATCCAAATTCTTTTGACTATTTCAGTCCCTTCCGCTTTCATACAGATCTTAGGATCTATTTGAAAAGAACTACAAAAATCCTGCTGGAATTTTTATAGGGATTATATTGAATCTATGAATCATTTTGGGGGAAACTACAGTCTTGACAGTATGGAGTCCATGAACATAAATATCTCAGCATCTGTTTAGATAATCTTAAATTTCTCAGCAATGTTTTATCATTTTCAGCGTACAAGTCTTGTAATCTTTATGTTTATTCCTAAGTATTTTATTATTTTTTATCCTGCAATAAATGGAATTATTTTCCTAATTTCATTTTTTTAGTATTCTTTGGTAATGTAAAAAAATACAATTCTTTTTTTTTTTCTCTTCCACATTGACCTGGTATCTTGTGGCCTTACTGAACTCCTCTGTTAGTTTGAGTAGTTTGTGTATATGGTGAAATGGGGATTCCTTATGATTTTCTACATACATGGTCATAATATCTATGAGTAAAGACTTGCTTCTTTCCAGATGAGTGGAATTTCTTTAATTTCTTTTCATTTTCTACTTTGTTGCACTGTCTTGAACCTCCAGTACAATGTTACTTATATGTGGCAAAAGTGTACAGCCTTGCCTTATTCCTGACTTTAGCAATATACTAATGCTGAGAGTCAGGTCCCAAGTCCCTAGAGGCTTTAATAAGTATGCTGTGAGCTGTAGATCTTTTATCAAATTGAGGAAGTTCCCTTCTATTTCAGATTTGTTTTGCAAATTGTTATCATGACTGGGTATTGGATTTTGTCAGAAGCTTTTTCTGTATGGACAGTTCTTGACTTAGGATGATTTGATTTATGATTTTTTTCAGTATACATTTTCAGTGTACAGTGTTTGGAGGGACACATTAAAACCAAAGTGGATATTTATGGTGCTTTTAGATTAGCCAGGTGAAAATGTTTAATAAACAGTTGGATACACTGACTCTCAGGAGAGATGTGAGCGCTATAGAGGGAGGTTGGTATTGTCAGTGAGCATGTAGAAGAACCCAGGAGTGGTTGAAATCGCTTGGGGCAAGTTTGTAGAGTTAAAGTAGAAAGGTTTATGGATAAACTCTTAGAAAACAGAACTGGGTGTGGTGGCATATACTTATAATCCCTGCTACTCAGGAGCCTGAGGCACAAGGACCAAGATACTTTTTCAAAATAAAAAGGGATGGGAATGCAGCTCAGGGATAAAGCTCACCTGGGTTCAACCCCAGAACTGCTAATAAATAAATAAATAAGTGACATGATATATTCAACACTTTATTATAAAATGGTTTGGTGCTAGATATTTTGCCTAACAGTAGGCTAATAAAAGTTTTCTGATAGTGCAACAAAGCGAGTACACTCACATTAGGGTAGACTAGGCTAGCTATGATATTCATAGTGTATTAAATGCATTTTCACCTTAATGTTTCAAGTTATAATGGGTTTTTCAGGACAAAACCCCATTATAGATGGAGAAGCATGTATATATATTGAGGTGATTGTATAGGTTTTATCCCCTATATTCACTAGTCTCTATTTTATTTATCTTTTTAATGTTCAAAGGGCATCTCTTTCATGTATTCATGTTAGCAGCCTGGTACCTGTGAACATCTGCAAGCCTTGCTCTTACGTAGAAGGAAGGGTGGTGACCACTCTGCCCAAACCCCAGGATGCCAATGACACTTCACTGTGTTATCTCCCAGCTCTTCCTGGTGAACTCATTTTAGAGACAGAGGGCAGCTTTTTTTGGTAATGAACTTTTCCTTCAGGGCCCTGTAGCCTGGCTCTCAGTCTTAATCAGGCTAGAGCTGGAGGAGATGCTCTGACTCCACCTAAGGCAGGAAGTCTGCAATTTTCTCCAGATTCAGAACCATTCACCAGTAGTCAAGAAGTGGTTCCTATCCAGGTCACCACTCCAGCTGCCCTTTTCTCCCTCCCATGACTTGTTACAGATTTGAAGGCAAGCCCAGCCCATGGGGTCATCAGTGTCCTAAAAAATTAGACTGGAGGATCACTGGGTGATATCCTTTCTTTCTTTTTTTCTTTTGTCTCCTTTTTTAGGAGGTGGGGAGTGGAAATCAAATCCAGGGCCTTGTGCATACTAGGTAAGCCTCTCACAGCCCTTCTTTCATTATCTGCCCAGGGCATACTGGGGCACAGACATTCTCAGTTAATTCAGACCAGTCTAAGGAAATGCTGGCTAAGGACAGAACAGTCACACTGCTTCTTTCTCAGATTGCCCCTGTGTCCGCCTCCTAAAATGCCTTCCATCCACTTCCTATGACACATTCATCTACTTCACCAGGGTCAAACATATCTAGGACCTTGTCCGAAATGTGTGCAAAGCAGGCAGTTCCATCAGATGGATGATTCTTGTTCCATTGGAATGCACCAGCCCTTTCAGGATACCCACTCACTTCTGAGCCTTACACAACCCCCCATCACCCCACCATGGGCATGAGTATCCCCACTTCACAAATGAAGAAACTCAGGTTCAAGATCACTTAGATTATAACTGATGGGAGACAGGATTTAAACTCAGGACACCAAGCTTTGTGCCTTTTCCATCAGTATAATGATAGTTATTTGCATGAATCACCACCTTCATGATTTTTGCTATACCTGTGTCTCTTACTGTTTACATAATATTTTTCTTTAAATCAACTCATATTTTTTAAAAATTATTTTTAAATAATTATAAATCCATAGAAATATACAAAGAAATGTACATGGAGGTTCCATGTACTATTTTTTTTTTATTTTCCTTCAGTTCTGGGGATAGAACCCAGGGCTATGTGCATGCTAGGCAAGCACACTACCACTGAGCTCTTCCATATACTATTGACCTAGCCTCCACCATAGTAGAGTAACACCTCTACTAGTAACATCTCTCACCGTAGTATAATAGCAAAACCAGGAAATTGACATTGCTGCAATCCACAGAGTTCAGTTCTCTAGTTTTATATGCACTGGTGTGTGCAAGTATGTGTATGTATGTGGCTGTGTGTGTGTGTGTGTGTGTGTGTGGCTATATGCAATTGTAGATTCATATAATTGCAAGACTCTCCCATGTTACCCTTTGTAGCAACACCTACCCTACCTACAACCCTAACCCCTGGCAACCACTAATCTATTCTCCAACTCTATAATTACAACATAATATATATTTATACATATAATATATATTTCAATATATAATATAGCAATATTATATATAATTACATATCACACATATAATCATGCATGTAGTGTATATCCTTTTGAAGTTGGCTTTTTTCACTCACTATGCCTTTCCTGAAGTTCATCCAAATTGTTCCATGTATCATTAGTTTGTTTTCTTCTTACTGCCAAGTAGTATTCCAAGGCATAGATGTACCACTGGAAGACATTTGGGGAGTTTTCAGTTTGGAGCTATTGTGAATAAAGCTGCTATTGTTCATACTATTATGAACATTTGTTTCTACAAGAAAATGAACTTTTAATTTCTCTGAGATATATGTGTAACAGTGCAATTGTTGGGTCATATAAGTCTATTTTTAGGTTTTTGTTTTGTTTTAATTATAGGTGGACAAAATACCTCTATTTTATCTATTTACTTTTAATTTTATTTTAGTTATTGATGAACCTTTATTTTATTTATTTATTTTTATGTGGTGCTGAGGATTGAACCTAGTGCCTCACACATGCTAGGTGAGCGCCCTACCACTGAGCCACAACCCCAACCTCTCCATTTTTAGTTTTAAAAGAAATTACCAAACTATTTTCCAAGGGGATTGCATACCATTTTATGTTTCCACTGACAATATGAGTGATCCAGTTTCTCTGCATCCTTGTTATAATTTAGTGTTATCATTATTATTTTAACCATTCTCATCATATGTACTCATATCTCATTGTGGGTTTTATTTGTTTTTATAGCAAATAACAGCTAATGATATTGAACATCTTTGCATATGCTTATTTGCCTTCTGTAGGTATCCCCTTTTGATGAAATGTCTGTGGATGTCTTTGCCCATTTTCTAATTAGATTGTTTGGTTTTTAATGGTCAGTTCTGAGAGTTCTTTATAATATTCTAGACACTATTCCTTTGTCAGATGTGTATTTTACAAATATTTTCTCCCAACCCATAATTTCTTTTCATTCTCTTATCAGTCATCCATAGAACAGAATTTTCTAATTTTGGTCAGATCCACCTTACCAGCTTCTTTTATGGATCATGCTTTTGGTGTCAAATCTAAGAACTCTTTGGGTAGTCCCAGAAATTTTCTAGAGATTCTATAGTTTTGTTTTACACATAAGTGTATAATTCATTCTGAGGTAATTTCTAATTTTTATAAACTGTTAAATTTATATTACATTTCTTTTTGCTCTTTATTGTTGTTGTTATTTCAGGACCACTTATTGAAATTATCTCTCCTCCCTGGGATTGCTTTAACCTCTTTGTCAAAAATTAATCAAGCAGGAGCTGGGGGTGTGGTTTGGTGGTACAATGCATGCTTAGAATGCACAAAGCACTGGGTTCTATTCCCAGTACCACACAAAAAAAGTTAATTAGTCACTATTTATGTGGATCAGTTTCTGAGTTCTCTATTCTGTTCTATTGATCCATGTTATGTATCCCTACATCAGTTCCTGGATAACAATATAATAAGCCTTAACATTGGGGAGTGATTCCTCCCATTTTCTATGTTGAATCTTCCAATCCACGAATATAGTATTTTTATTCATGTATTTAGGTCTTCTTAAAGTATTTCTTAAAATACTTCTTTATAGCATTTCCATTCATGTATTCTTATTCCTTTCATCAAATTTTTGTAATTTTCAAGAAGTGTTTCACTAGACTTTGTACCTGTGTGTCATTTTTAAATACAATGGTGGATTATATTAATTGATTTTCAAATTATGAACAGATTTACACACCTAGAATAAATTCCATTTGTTCTTGGGTATATTATTCTTCTTATACTTGTTGAATTTGTTTTTTGTTTTTGTTGTTGTTTTGGTACTAGGGATGAAACCCAGGGCACTCCACCACTGAGCCTCATCCCCAGCCCTATTTTGTATTTTATTTAAAGACAGGGTCTCACTGAGTTGCTTAGAGCCTCACTAAGTTGCTGAAGCTGGCTTTGAACTTGCGATCCTCCTGCCTCAGCCTCCCAAGTGCTGGGATTATAGGCGTGCGCCGCCGCGCCCAGCCTACTTGTTGAATTTGGTATGATAAAATTTTGTTGAGAGTTTTGTATTCAAATTTATGAAAGATATTTGTAGGTTTTTGGAATGACTATCTTTGTGTTTGGAATCAGGATAATATTAATATCATAAAATGAGTTTGGAAGTATTCATGTCTCACCTATATTCTGGAAAAGACTGTAAAACTGACATTGTTCTTTGATCGGTAAATTCTCTTACTTTCTTACAAACTAAGACCTGGGGTTTGGTAGGGTTTATTTTTCTTTTCTTTTTTTTCCTTTTTCTTCTTTTTTAAAATTTTAAATTACAAATTCAATTTCTTCATGCGTTATAGAATCATTAATGCTATCCAAGTCATCTTGGTTAAGTTTTGGTAATTTATGGTTTCCAAAGAACTAGTCCATTTCTTCTAAGTGCAATAGTATAAAGTTGTTTGTTGTATTTCTTATTATCCTTTGAAAGTCACCTAATCTGGTATAATATCCCTTATTTCACCTTGATAGGGGTGATTTCTCTGTTGTTCGTCAGTGTTTGTTAGAGATTTGTCAATTTTATTGATTTTTCCCCAAAGAAATAGTTTTTTATTTCATTAATGTTTTCTACTTGAGTTTTTCTTTTCTGTTCTCAATTTCACTAATTTCTACTGTCCTCTTTATTACTTCCTTCATTTGCCCTCAGTTTATTTTTCTCTTCTTTTCCTAGTGTTTTGAAGTAGAACATTGATTATTGATTTGAAATCTTTGTTCTCTTCTTTTTTTTATTTTTTTCCGGTGCTGGGGATTGAACCCTTGGCCTTGTGCTTTCAAGGCAGGCTCTCTACCAACTGAGCTATATCCCCAGCCCCTTTGTTCTCTTCTAATGCAAACATTTGACATTATAAATTTTCCTCTCACAACTTCTTTAGCCGAATCCCACAAATTTTCATATGTATTGTTTTCATTTCATGCATTTTTTTTTCAGTACTAGGGTTGAAATCCAGAGGTGTTCTACCACTGGTATATCCCCAGTCCTTTTATTTTATGTTATTTTATTTATTTATTTACAGACAAGGTCTGACTAAATTGCCAAGGCTAACATCAAACTTGAAATCCTCCTGCCTCATCCTCCCAAATTGCTGGGATTATAGTCATGCACCACCAGGCCCAGTTTCATTCAGTATGTATTTTTTAATTTTTTCCTCTGATATTTCTTCA
Organism: Glaucomys volans; assembly: GCA_020662805.1. NCBI lineage: Eukaryota > Metazoa > Chordata > Mammalia > Rodentia > Sciuridae > Glaucomys > Glaucomys volans. The sequence continues at coordinate 308,628 of JAJEJO010001438.1, forward strand.
TTAACCCATGGATTATTAAAAAGTGTGCTGTTTAGTTTCCAAGTGTTTGGAGGGCTTCTTTTTATCTTTCGGTTATTGATTTCTAGTTTGATCCCACTATAGTCAGAATGAATGTTCATGTTCTTTGATGAATTTTCCTTTGGCATTTGAAAAGAACATATATTCTGCTATATTTAAGTGAAGTGTTCTATAAATAATGTCCATTAGATTCTTTTGGTTAATTGTATTGTTCAGTTCTTCTGTATCTTTCCTGATTTTCTGCCTAGTAGTTCTATCAAATGCTGAAATAAAATGTTAAAGTTCCAACTATATCAATTTTTCCACATCTCCATTCAGTTCTATCAGTTATGAAGATATGTGGTGTACACACTCTTAGAACAACTATAGCTTCTTCATGGACTAACCCTTTTACCATTATGTAATGTCCATCTTTGTCCCTAGTAATTTTCTTTGCTCTAAAATCTACTTTTCCACCATTAATATAATCATTCCTGATTTTTGAAAAATCAAACGTTTTGCCAGGCTCAAAAGTGCACACCTGTAATCCCAGCTACTCAGGAGGTTGAAGCAGGAGGATCACAAGTAAGGCCATCCCCAGTAACTTAATAACAGTAACTTACATTACTGTTTCAAAATAAAAAATTTTTAAACATTGGAATTGTAGTTCAGTACTAGAGCACTCACCTAGCATGTGCAAGGCCATGGGTTTAATCTTCAGTAACACACACACACACACACACACACACACAAAGTGTTAATGTATCTTTTTCTACACTTGTACTTTCAACCTACCTGCATCATTATGTCTGAAATGAATTTCCCTGTACCCAGCACATATGTGAATAATAATTTTTTAGCCACTCAGCCAGCCTCTGCCTTTTAATTGGTATATTTAGACCATTTACATTTAAAGTAACTATTGATGTGTTTGGGCTTAAATTTGCCATTTTATTACTTGCTTTCTGGTTTTCATCTTTTTGTTGTTGTTGTTGTTGTTGTTGTTGTTGTTATTTTGTTTTATTTTCCTTTTTGTTTTTTCCTCTGCTTCTTTTCACTTGCCTTTGTGTGGGTTACTTAAACATTTTCTAGAGTTCTAACTTGATCTGTTTATGATTTTAGTGTATTACACAGTTGTTTAGTGTTTGTTCTAGGTTTTATTGTATAATTAAGGAATTCATCACAGTCTTCTGGTGTCACTTTTACCTTTTTTGTTTGTTTGTTTGTTTTGTGGTGCTGGGGTTTGAACCCAGGGCCTTGTGCATGCCAGGCAAGCACTCTACCAACTGAGCTATATCCCCAGCCCATTTTTACCACTTTCAGTGAAGTATAGAACCTATACTTTCCATTTATGTCCCTTCATTCTCTCAGTTTTTTGTTTTGTTTTGTTTTGGATTTGGTTTTGGTTTTTTTTTGGTATCAGGGATTGAACGCAGGGGTGCCTAACCGCTGAGAGACATCCAGCTCCCCACCCTTCTTTTTTTAGATGGAGTCTCACTAAGTTGCTGAAATCCTCCTGCCTCAGCCTCCTATGCTTCTGGGATTACAGGCATGTGCCAATGCACCCAGTTCCTCTCAGTTTTTAAAAACATTTTTTTTAGTTTTAGATGGACACAATACCTTTATTTTATTTATTTTTTATGTTGTGCTGAGGATTGAACCCAGTGCCTCACACGGGCCAGGCAAGCACTCTGCCACTGAGCTACAACACCATTCTCTCCTCCCACTTTTTAAATATAGTTGTTGTTATTTCCATTACATACATTATTACCACATCAGATGGTATTATAACATTTGCTTCAATGATATGATTAAAATATCATGAAGCAAAAAACAGTTTGCTTCAATATTTATCCACTCTATTGATCTTCTTTTCTTTTTAAAAGATCTAGCTTCCTGCTATTATTTCCTTTCTGATTGGAGAATTTCCTTTAATTATTCCTCAATGACAGACCTTCTAGCAACAAATTCTCTGTGTTCATTCATCTGAAAATGACTTTATTTTCTCTTTCGTTCCTGAAGTGTGGTTTCTTGTATTTTAGCACTCACTCACTTCTTTAGTTGCAGGTTCTGACCTACTATCATGGGCTTTGGTTCCAATGACTGCTTAGTTTTCTGACCTTTTGCACTGCTGTTCTGATCTGCTTCATTCTAGTAATGTTGAAGCTCCTCCTCAATCCTTGTTGGCAGCATATTTGGGGAAAGAGATGCTGTTCTGACACTTCCTGAAGACTTTTTGGTAGGGGTGAGACAGAAGCCACTGAACTTGGATCTCCCTATGCTACTGAGAGGAAAACAAGAAAACAGACATCTGTTCCCATTGCCCCTGAAACCATTATTCCCAATACACTGAATGATTGCTGCAATAATCCAAGGATTCACTGCCACCATTGCTGTCAGTAAATCAGACTGCTCACAAGGATCCCAGTTATGGAGTGGGGTCAACTTTTTAAAATCTCAAATATACCGATTACCAGTTTTTTCACCATATACAAACAGAGAACAACTATCATTTTTCTGGTTGTACACACGTAGAATCATTCAATTTGAGTATTCATACATGTACATAGGGTAATAATGTTTGTCTCATTCTATTTCTTTCCTTCCCTGCCCCCTCCCCACCCCTCATTTTCCTCTGTACAATCCATCCTTTCTCCATTCTTCCCTTGCCTCCACAATGGAATATTATTCAGCCATAAAGAACAATAAAATTATGACATTTGCAGGTAAATGGGTGGAGTTGGAGAATATCATGCTAAGTGAAATAAGCCAATCCCAAAAAACCAAAGGCTGAATGATTTCTCTGATAAGTGGTTGATGACAGATTACCAGTTTTAACTCAGTTTAAGAAATAATGGCCATGATGAAATCATGAGTCTGGAGGACTAGTTGTAAATTTTCCTTTAAGACACATGGAACAGTTGATTGGTTAGAAAAAGTGTTTTATCTCCATACAAAAACACCCAAAGTCACTTTGAGGAACAGACCCTATAGCACACTGACACACTAAAACTTTTATGCCCTGCCTGACAGTGTGGTATCAATGAACTCCAGAATGATCAAAAGCTGTTTTGTACTAGAACACTCTATAATGGACTTTAGATGTTGCTAGTTGCAGGTCAAAATGATGATTGGGTTAAAATTCTGAAAGAAGGTTAAGTTTATATAAGTACAGCACGTGGGAGCTGCATGTCTCACCTTGAACAGAAAGCCAAATCCTCACATGCTTGCGTACTTACCTGCTTACTTGCTGATCACCTAGTGTGACTTCCTGCTTATATACTTACCTATTTACAGACTCTCGGCCTATATAATTATACTTTACCCAGTTACTCAATTGTATGTTTACCCACTTACATGCCTACACACTCTTTTACAGGTTTCCCTGTTTACATATTACCTTCTTACACATATACCTATTATGTGCTTATACACTCACATGTTAGCATGATTACATACTTACTGCTTATTTGCTTGTCTCATTTCATGTTTACCCTTTACCTGTCAGTCCCTTGCACAATTACCACTGATACATATTGACAATTACACACTTAGGTGAGTACAAATTTACACAGTTACATGCTTACCCACTTATATAGCTCCATCTCCAGATCAGTGGAGTTTCAGCACAAAAACACACACTGGAAAAAGGAAAGGAGCTGAATTTTAGAAAAGGAAGGCTTCTTGTCTCACTCCCAACAAAGTCTACCCTCATCTTTGGCGCCTGACTCATACCAACCCTTCTGGCAAAAGCCTCTGTCCACACCTCCAACGGTAGCCAACATATTTCCTGTGTTCTGCACATTTTTGTGGGATTTTTTTCCTTCGTCTGCATGTGTGTCACTTTGGAAAGAAAACAAATTGGGGAGCTTGTGTATTCATGGCCTTATGTGTGGCGCCTTGTGTATATTCTCCTCCCTATTCCTTTTGGCAACTGGCCTGATCGGCTCCGTGTGACTCCCTCTGGTATGAATCAGAGCTGATTTTCAAATTAGTGGATGCTGGCTCTGTGGATGGCCTGTGCAGAGCTCTTCTCCACGGAAAAACAGCCCAAGTATGGCAGGAGAGGGAGGGGAAGAGCACTAGATTGGGAGTCTCTAAACCTGAATTTGTTGTTCAGATCTACCTCCTTTGTACTATGTAACCTTAAGGAAGTCTCTTCAAGTCTGCTTTTCCCCAGGTAAAGAAGAGGGTAAATGGAGAAATACAGAGACAGACTTTGCATCCTTCTGCTTTTATCTTCTATTCCCAGATCAAGACATCCATACTCCAGTAGACAAATATAATAAAAGCCACTAAGCACCATTCTCAAAGTAAGGTCCTCTTACCCACATCAGAATCATTGCAGTGTTGGTTCAACATGGATTCTTGGGCCCCAGCATCACTGGGGACAGGATCTAGGAGGCAGCAACATGACAACTTAGATAGAAAGAATCACTTGCATGGAGTAGTGGAAGGCAATTTCCACTGCTCCTATTTCTCCATGTGATGATTCTTGTTCATCACTTCAAGGTAAATTCCAACATCACCTCCAACATGAAGACTTTATTGACTGACTGCAGATAGAATTAATTGCCTCAGCCTCTGTGGGCTCACAGGTAAACTGACTAACTAACATTTGTATCCTTAGCACCTAACCTAGGACTCAGCACATAGTAGGTGCTCTTATTTATTTATTTTTTATTTTTACCTTGATATTCCTATCACACTGGCCTTCATTTTTTTCCTCAGACAAGCCAAGTTCATTCAGCTTGTCAGCCTTTGCTGATCATGCTTTTGTGGCATGAACAAATAAAACATTAGAATTAACTGTTGGATTTAATTTTAAAGCCCAAAAGGTCCTTAGAGAGCAATTATACCACAAGTTTTCACACTCTACTTCTGGGAGCCTTAGGTTATAGGGTGGAATTTTGAGAAGTCTTCAGCCGGGAAGAATTTCCAACTAAATACTAAAGATGTAAACGTTTTGACTAGGGTCTGTTTTACACATTGAGGTTCTAGTAAAATTGTCTGACAAGTTCTACTGCTTTTTTAAAAAAAATAATAAACACTGGAAACTATTTCAGACCATCTCCCTCATTTCAATCAAGCTAGAAGACCGAGCACAGAGAAACCCAGGGCCACTCCATATCACAGAGAGTCAGGCCTGGGCCTCCTGAGCACACAGCTGGCCTCGATCACAGACTAGCCATGGCTCAGCAATTCACCAGATACAATTCAGGATCAAGAGGATGTGATACTGCTGTTTCCAGCCCAGCTCCAGTGTCAACCCTGAGTAGGTTTTCATCCTAGTTCTACCCCTGACCAGCTGTGTAACCTTGGAAAGCCACTTAACCTCTCTAAGCCTCAGATCCCCCTAAGGATCTATAAAATGAAGATAATAATAGTTCTGACATCATAGTATGTGAAAAATGCTTGCAACTAAGACAGGCACATAGTAAGTGCTATATATAGGGCAAACAATTTATCCTAGTTTTCCTGGAACTTTCCTGGCTTTAGCGCTGAAAATTTTGCATCCCGGGAAATCCCTCAGTCTGCAATGCAAGACAGGCAGTCATCCTAGCCAAGGTATGTTGGCTTTTTTTTTTTAAACTGTCTACATTACCGTTCAGTAACTATATTAATCTTCAGTTTGACATTTTATTACTTAGTACTTTTCATGAGGGAAGGATTACCGGCAAATTAATCACACAGATGAGGTAGCAGGAGATATCTTTATCCCACTTGCTAATAACGAAGTAAATGAAGCTGTTGGTCTTTTCTATCCATTCATGCTAGGAGGCGCACAGCACCTCTGTTTGGAAAATACTTTAAGCCGTTGTTTATTACTAGATTGCTTCAAAGAAGAGAACTCTGTTCCTTTTTGCAAAAAGTATATATTTCAAATAGCTCCCTACTGTGGACTGAATTTTCCCTAGCAATAAAGAATATCAGAGCCAGGCATGGTTATACACAGCTGTAATTCCAGTGACTCAGAGGCTGAGACAGGAGGATTGCAAGCTCAAGGCCAGTCTCAGCAACTTAGCCCTTGTCTCAAAATAAAAAAATAAAAAGGGCTGGGAATGTAGCTCAGTGGTAAAGCTAGGTTGGATCCCCAGTACCAAAAAAAAAAAAAAAAAAAGAATCTTAGAGCTCAGAGCAAGTCTAGGAAATATAGTTCTTCATATCTTTCAGTTCTGTATTGGAGGACACAGCCAACCTTAGATGAAAAATATTGGGGGGAAATTGCATCCATACTGAACTTGTACAGACTTTTTTCTTTTCATTATTCTCTAAGTAATATAGTATAACAACTATTTACATTGTATTAGGTATTATAAGTAATCTAGAGATTATTTCAAGTACACAGTAAGATGTGGGTAGGTTATTTATAAATGCACCATGTTATGTAAGGGACTTGAGCATCCATAGATTTTGGTATCCATATAATGGAGGTCAAGGACCTGGAACCAATCCTCCATGGACACTAAAGAACAACTGTATTTGGTCCTATCATGCCATTTTTCAGAGAGGAAAATTGAGACCCAGAGAAGTCTGCTGATTTTCCTGAGGTGACACATTAATAAAAGATGGTGGCCCTCAGGCTCAGGCCCAGAGTTTCAATTCCTGGGCCAAGGCTCTTTCAGGGTTCTCAAACTGGGTTCCACATCCAGTGGTGGTTTCATAGAGAGATAGATGGTGAGGGAATGGAAGGGAAACTGCATCACTGCATGACTCCCCACCTCTCCTCTTTCTATCCCACAATCTCCACTTTTACCATTTTGTACATTGACCTTCAACTTAAGTAGCCTCTGCAAAAGAATTTATTCACAGAAAAAAATATTTTTTGAAAACCACTCAATTATATCATAGAATTTACATATTTTCTTCCCTGGAAAATTTTTGCTCCTATGAATAAAACTTTTTCTTTGAAACACATTTTCCCCCCTGTTTTAGACTTGTACATGTTTGGAAAAACTGAGGCATGGACCCTTTAAAAACCAACAGTTCAACTGAAAGGCTCATTCACTCACAGGAACCAGCTGGGTGACTCAGGACGTCGGTAACCACTAGTCCAGATGTATAATCTCATGCTCATTGCTTAGGAAAAAAAAAAATGTTACTTAGAAAAATGCTGCCATTTGGAGTCACTTGATGGAAGCTCAGAGAGAGGGTCAGGGGACTCCAAGGTGAACAGTCCCCAGGAAGCAGGCTGGGAAGAGGACAAAGAACAGTGAGACCATCCAGAGCCCAAGTCCAGGGTATAGGAGGGGAGCTGCTGGCAAATTATGCCTTTTCCCACATGTTTGATTTTGAGCTGAAACAGACAAGAACCACAGCCAAGAAAAAATCCTGGTTTGACCCCCAAAGTGGGAGAAAAACAGTAAGAAATGCAGCAAAGGGAAGTGTATAGTCTCTCAGCCCGTGGGAATTCTGAACTCTCCCTCTAGTGTTTTGAGGCTTAAAGGAAGGGCCAGGAAGTGTGAGCTGGTTCCCCAGAGTAGAGAGGTACAAGTTTGAACTTGATAATCAATAGACCTGAATCCTGTCTCAACATTTCACAAGTGTTGCAAACTTGGGCGAGTTACTCCACCTCCCTGAGCATCCTTTTCTAATGGTACCTACCTTAAAGGGCTAGTGAAGGATTAGAAAAAAAAAAAAAAGAGAGCTCTATAATGAATTCACAACAATTTGTAAAGAGAGAAAAATTATTTTGACTCACAGTTTTGGAGGTTCCAGTCTGTGATCAATTGGCCCCATTGCTTTGGGCATACAGTGTCATATCGTGGCCAAAGCCAATGTCAGGGAAAAATTGTTCAGCTTGTTGTCCAGAAGTAAAAGAGAAGATGAAGAATGGACTGGAATCCCACAATCCTCTTCAACAGAGCGCCCCCAGTGACCTGAAGACCTCTCACTAGGTCCCATCTCTTAAGGCTTCCATCACCTCCCAATAGTGAATCTAAGGCTGTGAGAATTGTTGAGGTCATTCCTTTCATGGAGGCTTCTAGGCACATGCCACTGTCTAGTCATGCCCAGCTCCTGGGGTCCCTGGTCAGTCGAGCCCATTACCCTAGGACTAAGAGTCACAATCATAGACCCAACAATTGAGGCCTCATCCACATGCTGTCACTGACCTCCCTCAGAAAGAATGGGAGATGGTAACACATACCCCATTTTACACCTGAGAGACCTGAGACTATGGGGTGCTGAATTCACCTGCACAGGATCATGGAGCTAGGAAATGGCATAGCTGGGGTTTAAGCCAGGAAAGTCCACCTTCTTTACCCCTCGACCATATTTCTGCCTTAGAAATCATTTATCCAGTCTTCCATTAGACTCAGAGCTCCTTTGGAGCCCCCACCAAATAGATGGCCAAACTCTATTTACACAATTCCAAGGACCAAGAGTTCATTACACTTATAGACCTATAAAGGAGAAGATTGGAAGAAAGATTCTAATCCTTATCCCAGCCTCTTCTTTCTCTTGCCTGGCCTCAGCCATACATGACTGCCACACCCTGGGGACTTTTCCCCAGAATTAACTTTTATCCTTCTTGTCCAGGTTAGGATTGAGGTAGCTACCAAAGAAATGAGAATGTGTGTTCACATAAAGACATGTAGGTGTATGTTAATATCAATATTATGCACAGTAGCCCCAAACTGGAGACAATTCAATGTCCATGAAATGATAAATGGATTAGCAAAATGTAATATATCTAAATAATAGAATATTAGTTAGCAATAAAGAAACTACTGATTTGGGCATAGTGGGAGGTTGAAGTGGGAAAATGGTTTAGGTCCAAGAATTTGAGCAAGTCTGGGCAAGGTAGCAAGACGCTGCTTCACAAAAAGAAAAGAAAACAAAAAGAATGAACTACTGATACACTCTACAACCTAGATAAGCCTCCAAATAGTTATGCTAATAAGGGAAACGAGATGCAAAAATCACATATTGTGTGATGGCACTGACATAAGATGCCTAAGGAAAGCAAGTCCAAAAACAGAAAGTAGATCAGTGGTTACCAAGAGCTGGGAATGAAAGTGGGGACTGACTTGTTGCAGGGAGACAGAAATACTCTAAACGTTCTAAAAGTGGATTGCCATCAGGGTTGCACAACTTTATTAACTTGCTAAAAATCATTGTACTATACATGCACAGTGGATGAATTTTATAGTACATAAATTACATCTCGGTCAAAGTGGGCCTTTTTTGTTGTTTTGTTTGGTTTGGTACTGGGAATTGAACCCAGGGGCACTTTAACACTGAGCTATATCCAATCCTTTATATTATTATTTTTTTTAATTTTGAGACAGGATCTCACTACATTGCTAAGGCTGGCCTGGAACTTGAGATCCTCCTACCTCAGCCTCCTGAGTCACTGGGATTACAGGCATGAGCCACCATGCCTGGCTCAAAGTGTTTTTTTGTTTGTTTGTTTGTTTGTTTTTATTTTTGTTTTTGTGGTGCTGGGAATGGAATGCAGGGCTTTGCATATGCTACGCAAGCACTCTACCATTGAGCTACACTCCCATCACAACAAAAGTGTTTTTTTAAAAGGTGAGGTTAATATGGGAAAAAATATAAGACATTGAGTGAAAAAAGTAAGATAAAAACATCAATAATTTCCATCTATGTTAAAAAAATTAAGTTAAAACCTCCCATATAAACATTCACACATATACCAATACATACAAAGAAACATCTTTTGAAAGATCTACCTCACACATTTTACAACTGATAACTTTTTAAGATGGGCAGTAGGAATGAGTGGCTGAGGAAGGAGACTTTTGCTTTACCATGAAAGTAAATTGCTCAAGTAACATTTTTTATTATTTAAAAAAATTTTTTTATTTAAAAAAATTAGGGCTGGCGGTGTAACTCAGTGGTGGAGTGCTTGACTAGCATGTGCAAGGCTCTGGGTTAGATTCCCAGCACTACACAACATAAAATATAAAATAAAATAAAAATAAAGCCAAAAAGAGAAAAATAAAGAAACAAAGGAGAGGGCCTAGAGGCTGCAGATCATCCCCTGGAACTGTCCTTTAGGATGCTTGGACCCATGAGTTTTAGAGAATTGGCATTTTTAAGTAGTAAACTGTGTCTAGAATAAGAGAGGAATTAAAGAATGCTCTTGTCCAGTCCCTTTGCTCTGCAGGTGGGGAAACTGAGCCCCAGTGAGGCGTTGGAGCCTGCCCAAACAGGAGCTCATTGGGCCTGGGCCCCGGGCTGAAGTCCAGGCCTCAGATGAAGCTCCCAGCTCTGCCCCCGCAATGTGCTCTGCACAAATTGTTTCATGTCTCCAGGAAAGGGGAGTTTATAAATTTGGCCACATTTTGGAACAACAGATCCATAAATGGACATGACTGAGGGAGGCTGGGACGTACCTGACCTTTAAGGCTGGGGATGGGGAGGGGAAGGGAGAACAGCCACAGCCCAGATTACTGCATCCAGGGAAAAATAGAATTAGAGAGAGCTAGTCCAGGGGGAGGCTGCGGTGAAACAGGGAAATTCAGAGGGACAGACCAACTGGATTTCAATGCCCTCTGCCACCTGCAGACCTTGGGCAAATGCCTTCACCTCTCTGGGCTTCAGAGGTCACCAGATCTGGCAAATGAAGAGAAGACAGGGAAATGTGTGGAAATGAAGAGGACCAGGCAGGCCCCAGCTCTGAATTCAGAGAATCTAGCTCTTCTAAGGATATGACCCAGGCAATTGTATTTTCCAGAAGCATCCATGGGTAGTCTAACTGAAGTTCAGAAGTCCATAACATCCAGGCATTTAAAACAAGGCTTCCCAAATCATTATTTTTACTAGACTCTGTTGTCTAGAGAGGAAAGTCTAGATGGTTTAGCACAGCATTCAAGGCCTCCACAGAAACCTCTTAAGCAACTTAATTACCCCCGTCAGCCCTTCATATCCATCAGTCCACTCCTTCAGAAAGCACAAGGCCTGTTCTCCCTGTGGTCCTAAATAAGACTAGGTCCCTGCCCCCCATGGGGGTCATAAGTGGGAATAAATAAATTAAATATCATACTCTGAAGTTTCCCTTAATTTCCAAAGACTTTTACATTCATACCCTCAAACCCCAGTTTCAGGGGGGAAATGCACCATCCATCTCCATCATGAAACTTTATGGGGTCTTTGTACCCTCAGATTGAATCACCATTTCCTCTGGGTTCTAATGTCCTAATGAATGAGCAAGCGAGCAAGTGAGTGAGTGAATGAATGAATGAATGAATGAATCCTGACTAATTGACCTCCAGCCCTGGCACTCAGTTTGTAGCCAATAGTGTTTGTTGAAATAAAATGAAATCTGGATTTTCTGAGTAACCTTTGATCTGAGTAGAGCAACCACTGAAAAACAGTCAGTTGACAAACATTTATTGAGAACCTACTACGTGCCAAGATGTGACAATGAACCAGATCATTCCAGATGTGGTAAGGACTATGAGTGCTATTGAAGAAAGAATTGAGGGGTACTCTTCCGTGTAAAAGGTCAGAGAAGCCCTTGGGTAGAGGTGGAATTTGAGTTAAGAACTGGAAAACGAAACAGAGTCAGCCTCCAAGAGTTCTGGAACAGGTGGCCTGATTTAGATTTGAGAAGAGCTCTAACTTCTGGGTGGCTAGTGGAGGTGACAGTGGGGGGTGCAGGGGACAGTGGACCAGAACTGAATGACTGGATTAACAGTGGCTGAAGAGGTGCAGCCCAACCACATGAAGACAAATGCCACAGTGGGGCCTGATGCATGAGTAGGTAGTCCTTAGATTCTTTGATTTCTGTTATCTGTATTTTAAACACACATACACACATGCACTTGCATGCACACATGCAAAGAAAACAAAAACCCCTCAGAGCCTCTGCAGTTGGCTCACACCCATAGGATTGTTTATTTGTTTTTAAAAAAATATGTTTTCCCACTGAATCTTCAGTTTTGCATTTCCAGCAGTTGGCATCCACCCAAGAGGACAAGTTAGCTGGGACAAAAGGCCTTCCATCTCTCTGTCATTGTCTTCTGGATCACAGCTCATGGCTGCTAGAGGGTCATTTCCTGTGGCCTTGGTGGAGCTGGGAGACTGAGGTGTGGGGGCCAGGCCTTCCCACGGATGCAGCTGGGTCAGGCATATTTCCCCAGAGGACACCACTGTGGGGGAGGAGAGTGGGGCAGGCAAGAGGCTGCCCTGGAGGTCATGCAAGCAACTCTGCCCAGCAGTTCATTATTAAGTCAGTTACTTAAAAATTAACAAAACAGTGGGGCAAGGTTCCCAGGCTAGCCCACAAGAACAGTCTATTGCACTGATATTGGAGAGCCATTTGTCAAAGACTGGAGGCACCCAGACTATCAGAGAGTCTGGACCACATGACTTCCAAACTTGACAAATCTGGGTCACATAACCTGAGAATGAAGTGAAGCTGGGCAGTGACTAGGAAACAGAAAAACCTCTCCCCCACCACAGACCACAGCACAGAGCTCTGACCCCAAAGGTAGAGGGTTCCAACCATGAAGACCACTGAACTCTATGTCTATCCAAGTCACACACAAACCCAAATTCTGCTGAGTTTCTAAGTTCAGCCCCTCCTTCTTAAAATCTGGTTTCTTGAATTAGTACTGTGCTCCCCAGAAGAACAGGGAGGTTCAGAAACAGTGTTTGGAATTCCTCATGCAAATCTATGAGTGTTGAATCAGGATCATGGATGCCACTCTCCCTCACTCTTTGCCTCCAGTCACACTGGCTGGGATCCTTCTTCCAGCCTCAGGTCCTTTGCCCATGCCATTCTCAGCCTGGATCACAAAGCAAAGTACCCAAAGCACCCTAATGCTTTCCTTCTTACCGTCAACCCCAACTAGCAGTAGTGATTTTTGTAGTAATTTGTGTGATTTGTGTAATTTGTGTTGTTTTCTTCCAAAGTACCATTGAAGACATTCTACCACTGAAGAAATGGCTTCCAGCGTCACCAAGGAAAGGAAGAGAGAGAAAGAATGATGAGTGGTCTATCTGTTTTTAATGGACCAAGCCAGGAAGTACCACAAGTCCCTTCTGCTCACATATCATTGGTCTAAATCAGTCACATGACCCCTCTTACTGCAAGGGAGGCTGAAAATGTGGTCCATTTGAGCAGTAAAGGGGAGGCTGTGATATTCATGTGTACTAACTGACTGCCAACAAGAGAAAATCCTCTTGTTGGACAGGCAGAAAACTCATTGTGCACTACACACGACCTCTGTATCCCCACCCTGGGAGGAGGAAGCATGTCTCCTGGGCCTGGGTCCACCTTTTCCTGTGAATATAAAACTAATCAGCGGTCAGACTAAGTAGCAGACATTGCCCATATACCCCTGACCTCTACCACCAAAGATTGTTTATTTTAAATGCAGATAACTGCCTGATTGCATTGCTCTGGCAAGTTAGGAAGTACTGAGAGTTCTAGAAGCAGTCCTCCACTGGTGAAAGATGAAGAATTTGTGGATAGATACTCCGGCTTCCTAGCTTCTTGATTGGGATGACTGGGGCATGTTCTATGCTGTTTTCAATAGTTCTCTAGAGAGACTGAGCTCAACTGCCCACCAAAGTAACTGGCTTGATAATGCCTCCTTGCCCAGCTGCTTTACCTTCCCCATCTCACCTTCCCACTCCCCTACAGGGATTCCCTGGGATCACTTCCCAGATAGATGCCTTATATTTAAATACTTGTCTTGGAGTATGCTTCTGGGAGCACTCAAACCAAGGCAGTTCTCCAGGGACAATGACTGATTTAAGCCAATGAAATGAGAACAGAAGGAATATGTGACACCTCCTGGGTTGGCCCATAAAACAGGTACAGGAACAGTGACCTACTCTCTTCTCATCATCATGACCAGCCTTGTGCACTTCATGGGTGCTCAATCAGCTTTTTTGAGGACTGTTTAGAAATGTAAATAATGTCAGTGGTTGGTCATCTTGGCCAGAGCTGCTGCAGCCTTACTAGGGAGAAACTTCATGCACTTGAAAAAAAGCCATGGAGGATTTATCTGCTCATCCTGTTCCTTTCCCACACACAGGAAATCCAGGGCAGGCAGAGCTTCCTGACCCAGGGGGAGCTCACAGCAGCACTAGGTCAAGAATCACCTCCTCATGAAAGGAAATGTTTGAGTAGTTTGAGGAAATCCATGTTGCCTTCCTCTCTGCCTGGAAAAAGGGAAAGTTCAGAGTTCTGGATTCCAGTCCCCACTTCACCACTACTTGACATGGCACCCTAGGCTGTCGCTCTTAGGTTCCCATCTATGAAGTATCCAGGTGGAATAATTATGCTCTTTTCATATTGCTACATTTTGTATCTCTTCAAAACTCAATTCCAGGCCTGGCACACTATTTTCCTTGTGAAAATTTTTAAGGGATTCAAGAAGTCAAAACAGACAAGTGTTCTGAGTATTTTGGAAACCAACATTAGCAACTATTAAGACAAACCAACATTAGAGTGGTTTGTCCTATAGATGGAATTTTCCATGGAAAAATATTTTTTTAAATATGTATTTTCTTAATAAAATGACGCCCTCTTTTCTTATTTTCCTCTTTTCAAGCTCATTCCAATCTCTACCTTGCAGTGCAAGTTACCTGGCCAATTCTGGATCATGTTGCTTTCCTGCTTAAAACTCATCTATGGATACCAGGTGGCCTCCCACAGTGCTTTGCACATAGCAGATGATTGATTCCCAAATTGAATTTTATTTCCTATATGCTGTGTCCTGGTAAGACACCCTAGATCAGCTTGTTAGAATTATGTCTCAAATAAAAATAGAAAGATTATGAATAAAGGCCAGAATAGCTTATTAGAGAGTAAGGTGCCTGGGCTCTGGTGTGAACATTGTGTCACTGGTTTTGATGCTCAGTTGTCTTTTCAGATTCTGGATAAGTCAAGTCAGTGGATAAGTTACTCCACTTAAATGTGATGATACTGTGCATACTGGTTATATGAGTTAGGAATGCTTTAGGCTACAAGTTTCAAAATACATTGGATTCGCTGGGCACGGTGGCATGCACCTGTAATCCCAGTGGCTCAAGAGGCTGGAGGCAGGAGGATCATGAGTTCAAACCCAGGCTCAGTAATTTAGCGAGGGTCTGAGTAACTTAATGAGATGCTGCCTCAAAATAAAATATGAAAACAAAAAAGGGCTGGGGTTGTGATTTAGTGGTTAAGCGCCCCTGGGTTTAATCCCTGGTACCAAAAAAAAAAAAAATACAGTTTATTAAACCATATGTGTATGTTTGCTTGCCTACAGATCTCGTAGTAGTTGGTCACAAAGTTTGTCCACCAACTCAACAATAT
Organism: Glaucomys volans; assembly: GCA_020662805.1. Classification (NCBI taxonomy): domain Eukaryota; kingdom Metazoa; phylum Chordata; class Mammalia; order Rodentia; family Sciuridae; genus Glaucomys; species Glaucomys volans. Next base: position 323,908 of record JAJEJO010001438.1, read on the forward strand.
CATGTGACACACGAGTTTTTTCTACTCTTTTACTCCTTTCATTTTATTCAGTTCTTCATGACTCCAAGATGACAGTCACTTCTGTAAACATCATCCTTGTTCAACGAGGGTGGTACCACTGAACTTCTCCTCCCTTCTAATCCTTCATCAGGGGGTTTCATAGAAGCATCCCTGTATACTTCTCCCAGTGCTTCATTGGCCAGACCTAAGTCATATGATAACTTATATTAATTATCCATCATTGTGAAACAAGTTACCCAAAACCTAATTGCTTAAAACAACAGTAAACCTTTATTATCTCTCAAGCTTTCTGTAGGTCAGATATCTAAGCATGGTTTCTGGCTCAAGATCTCAAGTTGATTTGTTCCCAGATCTTAATTTATTTATTTTTTAGTTTTTGTTTTTTCCAAAGAAGCCTCATTTTATTACAGAGGGAATACAAAACCCTTTCCTCATAAGGAAAAGTTCTGTTCCCCTTCTCCAGGGTGATGGATGTGCCTCTTCCACAGTTGCCAGCTTTCTGTTCTAGTGCTGTTGGTAAAAGTGTTTATAGAGATAGCTGTTGGTAAAACATGTTGGTAAAACATGGGACAGATAGCTGTCCCAGATAGTCCCATGTTGGTAAAAGTGTTTATAGAGATAGCTGATATGTTTGTTAAGGTTGTGCAAGTCATCAAAGAACATTTGATTTCCAACCATTTTCTTCTTCTGGATACAATGCTACAATTCATTCCCCTTCCAACCTCAAAACCATATGGGGGGCTGGGGATGTAGCTCAGTTGGTAGAGTGCTTGCCTCGCAAGCACAAGGCCCTGGGTTCAATCCCCAGCAAAAAAACAAAACAAAACAAAAAAAAACATATGGGGCCCTTGATTAGTTCTTTGGGGTGCTTTTCAAAGTAACCCAGAATCCTGATGTTGTCACATACTCCAAACATGGCCCTCTTCTTGTTCCACTGATCAACCACTTTGCACAGCGGGAAGGTGAGCATTATACCAGGTAGTCAATTGCAGAACACCCATAGAGAAACTTCTGTAGGTGAAGGGCATTCAACTCCACAAGCCTCTACCTGCCTGAGAGGCTCTGAACTGTCTCCCAACGACATACCAAAAAAGTCACAGAATGAGGGCCTCAAAGAAGATGGCACAGGGCACCATCCCCACTGGCCTCACAAGGGCAGAGGCAGCCATCTTGGGCCTTACCCAGGCAGCTTTGGGCCCCAGGTGTTAATTTATAATGGTGACTAAGTGACAACATAGAGAGGTCAATGTCATTCAAAGAAAGTTTTACGGTACTCACAGTTCCCTAGAAATGAGAGACATAGAGTGCCATGCAGGACCATAGGGGAACACATCAGAGTCAGTCAGGGTGTAGAAAGGAGCAAACAGTAGGCATAGGCCACATCCCTGCCCCCCGACCCTTGGTACCAAGGATTCAACCAGGGCTTTAGGCATGTTAGGCAAGCCCTCTACCACTGAGCTACTTCCCCAATCCAAGTCACAGCCCTTATTGGGATTTCCATGGGAAAGGTAAGCAGGAGAGGGTAAATAGTTTAGGATTAGTTAGTCTGAATAATTTCAGTGGGTTTTGGGACATAGAGGCTGTCCCTAGTTGTCTGGTACCTTGTCCTGGGTTGTTATAGAGCAGAGTATTGTTAAGAGTTATATAAAAGAGGTTGGGAGTATGAGCTGAGAATTGGTTGGTTTGTATATGAAAGGCAGGTTCACTGGCAAGTTGCTAGGAATTAACTATCTCTGACAAAGACAATCTCTCCTCAGCCAGTAAGGCCCAAGCCCAAAGATGTAAAAACATCATAAAAATATAGAAAACTAGCCGGGCGTGGTGGCGCACGCCTGTAATCCAAGCGACTTGGGAGGCTGAGTCAGGAGGATCGAGAGTTCAAAGCCAGCCTCAGCAACTCAGCGAGGCACTAAGCAACTCAGTGAGACCCTGTCTCTAAACAAAATACAAAATAGGACTGGGGATGTGGTTCAGTGGCCGAGTGTCCCTGAGTTCAATCCCTGGTTCAAAAAAAAATAAACATATATATAATATATATATATATATAAATATATATACACATATATGTATATATATGTATATATATATATATATAAAACTAAAAATATTAATGGGCTGGGGATGCAGCTAAGTGGTAGACAGCTTGCCTAGAATGCAGGAGGCCCTGGATTCCCAGTTCTGAAAAAAAAATAGATAACACAAGCATAACTCTGGTGCATGCTGAAGTTAGAATGTTGGTCCAAGTTGCAGTCATACAAAAGCTTAACTGGGGCTGGAGCCATGTAGACAGTGGCTCACTCTCACACCTGGCAAATTGGAGCTAGTTATAGGTGGAAAAACTTAGTTTCTCCCCATGTGGGCCTCTCTAAGGGGCTGCTGAGCATCCTTACAGCATGGCTGCCAGCTTCCCCTGGTATGACTAATTTAAGAAAGCAAGGCAGAAGTGACAATGGTTTTTATGACCCACCCTCAGAAGTTGCTCTTGGAAATGAGTCACTAAGTCCAACCTACATCCACAGGGAGGAAATGAGTCTCCACCTTTTGAAAGGAGAGATGTCAGCGACCTTGCATGGACACATTTTAAAACCACCAGATCTTCCCTGATGACAGGAAGTCTGAGAAAGCAAAAGAAAACGGGATTATAGTGACCTGCTTAGACCTATCTTGATTCATCACCTGGGACATACTGCCACCCCAGACAAAAATCAGAGCTCAGTAATCAAGAAAGGAGAAGGAAGGGCCAGGTGCAGTTGTACATGCCTGTGATCCCAGGGACTCAGGGGAGGCTAAGGCAGGAGAATCACAAGTTGGAGACTAGCCTTAGCAACTTAACAAGGCCTTAAGCGACTTAGTGAGCCCCTGTCTCAGAATAAAAAATAAAAAGGGCTGGGGATCCAAAAAAAGAAGGAAGGTTGATGGCCAAGATTGTGACCAAGAGTGTCCCATGGTGAGTATGATAAGGGAGCAGAAGAATTGGGTTGCCAGATAAATGTGTCCCTATATTCTATGGGACATACCGATAGGAAAACATGATTTATTATATATCTCAGGTCAAATTTAACTTGGTGAGATATATATATCATATATATATATGATATATATGAGATACATATATCATATATATAACATATATATGTATCATATATATATATGCTAAATCTAGCACCCCAGGTGGGAATTTAGTCTTCAATGGTCATGGTAAAAAGCCATTGAGGAAGTGGACTTTTTTAGGAGATTGAGCAAAGGAGGTCTGGGATGACTTGGGGAGAAATAGATGTCTTGAAGCCTGAGCAAGTCTTGGGTCAGAGAAGTGAATGTGGGTGGGGAGGTTGAAGTCTCCTTATGTCCCATTCACTTTTCATTGCTGCCACCCCAGTGCCACAATCAACACTATCAACATCACTACTACCATCATGCCCACCTTCATCTGGAAACATAGCCATGAGGGGTGGATGTGTAGCTCAGTGGTAGAGTATATGCTTAGCATTCATGAGACCCTGAGTTCAATCACAAGCACTGCAAAAAACAAAAACAAAACACATCCAAAAAACTTTAACCAGAAGCAACTCTCTTCCCAACATCCTGAAAAATAACCAACAAAGCTGATGCTGGGGCTGAGTGTCTTGCTGCAAAATTCATCTGAGGGATATGAGAATTTGGATTCTTGCTGTGTGACCTCAGGCATGGTCCTCCCTTCTCTAGGCCTCCTTTTCCTCTGCTGTCTAAAAAAGTTTGGTCTAAATTGTCTCTAAGGGCCCTTTTGCTTGGCCTGCATGTCTTCCTCCCCAAAGGAAAAACCAGAGGGAACAAAAAGACACGGGTGATTTCTCTCATCCCATCTCCAAGCCAAATTCAGAGGAAAATGACCAGTGTGACATAGATTTAATATAAACAGTGCATTAATACTTACAAATACCCCAAAAGGAGTCCCAGATGGGCTATTTTTATCCCTTAAAACACATACACACTCCAACCCCCATCGCCCCAATCAGCTAAGTTTCTCCAGTGGTTTTTATAAGAAGACAGAGTTCCAGTTAAAGGCGCTAATTAAACAGCTTTGACTTAGGGCAGGAGGGAGGCTGGCAAGAGCCTTCTGGCTGGGCATGATGTCACCACAATTGTGTGTTTCTCATGACCCAAGAATGTGAGTGTGTTTGCACTGCACGTTGGAGCCAGTGATGCAAGTGCAGCTGGTAAACAGGCCCCAGACAGGCAGGCCCTGTGAAGAGCCACAGTGCAGAGGGTTGGCTCCCGCCCAGTTCCTGCTTAACTCCTTCCTGGCAGAACTGGCTGATGGGCCTCCTGGCTAGTGGGCCGCCAACGTTTGGCCAAGGAGCCTCCTCCACTCAGTTCCTAACTCTCTCCCAAGCATAGTCCTTGGCGGTGACAAGCCCTGAATGTGGAGTCACCAACACCTACATTCCCACCCACTCACATCTTTTGCTTGCTCTGGAACCTTGGATATATGACTCCTTATAAACTTCAGCCCTGAGTCTGAGTTTTCTCATCTATACAACAGGGGAAGAAACAGGTCTTTCATCTTTTATCTGCACCTCCACAGGTCAGAAAAACCAACCAAAGCCTTTTCTGCACACTCAAAGAAAACTTATTTGGGGGCAAAACCTGACTTGAATGAACTAAGACTGTGAGTCTTTATTCCTGTCCCACTGACAGGAATATTCACACTTTCATGCTTGGCACAGTAGTACATGCCTGTATAGTCCCAGCTACCAAGAGGCTGAAGCAGAAGGATTGTTTGAGTTCAGGAGTTCAAGATCAGCCTGAGCAACAGCTAAAAACACCTATAGCCCATCTAAAATAATAATAATAATAAATATCAAAACACACACACACACACACACACACACACACACACACACTTCTAGCTACAGAAATACTTTGATTGGAGATGGGTGGACCCAGACCCCACAGGATCACCTTGAAAAATCCAAGACCATTTCTGAATTCTAAAACCCATCCAGTCCCAGAAATGTTGATAGGGGTGGTGGGCCTGAAGCCCCTGAGTCTAGCCTGTGAGGAAACTTCTTAAATGGCTGCTTTTCTCTAGAATGTCAGCCCCCAAGGACAGGCCTTGGCTCTGTCCTTATGTCACTGGCAGCTGTCTCAGTGCCTGGCACCCTGCAGGTACCCCACTGAGAGTTGTCAAATCCATAGCTGAAGTTATACATACTCCATGGAAGCTGTGGTGGCAATGGTGGGAAACTGAGGCCTGAGTCCCTAAGCTGGCCTCCGCTTGATTTTTTCCCACAGATGGAGTTCTGACTTCCCCAAAAAAGGTAGCTGCTCATATTTCCCTGCACAAATCTCCTGGCCTCTCACAAACAGCTTGGTGACCCCCCTCCAACATTCCAGGGCAGCCTCCTCCCTGGCTGGCTGGTTTGCGGGCACTGATGAGTTTTCTTTGGCAGAAGGTTCAGCTGATATAAAAAAAAAGGGGGCCCCATGCCTTAAAGCTGGGAGTGGAGAAGGGATAGACACAGGGTAGAGTGGGGACTGAGGGTGCCTGAGGAAGATGGAATCTGATGGCTGGGCTGGGGCTGAAAACCAGACCCCCAACTCCCAGACCTCTCTGAGGAATATAAATGTGTCTATCAGGTCCTGCCTTAAGACTGAAGAATTATCCAGACCCATGTGGAGCTGCCAGGAAAGAAGAGACCTCCCCAACATGATCTGGCCTACCCCAAACTGGAGGGCCCCAAGTAACTCCCTCCTACTCTGGGCCACAGCATGATGGGAATGGAGAATCCAGCATGGCAGAGCAGAATTGAGGTCATGAACAGAAACTTGGGTTCAAGTCATGACTCTTCCTCTGGACTGGGGAGGGAGCTAGATTATGTCAATTTCCTTCTTTGAGCCTTTGAGCCTTGTTACCCTATCTGTAAAATGGCACTAAGTTATAAGGATATTGTCCAAATGAGTGTACCTGGCACATACAAGCAATAAAGAAATATTAAATAATATTATCCTTGGCATGGACAATCCTCCAGCTCTGATGTTCTTTTTCAGGTACTCAATACAAAAATCCCCTAATCATCAGAGTACCCACTGTGTTCCAGGTACCACGTGAAGTGCTTTACAAGCATCGTTTAATTTCATCTTCTAACATGCCTCATACAGGTACTGGCATCCCATTTTTCAGAGGAGGAGACAGGTTAAGGGGGTGAGCTGTCCAAAGTTGCACAGCTGATTATTAGCAGAGCTTGGATCTGTCAGACTCCACACACTTCATACTGCTAGAAAGATCTAGCAGCCAAGTCAAGGCTTAGTTCCTTGAAGCCAGAGATTCTAAGTCCATCTGGGCTACCCCCTGTGTAGCACATGACTTGGGCAGTGCTGAGGCCTCAATTCCCCCATCTGGGGATCTGGGGAAGATCTTCCCCACCATGACAACCCCACAAGGTCAGTAGTACCCTTGAAAAGGACTTTGTAGACTCTGAGCTGGGAAAGGCATCCTTAAAGTCTTGGTCAAATGGGAGACAGGGAAAGAATGAATTGTCTCCCAGTTACCCTGGCAAGTGTCAGACCACATCTGATCACAGAGTAGCTGGAGAAATGAAGATGAGTGAGGGGGACTTCAAAACTGGAAAGGTTCTGGGTTAAGGGCATGACTTGAAAGTCAAATACTGAAGGAGAAGTCCCTGTCCTCTCCCAGGGCCTGATTCTCAGCATGGTTTATCCATCTATTAGAAGTTGGGAAGTACTGCTGAGGGGTGAAGAACTTGGTTTCAAGTCTCAGATCCACTTATTTCTGGCTGTAATCCTTTGAACTTTTCTCTGACAGTGAGATTTCCCAGCTATGAAATGGGGTGATAATGACAATAGCCCCATCAGGATTCTAGTAAGGACAAGCCTCAGTCCATTGTTTTAGTCCATTTCTGCTGCTATTACCAAATACCTTAAACAGAATCATTTGTAATGAACTGAAATGTATTGCTCACAGTTCTGGAGACTGGGAAATCCAAGATCAAGGTGCCAGCAGATTTGTTATCTGGTGTAGACCCAGTCCTCATAGATGGCATTTCTATGTGTCCTCACATGGTTAAAGGGGCAAACAAGTAACTGTACCTGATGTCTCACATGAGGCACTGCAGGTGTGTAAGAGCTAATTAGAGACAGAGAGACTCAGGTGGATGGGACTCTATACTCAAAGGCTTGGAGTTAGGCATTATTGCAGCATGGATAAGGGACACAGGCCTCATGTTCTTTTTTAGTAACTTGCCCAACAAGATCCTGAGGAGGGAGATCTGAATGGAGCCTCTCCCAAGATCCTCTGAAGCAGAACTAGGAGGTGGAGTAGGAATTAGGGCCCCAAGGCCCACATGAGCAGGCAGAAGCAGGCCCAGCCTGAGGGTCTGGCCTCTGAGGGCCCGGTTTGGCCATATTTGGTTTTCAAGGAACTAGGAAGCTTCTTACCCGCTCACTGCCCACACACAAGAGCAAGGCCACCCACAGTTGCTGAGTCAGGGAGGCAGCTATGGTCAGGAATAGAGGTCTCACAGTGGGATAACTGGAACACAGTGGTTCAGAGCTGGCCTCTAGAGTCAAGATGTGGGTTCAAATTCTGTTCATTTGCTTACAGCGATATTGACTCTGGACCAGAGCACCACCTCTTAGAGGCTTCATTTTATCTGTAAAATAAAATGTTGGTGGTAAGGACAGGCACCATTACTGAGGTTTATTGTGTGCAGACTGTCCTAAACACCATCCTTGTATAATTCTTATCACAAAAAAAAAGATTATTATTGTCCCCATGAAATAAAACATGTTGCTCATCTATGCCACAGTAATTTTTAAACTCCAAGTCTTTGCTCATGCAGTCCCCTACAGCTAGAGACACTCTCTCTCTCTCTCTCTCTCTCTCTCTCTCTCTCTCTCTCTCTCTCTAACCAACCCTTATGTATCCTTCAGTGCCCAGTGTGAGGTATCCAAAGATACTTCCTAATTGTGGAATCTGAATTTTCAGATGAGGAATTTGAGGTACAGAGAGGTGAGCCCTTGTGCAAGTAAGAAAAAGAACCAGGAAAGGCTAAGAAGTGTTTATAACTTCTTTACACTTCCCTACACTCTCATTTCTGTTATTTAATCCTTTTCCTCCCAAATGCCCCCAGCAGTTTCTATAAAACACTTGGCATCTGTTTTTGATGCTTCCAGTTTCCAAATTGCTGCCAAAACTTTGTTCAAATCCTATGCAATAGTCATATATTCAAAACATAGGCTAGATATCATTCCCATTTCACAGACAGAGAAACTGAGGCTCAAAGAAGTGAAGCAAGCTGCCTGAGACCTTGGCAATCACCCAAAGGAGAAAAGAGAGGTGGACTGCCTTGCTATCTGGCTCCCATTCCAGTGTTCTTTCCTCAGCACAATGAGATGACCTTCCACACACTAAGTAGAGAAATTTTACCTCTTCTCTTACCCCTAAACAGATGATTAGGATAAAAGAAAAAACTGAGATCCACTTAAAAGGAAACATCAGGTAGAGGTCTGGGTGGAGAACTTGCCTAGCATGTGTAAGACCCTGGGTTTGCTGTGTGCAGTGGCGTATGCCTTTAATCCCAGTGGCTCTGGAGGCTGAGACAAGAGGATTGAGAGTTCAAAGCCAGCCTCAGCAAAAGCGAGGCACTAAGCAACCCAGTGAGACCCTGTCTCTAAATAAAAAACCAAAAACAGGGCTGGGGATGTGGCTCAGTGGTTGAGTTCAATCCCCAGTACCCCCCCAAAATAAAATAGAACCTGGGTTTGATCCCTAGCACAAAAAAATGTAAGAAGGGGTGGTGGGGAGGAAAGGAGGGAAGAAGGAAGGAGGAAGAGAGAAAAAGAAAAGAAAGGCAAAAGAGAAAAAGAAAGGTAGGAAGGCCAATGGGTCAGTCAGTCAGTTGGTCAGGCAGGACTAGTAGGGTATTTTGCAAATAAATGAAGAAACGAGGCCTCCTTTTAAAGTCACAAATAAATGAGGTGAATGAACAAGCTGTAACAAATTTAAATTGGATCATCGTCACATGACAGGCAGGAGACAAGAACAGTTCTTCAAACTCATTAGCTCATCTCACTCATTTTGAAGGTAACTCTTGCCCTTACCAGGCACTGTGCTGGGAGCTGGGCAAGGGCCCAGACCCAGACCCAGAGGAATCATTACCTGGGTAATACCTCCCAAATTCTGGAATTTCACATCCCAGGGAAGTTTCCTCCTGAAGTGGGGTACACAGTTGACAACATTTTGTTATGTGTCCAAGAACATTAAAGAAAAGGAAAAATAAAGGAAAAGAAAAGGTGGTACTTTCTACTGTTACCACCCTCTCATAAAATTTAATAGCAAGGACTAATCTCAGACTTTAGCAATTTAAAAACCTACCTGTATAAGTAGCTTCCCGCATGGTCCTACTTTTCTAACTAGCCTCAGGGCAGGGAGAACAGTATCTAAGAAACCTTTGGCAACCCTCTGATGAATGAGAGAGATAAACATCTATGTAAATAACTCAGAGTAGCTATATTCATTGAATGTTTTGGGTCTTAGAGCCACATAAAACTCCTCTGGCTATCTTAATTTTTTTAAAAAAAATTATTAGAAGGGAGTTTTATTTAGAAGATTTATTGTATTCTGTAGTGGACAAAGGGGTCAACCAATTAACCATTCTCAGCAAGGACAGAAAGCTTCAAGAACAAATGGAATCAGGTCTCATTTTGTTTTTCTTCCCAACCCATTCCTTCTCTGTCTCTGCTTCTCTGCGTGCTGTTCTCTGATCACTCTACCAACAAACAGGGTTTCTCCTTGTGGCAGAGAACATGGTGTCTAACACGTTCCATTTTCACACTTCATGGCTTGAGCTCCCAAAGACTGACCAATAAGGTAACTTCTCAGATCCAGAGTGAATTGCAGGGGAGAAGAGGGGAGACGGAGAAGGTGTATGATTGGTCCAACTGGGTCACATGTTAACCTCTGGCCAATTAACTGTGGGGCCTGTAACAACTTGACAGCTCTTGTGAGAACTTGATGGTTGGAGTCAGAACTGGGAAAAAGCAGAGTTAAGTAGGGCAGGTATGTAGACAATACCATTCATGTTCCCTGTGGAGAGGATAAATACCCTAATAGACAAAAGTATTGTGGGCATTCAAGGGAATAACAGCTTCCAACTGTGGAAAACAACTAGAGGTTCTTGGAAGACTTGGCCTTTGAGCTGGTTCCTGAATCTGGGAATAATTTGGGACATACAGAGATTCTAAATGCTATCTCAATTTAGAAGAGAAAGATGAGTACTGGTAGGGGAAAAGATATCTGAAGGAGCTATATACTAATGCCTTACTTTGTCAAGACTTTTATTGTTCTTTAAATTGAGATAGAATACACATTAAATGCCCAGCAGGTGGGGCCTACCTGTAATCCCAGCAGCTCCTCGGAGCCTGAGGCAGGAGGGTGGAGGGTTCAAAGTCAGACTCAGCAATTTAGCAAGGTCCTGAGAAATTCAGCAAGATCCTATCTCAAAAATAAAAAATAAAGCAGTCTGGGGATGTGGCTTAAGGGTTAAGCGCCCTGGGTTCAATTCCTGTATCCCCCAAAAAAGGATACACATTAAATTATTTTATAGTTTGTTGTTGTTTTTATGGTGCTGGGGATCAAACTCAGGCCTTACACATGCTGGGCAAGTACTCTGTACTGAGCTACACCCCAGACCTATTTTATAGCTTTTGAAAACATTCTATTTATTATATTAATATATATTTTAATAGACACAGTAATTTATATTTATGGAAGACAGTGTGGCATTTCAATGCATGTATACAAGGTTTAATGATTAGATCAGGGTGACTGGCGTACCTGTCACCTCAGACATTTATCATTTCTTTATGTAAAAGCATTTTATTCTGAAATAATTTTAAATTTACAGAAAAGTTGCAAAAATAATTTAGAGTTCACTTGTTATATCTATACCTAACTTTTCCTAATATTAACATCCTACCTAGACTTAGTAAAATGAACAGGAAATTAACACTTGTGCAATATTATTAACTAACCCACAGACCTTATTTGAATTCTTCCAGTTTTCCTTTTTTTTTTTTTTTTTTTTTTTGGGGATTGGACCCAGGACACTCCACCACTGAGCCGCATCCCCAGCCCTATTTTGTATTTTTTATTTAGAGACAGGGTCTCACTGAGTTGCTTAGCGCCTTGCTAAGTTGCTGAGGCTGGCTTATGAACTTGAGATCCTCCTGCCTCAGCCTTCCAAGTGCTGGGATTACAGGCAATGCACCACCACGCCCAGCCAGTTTTCCTTTTAATGTTATCCAGGATCCCATATTGCTTTTAGTTGCTATGTCTTCTTAATCTCCTCCCTTCTGTGACACTTCCTCAGTCTCTTTTCTCTTAGGTCTCAAGAGACCTTGACTCTGAAGACTACTCCTCATTATATTGACTATTTCTCAGTTTGAATGTCTGATTTTTTTTCTCATTAGTAGGATGAAGTTGTGCATTTTTGGCAAGGATATTATAGAAGTAATGTTATGCCCTGATTAGTGCAGTGCATCAGATCAAGAGCTACACTGTGTTGATATGACTTCTTATTGGCTGTATTAACATTGATCATGTGGTTAAGGAGGTGTCTGCTGGGTTTTTCTTTCATAAAGTGCCCCTTTGTAATTAGTATCTCTGGGAAGATATTTAAGACCAAGCAAAAGTATAAATTTCTCATCATTTACAGTTCTTTCCAAAAAGTCCTATCAAATGTGCACCTTCTGCATTTCAACAAATGTCATCCATTCATCCTCCATATGCCTTGCCCTGTGTTTGTGCCCAGGGGTGTGTCAACAAGAAAGAGCACTGGTCTAAGATTCGTAGTTCAGTTATGTTATGTGTAGCTCCATGACCTTGCTGGGCCTTAATATCCTTATCTCTAAAAATGGGCATAATTGTATGTTACTAATCAGAGCTGCTGAGGATAAAGGGGAATTGTGCTCATTAAACTGTTCAGTAATATGACTGGGGTTGTTGATTCTCTTTCTGAGGCACTCAGCTCTGGTCTCACCTCCACCTCTTTTCAGTTTGGGTTCCCATCCTTCCTCTGTCCATGCCCCCAAGCTTCTCTCTGTCATTGGCATGACTTTCATCCTACTTGCCAATCCTTACTTGTGATATCATTTAGTAAACTTTGGAGACACAAGGAGAGCCCTGTAGACACAAAGAGAGCCCTGCCAATTTCCTTCAGGAGGCACCGTCTGCAATTTTGGGGGCTGCCTCAAGGTGCTGAGTGATGCCTGGAAACTGTGGGTGGAAGACAGGAAATTTGTCTTCCTCTGATGGAAATAAGTGGGAGAAGTAGGAATTGACTTCCTTCAACAGTACTTTGGTCCTAAAAATAAAACTCTTGAACTCCATAGAGTATTGAAGAAACCCAAATGGATATTGTGTCTTACTGAGAGATCTAACAAGGACAGACTTGAAATAAACTTCATAACACGAAAGGATGACTTTGTCCCAGATCCAGCCTCCTAAGCCAACAGCACTTTTAATTTGAGATCAGATTTAAAAGAACACAGACAGAGGTGCAAGTAACAGCTCTCACTCAACTCAGCTGTTACATGCGTTCCTGGGGTTGAATTCAACCTTTTTAGAAGCAGGAGACTTCTACACTAGGTTGTCTTTTTTTGGCCCTTTATCCAAGATTCTCATGATGATCAAATATGATAAAGGGTAAAGAAAGGTACTTTGAAACTCCTACGGGGCCAGTACATATCAGCTAGTCCCATCCTGTGGCCAGAGGGCAGATTCTTAATTCCTATTTACCCAGAGTTCAGTAGGCATCTTGAAGGTCCCTATCTCTGACATTAGCCCAGCTAGGCCACTCTCTCCTTCAGCTAAGCAGATAAACCCCTCAAAGTAGAGCCCCTTAAATACAGATTCAGTAGCACACAGGAGATTCTCCCTAGTCGTAGACAGTTTCCACCTTGGCAAGTCACAGGAAGGTTTCCCAGGCCTATCTCCTATAGGAGGGAACACCTGTAGGCTGGACTCCTGTTCAATTAGCACCTGACCAATAATCAGTGACAGCAGCTTAAGACTATTTGCTGATTTTATTCCCCTCTTTTGGTGGGCCCTGGGGAACACCAATCCTCTGGCCTAAGAAACTTTGGGTCTAAGAGACAACCCCCAGCTCTTATCACCCAGTTGATTCTCTGGTCACTAATTCAAACTATAATGTACATACAAATCCCCTAACAATCTTTTAAAAATATAATATTCCCCTTGCTACAAGTGGTGACACACACCTCTAATCCTAGCAACTCAGGAGGCTAAGGCAAGAGGAGCCCAAATTTGAGACCAGCCTCAGCAACTTAAAAATTTTAAATGAAAAACAGAGGGGCTGGGGATAAAGCTCAGTGGTAGTGTGCCCCTGGGTTCAAGACCCAGTATAAAATAAATATATATATATTTATATATATATATACATATATATGTATATATATGCCTCTTTTCTGTGGAGAATATACTCCAAGGTCCTCATGAATGTCTGAAACCATAGAGAGTAACCAATCCTATACTTTCTATGATTTTTTTCTATGCATACATACCTCTGATAAAGTTCAGTTTATAAATTAAGCACAGGAAAAGAGTAACAAGAATAACTAATAATAAAATAGAAAAATTGTGGCAAGGTACTGTGATAAAATTGCCGGCATTACTACTTTTGCAATTTGGGGAAAGTGAACACAAGAGTTACTTAATTAAATAAATAATAAAGTGAACAAAAGTGAATAAATAAAAAATAAAGTTAATAAAGTGAACAAAGAATTATTCGAACACAAGGACTGTGACACCATGACCACCGATTTGAAAACCAAGGCCATTAAGCAATTAACGGGCAAATATTCTATACAGTGTGGATACTCTGAACAAGCAGATGATGAACATGTTCTAGGTAGGACAGAGAAGCAGGACAGCTGCTCAGAATGGTGCACAATTTAAACTCATGAAGTATTTATTTCTGGAATTTTTCATGCAATATTTTAAACAGTGGTTAACAATGGGTAACTGAAACCACACAAAAAAAATGAAACCACGAATAAGGGGGGTACTACTGTACAGATTCTGATTCAGTGGATCTAGAGTAAGGCCTGAGATGCCGCATATCCTGCAAGCTCCTAGGAATCAAATGCAAAGCTCTATCCAACAGGTTGATTAGAGGGAGATCTGGAAACCAGAAAATAAACATTTCCCTTTTTGTGGGGCAGAGAGAGGGTACTGGGGACTGAACCAGAGCTTGTCACATGCTTTATACTACTGAACCACACCTCCAGGTCCCAGAAACCAATTTTAAGTGAACTAAAACAACAAGATTGAGGGGACCTTCTTTTTAATCTTGAAATTTTTATAATCTTGATACTACTTGTGATGATGGTCTTCCAATAAATTCTCCTTTTTGCGCAGCATAACCCAGGAAGGTTTTGGTATTTATAAACAAAAGGTTTTTATTTTGTTTGTCTGTTTTTTGTGTTGCTGGGAATGAACCCAGAGCCTTGTGCATACTAGGTAGATGCTCTGCCACTGAGCTACACCGCCCCCACAAAAGAATCTTTTTTTTTCCCCCTTGGTACTGGGGATTGAACCCAGGACAGTCAACCACTGAGCCACATCCGCAGGCCTTTTTTAAATTTTATTTAGAGACAGGGTCTAGCTACCTAAATAAATTGCTCAAGCTAGCTTTGAGATACTTCTACCTCACCTCCGGAGCTGCTGGGATTACAGGCATGCACCACTGGCAAGAATCTTTCTTAATACTTCATAAGTCTATTTTTGTTGTTTTCAGTTATGTTTGGCAGGGTGGGGAGTACTGGGGACTACATCTAGGGGCACTCCACCACTGAACTATTTTTTATTTTGAGACAGGGTCTCACAAAGTTACTGAGTTTGGCAAGTATTTTCCAAATAGGAAAGAGACTCCTCTTCAGTCCCACCCCTTCACTTCAGTTCTTCCTGCACCACCTTCTCCAGCCTGGTTAGACCTACCTGCTTCTTAAAGGGACCAAGTCTGTGCGTGTGTGTGTGTGTGTGTGTGTGTGTGTGTGTGTGAGAGAGAGAGAGAGAGAGAGAGAGAGAGAGAGAGAGAGAGAGAGACTGCGGTTGGATACTGGGGATTGAACCCAGAAGCACTCTAGCACTGAGCCAGTCCTTTTTATTTTGAGATACGCTCTCCTAAACTTGTGATTCTCCTGCCTCAGGCTCTGAAATAACTGGAAGTAACTGGGATTACAGACATGGGGCCCCTTCACCTTGCTAAGGTGAACCTCCAGGAGCAACTGATCATTTTAAATCTCCTTCAGTAATACAGAAGGTTTTGTTATTTATTTGTTATTTTGCAGTACTGGGGATCAAACCAACAGCAGGACACATGATAGGGAAGTGTTCTGCCACTGAGCTACACTCCTAGCCCTTTTTACTTTGAGACAGAGTCTCACTTGGTTGCCCAGGCTGGCCTTGAACTTGTGAGCCTCCTGACTCAGTTTCCCAAATTGCAGGGTTTACAGTCGTGGACCAAAATCTGGTCCTGAGCAGAAGAGGTTTTCAAAGGTTACCCTAAGGATTCTTCATTGGCCTAAGTATTTCCCAGAAAAAGACCAGAAGCTCCCTGACCTCCCCCCACAATCCCTCAGCTGTCTTATGCATCAATTAGCTAGTGACTAATGGCTCCCTAATTGCAAATTGGCTGACCTATTACTGGTTCCCTCCCACACCATCTGACAGACACCCTCCAGCGAAAGGTCTTTTGTGAATCCAGTGGTTCATTTGTTCCACAAATGTGTGCTGAGTTCCTCTGATGCCAGGTCCTGTTCTAGGCCCTGGAGGCTCTTAAGCAAGCTGGATTCCATCACTAGCTTTATGGAGTTCATAGTCTAGCAGGTAATAAATGACAACAAATAAGTCATTCGAGGTAATAACTACTATGATGGGCATCAGGATAAGTATAATACAGTACAGAGTAATTTTCAGGAGTTTCAGACAGGTGTTCTGGAAAGGCCTTTCAAGGAGGTGACATTTGAGTTGGATTGGGTGGAAGAGCAAAGATGAGGTGAATGAAGAGTTTATGCAAAGAAAGCTACAAAGGCAAAGACCAGGTGGGAGGAAAAATCATGGCCTACTGTGGAATTTCCATTGCCTCTATTAAGCCCTACAGGCTTCAGGAGTGAGCAATCAGGTTGGAGTTGGTCATAAAACTTAGGGCAAAACACCCCTCCCACTCCTTGTTGGCAGAGAGTTTGCTGGAGGGATTTGCTCCTCCTTGCCCTACCCGCAAATGGAAGAATTGTTCATCTGATTGGTCAGTTTTAAGAATTTTGATTGGTCCTTGGTGGTAACCAGGGCATATTCATTTCAAAGTCCCAAATTCTACTGCCCCCCTGGGGAGTAGGGTGAAATGCTCTGGGGAGCTGGTATTAGAGGCAACTGTTGTCCTGGAGGAATCCAGATCCAGGCTGGAGACTTTTCTGAGAAACAAAAATGGAGATTGCTATGTGAGATTTCTTTATTTTTAAATGTTAACATCGAATTTTAAAAGCTTCAAATGCTGTACAGGCCAAATCAACATATATAGGGCAGGACTTGACCCACAGAGTTGGGTACAGTGGAGCTTGGTGAATGCCTAGAGATAGTGGTGAGGGGCAGGATGAACGCTAACTTGATACTAGAACACATACATCCACTCCCACAGTAAGAACCCACCACCACAGACATATATTGAGCACCTACTCTGTGCATGGCTCAGTGACAGCCTGGGATGTACAAAGCACACCATGAAACTGCACCTTCCTGCAGGGCTGGGTAGGCTGACCTCAGGCGACTTGGATTCCAACGCTGACCTGCCTTCCTGTGATTGCTGTACATCCTTGGGTTGGCTCATCATTTCTCTGGGATTCAGTTTATAGACTATGTTGACATTAAGTTAACCAAACCAAGAAGGAAGATTATGAGGAGACTTGCCTGTGTGGTTAGGGAGGTTGGTTAAATGTGATAGGAAGTGGGAGCCACTGAAGGTTCTTGAGCAGGGGAGTAACATGCTGAAAAGGAAAATGAAGCAGGCCACCTAAGCAGAGAGTCACATACCATCCAGATTAGGTGTAGAGAGGACTACAACTAAGGCTTATGCAAATTAAATTTATTGCCCCTGGCTCCCTGAAGCCCTCACAGCAAGGTCCTCCCTTCTTACTCTGGTCCACAGGCAGGACCAACTTCAATGTGTGCACAGGCACAGGGCCTTCCACTTTGTTTAGTGCTCTGCCACTACCATTTTGAAATTCTAAATAATTTTGAACAAGGGACCCCATATTTTCATTTTGTTCCAGACCCCTCAAATTATGTAGCCAAACCTGCCTAGAGGGACTCCTCCATCTGCCCCTACTCCCTTCTCCCTTCTCATCCAAACCCCACTGCTCCCCCAGCCTTCACACAGTAGACACATTAGTTCTCCACCATTTCCTGGAGGTTGTTCTTGCCTCAGGACATTTACAGAGCCTGCTCCCCTTGCCTGGAACACCCCCACCACCCCACCTCAAGACCAGCTCAATTCTTTAACAAATTTCCTATTTACCTATTCAAAACAAAACAAAAAATAAATTAGAGCAGATGGTGTACTCGTGGTAGGATGCTTGTCTAGCATGTGCAAAGCCCCAGATTCAGTCTCCAGCCCCGCAAAATAATAATAAAAATAAAAATTTAAAAATAAACTATCACAAGCTGGGATTATGGCTCAGTGGTAGAGTGTTTGCCTAGCATGTGTGAGGCACTGGGTTCGATCCTCAGCACCACATAAAAATAAATAAATAAAAGTATTGTGTCCATCTACAACTAAAAAAATACATTTAAAAACTTTATGTGGGAGCTGGGGTTATAGCTCAGCTGGTAGAGTGTTTGCCTCACAAGCACAAGGCTCTGAGTTCAATCCCCAACACAGCAAAACGAAACAAAACAAACAACTTTATGTGGGAGCCTGTTTACTGAGTGTGTCTTCCTTTCTGGACTGTGAGCTCCGTCAAGCTCACTATCTATCATTAGAACCTTGTGGACCTCTGGCTGCAATGGGAAAGTTAAATAGGGGAGAGAGGAGGCAAAGCCATCTCTCACCCATCTTGGATCTCCCCTTCAGGATGGGTGGAAATTTTTTTTAGGATGCTCAGACCCCAGCAGGGTCTGCTCTGACCCTGGTCTTTCCCCAGCTGGAGCCTATTAGGTTGAGATCCTTTTGCCCTGTCCTCTTCCCAGAGGAGGAACAATCCTAGAGTTGGGTTGAGAAGGGGACACATTTTATAGACCTAAGCTTTAGTCTAAAGGAAGTAATAATGAAGGTATTTCAGACATCTTTCAGCAACACAAGGCATAGATGTTTGAAAGTTTTGTGCTTATAAAGGTTTGTTGAGTGACATCAATACAACCAGGGGAAATATTTCCTTTTCTTAATCAAGAAAATAAAACCACACCACAAGAGATAGAGGGACAGGACAGGTTTTACCCAAAACATAATAAGAACTCCTGGCCAAATTTATGTACTGTGGGAAGGTAAGATAAAAAATGGCATCAACTTCTTCCAGGTGACTCGCAATTATTAAGCAGGCTCTTGTAGGGTACTACTCTTGACACAGACAAACTCCCTGAAGGATCATCTCCAACCCATGAGGTTGAAACTATTCCTCTCACCATTTTACGAATGAGGAAACTGAGGCCCAAAGAAATTGAGTAATCTGCCAAATATCACACAGTAAGGAAGTGATGGAGTTAGTATTTACCCCCTGATCTGCCTATTTCCAGATGTTTGAGTCTTTTACTACTACCAAAATAACTACTTTCTTGGCTTGGATTTTGGGGAAATCCCTCAACTTTTCTGAGCCTACGATTCTTCAACTACAAATGGCCCCTTATTTAAGCCACTGCTAGGTACTGGAATTGATCCCCACTCACCTCAGGGTGCTGGGGATCTAACTCAGGGTCTCACCACTGAGCTAGTTCTCTCTCTCTCTCTCTCTCTCTCTCTCTCTCTCTCTCTCTCTGTTATTACTGGAGAATGAACTCAAGGGTGCTCTATCATTGAGTTACACCCCCACCCCCAGCCTTTTTTTATTTTTATTTTGAGATGGGGTATCACTAAGTTGCCCAGACTGGCCTCTAACTTGTCGGCCTGGAGTTGATTCTTTATGGATGTGAATTCTCTGCCTGATCCCTCACAACAGCCTAAGGAGGAGAGGAATGTGGCAAAAACAGTGCTTTGTATTCTCCAACCTGTTAGGTGCACAGGCAGAGGGAGCAGGACTGCAATTTGGCCAATGAAATTACACATGCCACCCCTGGGCCAAGACAGTTTAAGAGGCGTTGTGCTTCTTTTGATTTTCAGACTTTCCACTTGCAGAGGTTTCAGGAATGGATTCTAGGGGGGTCTGGGGGCATCACTGCTTGGAAGAGAGAGAGGTTCTGGGAGAACCCCTCAACCTACATCAGACTTTGCATAAGTGAGAAATAAACTCCAATTAAGCCACTGAAATTTTTGGTTCATTACGGCAGTTAGTACTAACACTGAATTAAAGTGTGTATCAGGAAACTCCACATCATATACAACCACAAGAATGAGACCCTAATTAGAATAAGTTATACTCTATGTGTGTATAATATGTCAATATATACTCTACTATCATGTATATCAAAAAAATATCATGTATATTTAAAAATTTTTTAGAAAGAATAGTCTACAAAGGGGAAAAAGTGTGTATCAGTTATCAGTTGTTATAACAATGCTGCATCCCAAACCTTGGAGCCTTAAAGTGGCAACCATCTTTTGGTTCATGATTTCATGGATTGGCACCTTTGGCTGGGTTCAGCTAAGGGTTCTTCTGGTCTCAGTTGGATTTACTCCTTCATCTGTGTTCAGCTATTGGATTAACTGATGACTGACGAGGATAGCCTCAGTTAAGTCAATTTGCCCTGTTCCAGTAATCTCTAATACTCAAGCACGATAGCCCAGCCTTGTTCACATGACAGCTGGGCGGATCTAAGAGAAAGAACAGAAGCTGTGAGACTTCAGGCCCAGTCTCAGAACTGGCAGTGTCTACTACATTCTATTGGCCAAAAAAAGTCACATGGCTGAGCCCAACAGATGAGGAAATAGATTCCTGAATGGAAGAGTTTCAAATAAATCGCAAACAGTGAGGCTAGATGCAATCAGTTTTGCAAACAATCTATCATAGGAGGTATCAGTACCCCCATTTGAAAGTCAAGGAAACAAGGTCAGGGAGGTGAATGACCCAGTGAGTGTATGAATCAGGATTTAAGCAAAACCTGAAGCTCTTGTTTTGTGCCAGGCATCCCTAGTGACATCACAGACTGGTCCTCTTTGGTCAGGAAGTCCCCACCTCTGCTAGTTGAACTGAAATTCAGTACTCAGTTTTCAGAAAAAGGGGCCCCCATCAAGATCTTGATCCAGTCTTTGAAATAATAGGGTATCTTTTCACAAAGTTGTGGCTGGGGAACACTTGAGCTCAAGCCCTAAGAAGCTATGACTATAGTGACTTGAGGCTGGCAGGCAGGCTTTCCCTTCCTGGTCTTTGAAAATCAAATGGCCCCAAAGACCTACTTCACTTCGTGATCCAGGCATATCCCACTTCCCCTCTGGGCCTCAGTATCAGGGTACAAAGTATAAGGAAACAACAGGCAACAGTTCAGCCTCTAGAATCACAGCACTGGGCTCAAAACCAGAGTTGAATTTTGTTTTGCTAGGGATTGAACCCAGGACCTTGCACATCATAGGTAAGTGCTCTACTACTGAGCTACACCCCAGCCCTTTATTTTATTTTATTTTGAAATAGGGTCTCACTAAAATGCCCCAGCTAGCCTCAAACTTGTGATAATCCTGCTTCAGTCTCTCAATAGCTGGGATTACAAGCATGTGCCACCACGCCCATCCTGATTCACTTGCTGTTGCTTCTGGGCAAGTCCTCTTCCCCTCTGAGGCTCATGCTTCTCTTCTATAAAATAGGCACAAGAAGACAGGAGTCACCATCTTAGGGCTGTTGTGAGAACTGAATGAAGGAATGTACAATGTACATTACTGAAGTCCCCACTGGATACTTTTTTGTTTTAAAAAAGGCCTGGGGATGTAACTCCATGGTAAAGTGTCCCTGGGTTCAATCCCCAGTACTGCAGTCAGTCAATCAATCAATCAAGTACCTACTGGGACTTGGGCTATAACTCAGTGGTAGATCTCTTGCCTAGCATATGCAAGACCGAGGGTACCATTCCCAGCACAGCAAAATAAATAAATAAAAATTAAATAAATAAATAAATGATCTGCTATACCCAAGGTTGGTTTAAGGGCTGGCAGATGATGTCAATATCATCTCAACTAAAACCCCATTTTATAGAGGAGCAGAGGCTCAGGCAGATAATTTGACTTCCAAGGTTATACAGCTAAAAAGTTGTGTTATCGCCACCATATTCAGGTTTATCTGACTCTAGAAACTGAAGTCTTAACTGCTCTAGAGCTAGCAAGTCCTGGGTTGGAGTCTTGACTGTGTCCATTACAACTGCACGACCTTGGGCAAGACACTTTTCTTTTTTGAGCTTTATTTTTTTCCTCATCTTAATAAATTAGAAACTGCTTCATAACACTGTGAAGAATCAATGAAAAATGCTAACCACAGTGCCCAGAAAGGATATTGTACATGCTCAGCAATTGCAGGTTGCCAAGTTCATATTGTCATCAGGGGCAATTTGCTTAACTTCATGTGCTTCAGTTTCTCTATTCAACAAAAGGGCTCATAATAGTCTTATCCCATTGAGATGATTATGAGGAATAAGTGAGTTACTGTCCACTAAGCTTTAACACAGTGCCTAGCACATAATATAAACTTCATAAGCACTGGCTTTTATTGTTTAAGTTTTGAAGTCTGCATGACATTATGGGGTCCCCAGTCCCCAGTGGTTGTGACTCCAGGCACTCCTCCTCTGCCATTTAGCTATTATTAGACCCAGCGTCCTCATCTCAAATTCAGATTGAGGGGGAGTGAGAAGGGCGGGCAGGGCCAGGCCTGGCTGTTAGATGGCTGGGAAGGCAGCTGGAAGGCTGGGTTTGGGTTTGGGCCCCACCCCGCCTGCCTGCCCTCCCTTGCTGCAGCTGGTCCTGCAGCCACGTCTACACTTGGCTCTGAGGTTGGTACTAAGCACTCCCTCCTATCGTGGCTGCCTCCTCTGGGAAGGTTCAGAGCCCTCTGCAGCCTCAGCACTTTTCTGCCCACCCCAGAGAAGCCAGGCCTGCATGAAAGCTCTGAACCACTGCTCGGCTCGCCTCCAGAGCCTCCAAAGGAACCTACAGGTTTTCCTGCCTCCTTTGAGATTTATCAGATCTACCAAAGGGAAAGGGCCCACAAACCTGGGTTCAAATCCCAGCCCTACCAACAATATGCTGTGTTAACTCAAACAAGTGATTTCCCTTTCTGAATCTCAGTTTCTTTATCTGTAAAATGGACATAATCTTAGCACCTACACAGGGTCGCAGTGATGTTTAAATGAGTGAATGGCACATAACTGGCACTCAATATATGCCAGTTATTATTACTATTTCACATTTGGGTGTGCAGGCCCTGAGAAAGAAATAAGGGATTTGGAAAGCTGGGGATTTGAGGTGCAGAGTGGCTCTACCCTTAACTTGCTCTGTGACCTGAAGTCTGTCCCTTGCCCTCTCTGAGACTCAGGTTACCTGTCTAGATGGTCCATGAGGAACTTATAGGACTCTGTGATGCTAACACTCAGCTGCTGTATTCACAAATAATAAAAAGTGTTGGTTTAAAAATCTGATGCCAAGTGGGCAACCCTTATCTTAACCCTAACTGACTGCCACAGTGCATCATGTCCTCCTACCTTCCTGACCCCTATGTTCAGCCTGGAGTTATTTATTATAGGAGGTAGCAAGGGCA